>PVHX01000138.1:0-410802 GCA_004024805.1 Geosciurus inauris
ATGAATGGATAAAGAAACTGTGGTACATATACACAATGGAATATTATTCAGCAATAAAAGAGAATAAAATTATGGCATTTGCAGGCAAATGGATGGAACTGGAAAGCATTATGCTAAGTGAAGTAAGCCAATCCCAAAAAACCAAATGCCGAATGGTTTCTCTGATTAGTGGATGCTGATGAATAAGGGAGGTGGGAATAGGAAACATAAGAGAAATAGAGAAATACTGGACGCAACATGGGGGAGACGGGGGGCAGGAAAGGGGAATGGGTATAGTAAAGATAGTTGATAAAAAAAATATATAAATATATATATATATATATACTGTTCATTGAAAGTGCATATAAAGATGTCTAATATGAAAAAAAAAAGGAATATTGAAGTTAGCTATTGGTAATATATTTTATAAATATTTCCCCAAGGGAAAAAAAAATAGTTTAAAACTGGAATCAGTTTAGATATCTTTCAAAAAATGAGTGATCTGATCAATCTCATTCTCCAGTTGATCAAATTGTTATGCACATATGCAAATATGGCATAATTAATCCCACTATTATGCATAATTATAATGTACCAATAAATTTTTTAAATATTTAAAAAAAAAAAAAGAAAGACAAAACTTGGTTGGTGATAACATGTTGTGGAAGATGTGAGGGAAGTAAATTTATTTGCCTTAGATTGTAATAACTGGAAATAATGAATCTGAAAAAACATTTTAAAAATATGTTAGAATTTGCCAGTTTACTCAGTTCTGGTGAGTTTACTAAGAGAGTTTTAATAAAAATACTCCTTTTCTGCTAATATATTAATATAAAACTAGAATTTGATTTCTTTCTGTCCCAAGACTATTGGCCTTAGAATAGTGTGCTGATAATAAGTGGTAGTAATAGATCATTCTTTACCTTTGTCATAATTTTCCTAGGCAACAGAGATGCCATATCTTTAGAATTACATTCAGTGTCTTGTACTGACGTTTTATACCATTGATTATTTACAGAATTTAAAAGTTTCTCATGTCATAAAATACTAAGGTTTCTAGCAATTTCATTGTCTTCTCTATGTGTATTTAAAAAATAGTGTGTTGTCATTTTGATTAATAAGTAGTCTAGTTAAAATCACATATTCCTTGGGTACCTATGGTTCTATCAAAATCTCCTCTAATAACTTTTAATTTTGCTCACCCCTACTAAATATTTTTTTTCCTTTTCAAAATATATTTTGCACCCTGTTGTGGGCAGCTTACTTGAATAATACCTGGGGAGGCAGATTGTCTTTTAATGCAAGATCACACTAACTTCACACAACAATAATTCTAATACAATCACACAGATATTGAATATGGTGAACACTTCAGCTAATAATTAAAGTCAATCCTAAGGATAACCACAAGTCCCAGAATATCTCCCAGGCCACACGACTTCTCTAAGCTGATTCCGATAACAGGATGGTGGATCAGCGTCCTCATACTATGATGGGGTGTTCAGTCTCATGGAGATGTCCTCAGTTGCAGCCGCGAGTGGTCTTGTGTTTTCATTTCATATTGGCGCTGAGCTCAACATTCATTGATTATACCTCTAGGTGTGTGGGGTTGCTCTTCTGTGTGTTTCTGGTTACCCCCAGGCTGTATGTTCCTTACTGATAGCTACAGGGCTTACTGGGCACTGGAATATGCCATCCAAATATGTTCCTTACACTGACCCAAGAACCAATTCAAGTATTGGTCAAGAGAAATGAATGAACTGCGGAGAGAAATTTAATTGTGTATTTTGGAAGATTGTTGAAATTGTTTTATAATGTTTTTATCATTTGATAAGGGAGAGTTTTCTTTTTGTTTATCATGGCAAAATATACATAGCATAAAATTATCATTTCAACTATTTTCAAGTTTACAATTCAGTTGGCACTGGGTGCATTCACATTTGTTGTATGACCGTCACTGCTATCCATTTCCAGAATTTTTCATCTTCCCCACACTCATTCAACAGTTTTTTTCCCCTCTTTATCCTACACCTCTTGCAACAACCATTCTATTTCCTGTCAACGAATTTGACTACTGTAGAAACCACACATAAGTGGAATCATACTATATTTGTCTTTTGTGACTAGCCTAATTCACTCAGCATAATGTCTTCAGGTTCATCCATGGTGAAGCATGCATCAGAATTGACTTCTTTTTTATGGTTGAATAAATCCCACCGTATGCATATACCACTTCTCGTTTACCTATTCATCCATAGATGGATACTTGGGTTTCATGCACCTTTTGGCTACTATGAATGGTGTTGCAGATGTATTCAAATATTATTTCAAGTTCTTGTTTCACTTATTTTGGGGTACATACCCCCAAATATAATTACTTATAATTGTGTTCATTTTTATGAGGAGTACCATATTGTTTTCCGTGGTAGCTACACCAGTTTACATTCCCACCCTACATCTTTATCACACTTATTATTGTCTGTTTTATTTTTATTTTTTCTCACAGCCACTCCAGTATGAAGTAGTATCTCATTCTGTTTTTTATTTGCATTTCTCTAATGACTAGCGATCTCCATGAAGCATTTTTTCATGTACTTATTGGCTATTTGTCTCTCTTCTTTGGAGGCATGTCTATTCAAGTTCTGTGCTCATTCTTAAATAAGATTATTTGTTTTTCTGTTGTTGCTCTCTCTCTCTTTTTATGTTTGTCTTTAACGCTCAGTTTAGTAGACTATGTTTTTCAATTGAAATGAAACTAATAATTTTTCTCTATCTCAAAATTCAGGAGAAATTATTATATTGAGCTTCTTTTCTTTTATGATAATGTAGTTGCTGTCATAGTTTCAGTAAGAATTTGACTTTATTTTTTGGCCAGGATATAATTTGAAAATAATTATACAACTAAGTCCTCTTAAAAAGATCAATATAATTGATCATCTTAAGGGTCAATATAATTTACTTAAGCAGGTACAACAAACTCATCAAACATTAAGGGATAAGAATTGTGCTTCCTATATGAGACTTAATGTCCACAAAACCTTTCTAGGACTCTAGTTTGGTATCTGTTCTATAGATAGCAGGATCCTTATTTGTAAAGAAAGTCACTTCCTGGTAGCCAAGAATCAGCAGATGTGGGGACCTAGAGCAAGAGAAATTCACTGATCTAATTATGGCATTATAGTTATACATAATATTGGGACTCATTTTGACATTATTATACAAGCATAGAATATAATTTGCTCTAAATCAGTCCCCAATACTTCCCCTTTTCCTCTTTTCCTTCTTTCCCCTATTCCTTTTTCTCTACTGGTCTTCCTTCTATTTATTTAGCATTTTTTAAAAATTAGTGCTTTATAGGTGCACATAAAGGTAAAATTCACTGTGGTATATTCATTATATATGTACATAAGATAGTTTGTACATTACTCCCATTTTCCATCCCTCCCCCTCAATCCCTTTCTACTCTACTAATCTATCTTCTGTTTTCATAGGACTCCCCACCCCCTTTCCCTTATTTTGGTCTGATTTCCTCTTGTAATAGGGGATCCTATTGGGGAAGAGAGAAAGAAAGAGAGACACAGAAATAGAGAGACAGGCAGAGAAAGAGAAAACTGAAAGATTAGGTCTTTAGAATAAAGGAATCTATTCAAAAAGCAATCCTGGATTCATTATGCAGTTTTCAGATAAATAAATCCATGTTAATTTTCTGACTATACTCAACAAGTTTCATTGGCATCTATTGCTGTATTTATGTAAATTAAGCCCAAAACAGGCAACGTTTTTGGTTTGCTTGCTTGCTTGCTTGTTTGTTTTTGGTATGGTGATCAAAGATTATCCTTGGAAATTATTTTAAATCACCAACTGTATCTAAAACGTAGGCATGAAGCAAAGAAGGGCTCCATGTGCTTCCAGTGAGACCTAACAGGACCCACCTGCCATACACTGAATGCTTAGTTCCCCCAATTCACGTATTGAAACCTAATTCCCAATTGATGAGGTGGGGACCTTTGGGGAATGATAAGATGATGAGGAGGTAGTTTCCTTATAAAAAGAGGACTTGGAGAGTTCTCTTGTCACTTTTATTATGTGAAGGCACAGTGAGAAGGCTGTCCACAGTTCAGGAAAGAGGCCCTTAGACACTGAATCTGCCAGCCCCCTGATCTTGGACTTCTCAGCCTCCAGAAAACAACATGAGAAATGAACTCCTGTTGTTTATAAGATATCCAGTGTATGATATTTTATTATGGTAGTTTGAATGAATTAAGATGCCACTCAAGATAAGTACTTAATTATCTATGGGGTTTCTCTGTGTCTGGCTCACTATTTACTATTAAATTGGACTCTAACTCTCCAAAGTGATGTGTTAACTTACAGATCTTTACTGCATAAAGACATAAATTATTTGTATGTAATAGAAAATAATAACCTCAAATGTCATAGTTGATTTCCTGAGAGGACATGAACCATTTTTGAACCTAAATTAAAGATCTTATTCCAAAATTTCCCCTTTAGTTCTATAAATACTGTTTTTCAAACCATCTTTGAACTAACTTTTACTATCTTATTGATTTCCTCATCAATGACTTACATAAAGCTTTGATACATATTTATTCTAAAATTTTGAAAATTTTATTTCCCCAATGCTTATTTCAGGTCCAAAAGCCATCTCTTCTTGCCGCATAATTCTGACAGTAAGATAGTCTTGTCTCACCCATAGTCTATGAACATGGTAGATTTCCTGTATCTACGTGAACAGAGAATGTTTGCATTTATATGGTTTGTACCAATTTCCAGATTCATTTATCTTTAACTTGCAGAATATCAGAGTTCAGTGGATTTCCCACAACCTTCAGTTATAAGGAGGAAACTGAGACTGGAAGACGACAAATGTTATTTATATATGATATAATATTGTAATTTACTATCTGGACATAATCCCTCTTTGTATGTATCTTTTTCACATATACAGTGTAAAAAAGATTGCATCTTCCATTAAATTCTCTAGGCAATATTCACCATATGTATGATTTTCACCCTCTGCTTCTGGATGCTTCCCCAGAGCTGAATGGATGTCCTATAAGTACTTCTTGATGGGAATGAAACAAAGGAAGAAATGTTTTTGGAAGCAAATATTCTGAAAATTGCCAGAGGAATCTGTTCAGAGGTCAAAGGGTGATTCTTCCTCTGTCTGAAACAGCTTTAAAGAAATATCCATCCCTTGGGGAATGACTCAGTACATCCCTGACTTTAAGCTCTAGCCAGATTCTTCCCTGAGGCTCTGCAAGGCAAAGTATTATCAATGTCACTACCTATAAAGACTTTTGCTTGTAGCAACAATTTTTGTTACTTTTGGCAGATATATCAAGATAATGGCCAAGAAAGGATATGACATGAATTTAACAATTTAATTCTGAAAACCCCGTAGTTTCAAGGCTGGTCATTTCTTGTTAGAAGAGCTTTGTTTTTCCTCTTTGGTCATAACAACTGGACTTCCAGGGGATTATTTCTTCTTACAAATTAAGGAAATTTTCAGAGCCAAATTTTAGGTCTTTCCTGATTTAAGAAATAAAACAAAACAAAACAATGAAAGGATAGTGGGCTTGGATTTGAATAGTAGCCAGAGATACTACACAAAAGGACAACTATTATTACACTTCCTAATAAAGCCATGCTATATTTGAAAAATAATTTATTTTTGTAAAGAGAAAATTTAAATACTCTTGTAGAACATTTATTTAGAGACTCTCAAGAACATAATTTTAACTTGTAGATGAGATGAGAATGGTAAGGTCCAGAGATTCAATTACATTCAAAAACAAATTTGGAACCAAAGCTAGATAAGCATGTATAAAGGCATCCTGACCCAGGGATCCTTGGGGCGGTCTCTCAGTGTGATGAACAGAGTACTGAGCTGAGGATCAGGAGCATGGCTCATTTCAGTTTTGGCCCTCATGACCTAAAGGAAATTACACCTTGAGCCTCAACTTCCTCACTGAAAAGACAAAGTAATCATGTTAAACTCACTCCAGTGCCCTGAAGATACATAGGATGACAAGAATAGCCTATATATATATCTATGACTGAACTCAGGGGCACTCAACCACTGAGCCACATCCCCAGCCCTATTTTGTATTCTTTTTAGAGACAGGGTTTCACTGAGTTGCTTAGTGACTCACCATTACTGAGGCTGGCTTTGAACTTGCAATCCTCCTGCTTCAGCCTCCCCAGCCACTAGGATTATAGGCATGCGCAACTGCGCCCATCAAGAATATCTAATGTTTTTGAGAGCTTCCGATATGCCAGGCATTGTTTTGAGAATTTAATGTGTATTCTATTATTTAATCCTCACAACAACCTCTGATACAAGAACTATTTTTCTTCACCATCTTATAGTTAAGAAGACTGAGGTATAGAGAGGCTAAGTTACTTGGCCAAGGTTTCACAGTTAGCAAAGTGATGAGGCCACTGTTAAAATCTGGGCAATGTGGCTTCAGGACACATGTTCCAAGTCACTATGCCATATCTGCCCTTGCCCAGATAATACAGCTAACATATTGCCTGCCCGTAGGAGATATTCACTTAATTTTCATAGTAGAATTTCCATATGAAGCTGAAGTCTTAGGAGCTCAAAGAGAGTTTATCTTTACTATTAATAGTGTAATGGTTAATTTAAATTGTCAACTTGATTGGACTAAGTGTAAGAGGCTTCTAGGCATGTTAATGAGGGCGTGTCTAGAAATGATTGACATGTGAGATAGTGAACTGAAGTAGAGACCCTCCCTAAGCATTCAATAGGATGGTGGCTCAGATGGGATAAAATTGGAAGAACAAGGAAACAACAGGAGATGCGAACTAGATTCTCCTTGCACGGGTTCTTGATTGCTGCTGTGATCACCTGAGAACATCAGATTCTTACTCCTTCACTCTTCCAAAGAAGACTCTGCCAGTAATTCTTCAGGGAGTTTCCAGAAGCCTTAGTCTCAGACTAAGGTAGCAACATTGATCCCTCTTGTTCTGAGGCTTCAGCTTCTTGGACTGCGCAGCTACTAGTTCCTCCAGCTCTCCAGCCTGCATGTGGCCATTGTGGACTATTCTGCTTCTGGTCATGTAAGCCAATCTAATAAGTAGGTCCAAATTTTCATCATGTCAGCTTAGGGCCTGACTTCCTTAAGAAGACACTTAAAGCACAAGAAGTAAAATCAAGAATTAAAAAATGGGATGGATTCAAACTAAAAAGCTTCTTCTCAGCAAAGTAAAAAATCAATAATGTGAAGAGAGAGCCTACGAATGGGAGAAAACCTTTACCACACGCACTGTAGATAGAGCACTAACCTCCGGGATATCTAAAAAACTCAAAAAACTTAACACCCAAAAAACAAATAACCCAATCAATAAATGGGATAAAGAACTGAAAAGAAAGTTCACAGAAGAAGAAATACAATTGATCAACAAGTGCATGAAAAAATGTTTATCATCTCTAGTGATTACAGAAATGCAAATCAAAACCACTCTAAGAGTTCATGTCACTCCAGTCAGAATGGCATTATCAAGAATACAAGCAATAATAAGTGTTGGCAAGAATGTAGGGGAAAAGGCACACTGATGCATTGCTGGTGGGACTGCAAATTTGTGCAACCACTATGGAAAGCAGTATGGAGATTCCTCAGCAAACTTGAAATGGAACCACCATTTGACTCAGTTATCCCACTACTCAGTTTTTACCCAAAGGACTTAAAATCAGCATACTACAGTGACACAGCCACATCAATGTTTATAGCAGCTCAATTCACAATAGCTAAACTGAAATCAATCTAGGTGCCCTTCAACAGATGAGTGGATAAAAGAAAAGGTGGTCATATACACAATGGAATATTACTCATCCTTAAAGAAGAATGAAATCATGGTATTTATGAGTAAATGGATGGAGTTGAAAAATATCGTGCTAAGTGAAAGAAGCCAAACACCCAAATCCAAAGGCCAAATATTTTCTCTGATAAGCGAATGCTGATCCATAATGGGGGTGGTAAAGGAAGAATGAAGGAACTTTGGATTGGGCAGAGGGGTGTGTGGGGAGGGGAAAGGATGTGGGGGTTGGAAAGGTGGTAGGATGGTGGAATGAGACAGACATTATTACCCTATGTACATGTATGATTACACAACTACTGTGACTCTCTACCATGTACATCCAGAAGAATGAGAAGTTATATTCTATTTATGCATGATATGTCAAAATGCATTTTACTCTCATGTATAACTAATTAAAACAAATAAAAAATACAAAAATTTTTCCCTCTTTATAATTATACTTCCTATTGATTCTATTCCTCTAGAGAACTCTGACTAGTACAAATAGTCATTCAACAAAATCTCAATAAGAAACATACGTCATCTACAAAATGTCATCCTATCATACTTGGACTAAAATAAACTTATGTGAACCTTTAGATAATAAAACTACTACTTGGACATCAAATACTTCTCTCTACAAGCTTAATCCCAATTTCTGTATTCTTTGTCCCTGTGAGACCAGAGATGATACCAGTTTTCCAAGTCCTGTTGCCCAGGTGTTGAAGGTTGAACACCTGAGAAGCTCTGAGGCAAGATGCCCGAGGGAGTAGGGGTATCCTGCCCTTTTAATAAATTTCTTCTCATACCCCTCCCCCACTTATCCTGCCCTTGTGGCCAAAAGGTGGGAAAAGAGCCTTCCAGGGTTGCCTCTACATATCTGCCCAGAAAGGGAGGAGGGGAACTACCCAGGAAGTACTTCATTAACAACTCCTTGTTGGGAGGAAAAATTCCCTGGAGGCAGGTAACCTCAGTAACAGGTTGGAGAAGGGGGAAGTGCTCTGGAAGTGTTAGCATTTTATTTCCTCTTGAATCAGCTTCCATTTTCCTGACTCAATCATTCCTTATCTACGTTGACTGTCCTTTTGCGCCCCCCCCACCTGTATCACACCTTCTAATTAACAGAAATCTATGAGTAAAGATATGTCTTCCATCACATAAAAATTTTGAATATTCCTTTGGTTGTTTGCTGAATTGAATCTCCCTTCCTTTATTTAGCAGAGATTTTCTTTTATATCCTACGTACAGGACAACATGTCAGGTCGATCTTTAAAAGTTAAAGAGGGAAGGCATATTGAATTAGAACTTACCTTTTAATGGCATAGTTGCACAGTATATGCATAGAGTTTAATATACAAGAATATGATCTCTTTGCGATCTATATAAGTGTATGTGCTCTGAGATGCTACTGTAGCATATGGCTCATTCATATAGAAATATGCTCATTTGACAGCAGTCTGTCTTTTAGTTCAGGTTCTTCTCCCATGAATACCAGCTCTTTTCTCTTGGGACTTTATGAAAAGACAGCAAAAGAGATTTATTATAAGTTGAATCTATGATACAGATGATAGATGGAGAGGCAACACGATTTACCCAGTCATTATCAACAACGTGCAGGGCATCTCAGATCAATGATAAGCCAAACAAAGAGCCTGCTTTCAAGAAGTCTACAGTCTACAGCAGGGGTCAGCAAGCTGTGGCCTGCAAGCTAAATCTGGTCCTCCCCCTGATTTTGTAAATAAAGTGTTATTAGAATACACCTACACCCATTTATTGAAGTATTTTACTTTAGTGCTGAAAGAGCAGAGCTAAATAGTTGCAACAGAGACTATATGACTCCAAATGTCCCAATTATTTTCTATTTGGTCTTTTAAAGAAAAATGTTTGCCAATCTCTGCACTAGAGGGGTCGTGTGAGATGAATTATATAACTAGCATATTATGTAACTAGTATATTAAATAAGTAAGTTTATGGCATATAGCTACCATACATTTTCTGTTTTTTCCAGTGCTGAGGATTGGACCCAGGGCTTCAAACAATGCTGTACCACTGAGCTACATCCCCAGCCCTACCACCACACTATTTTAAGATCTATTCAGTTGGGGAAGTTGTTATGCTGTTTCTGGGTTAAAAATTATAATAAAACTTCTAAGGTCATTTTAAATTGTGAAATATGACCTCCAGGCTAGAAACCCAATCCTAGGTAATAGTAAATCCTTCCAATTTTATCCAAAGTTACAATTCCTTTCTACCCCCAAAGTTGGGGCCTTCTGGTTGTCTCCCTCTTGAGAAATAGTTTCTTCTTTCATCTCCAGCTTTCTAACTCTGGTTTTGTCATTCCAGTGCTGGTTTGTCAGGTCAGGAGTAGGAGTGTGGAGGAGAGGTCACAGGAGTAAGAAAGCGTTTACTTAACTGACACTGTCTTAAAATGGCTTTGTGTTTTCAGAATTTTGGCAGTAGTATAAAGCTCTTTTGTTGTGGGACCATTTTGTGGGTCATTTGGAAGTTCTATTTCTCTTCCCCTCCATTTTCAGAGACTTTTCACCTGGGTAGATATTCCTCTGGTTTAGCTGGTCATTTACTCCTTCTGCAGCCCCTAAAATGTGGCCCACAGCCCTTTGCTGCTGTATTAACCTATTCTAAGAAGATCTCATTGGTTCACTACATTATGGCCACATCAGGCCTCATTTTTCCTGTCCCAACAAACTCTAGACAGGCAGGCTGATACCAGAAGCTCACTTCTGTTTTCATCGGCTCATCAACAGCTAGCCAGACTGTCACACTGAGATTTCTCAGTAAAATCAAATACCAGTTTAGTTTACTGTGTCCCCTACCCCCAAATCCAAGGACATCTATCAAAATCCTTGAGTAGTCTCCTGGAGCCACCTTATCTAGACTTCAGGTGTTGGTGACATATCCTCTACCTTTCTACTTCATGAAAAATGACTTCTAAAACAAAAATTGTCTTCACAAATCCTTTCTCTTCAAATTCACTTTTGACTTATTTCATGGCCTAATGTGGGAGAAGGACTTGGGAGTCCTATAATCAGCTTAGTTCTTTTTGCAAGCCTTCTAGGGTTTTTTATGTATTTGGAAGGTAATATTCACTGTATTTTGGTGCCTCACTTAAAATTCCCAATTTAACATACTATACAATTAGATTGAAGGCATTTTGACCAAATAAGACATAGAAGTGAGTTTGGATCCGGGTCTGATTCATGTTTCTAAGATGAAGAAAAGTAAGGAGAAAAGGGAGAAGGCATGGAAGGGAAATAAATAGCAAGATATTTGGAGTTAAAAATCAGAAATTAGTAGAGGTTTCTGTAAGAGTTAGAAGTCTATAAAGGTGCTGGTTGTGAAAGGAATTTCACAACTTTCTGGAAAGCAGCTCCATGTGAATAGGCTACCATCAACAAGCCATTTCATTCATCCAAATACATTGCATCCAGCAAAATGCCTATGGATTCCAGAGATGAACAGGACCGTCTACTTCTCTTGAGGCTGCTTCAAGACTATTGGAACCCAGCTAGGAAGATCATGGATTACTAAAATATGCAAGATAGAGGTATACACTGGCTCTTCTTGGACTGAGGAGGACCGTTCATCACCTGTGTCAGTGGGAAGTGAGGTAGTGGCTGGAGAGAGAACTCTCTGCAAAAAGCTGAGTCTTGAAGGATAAGCAGTCCTCAGCCAAATAAAGAAACAAAGTAACTCTTGACCAAGTAAAGAAAGATTCTAGAAGGAGGAAATAAAATTTTAAAACAAACAAACAAATCATAAAACCAACCAAACAACAATGGTGTCAGGAATAAACATCACATGTTCAGGAAGTGCACAGGGACATATAAGGACCTGGATGGGATGGTGAGTCTACAAGCTATTTATACTTTATATTTTAGTGAGAAAGGAAAACATGTGAGTTATACCAGCTATAAGTTAAGTCACAGTGACTACTTCTGCTTCTAATTGGGGTCACACATGTTGTATAAGGCAAAGGATGAAATACTTGTGGTGGGAAGAGAATGGTGCTTAAGAATTTGATCTGGAAGTGGGAAAAGCCATTGATTTCAAGCTTTTAGTTCTGTGTGCTACTAAAAGGCAAAGTCTCAAAATAAATGACTGCATAAAAACCTCATATTGTGTTTTGGGGCATCCGAAGTTAGGTATAAGATATTAGCACAATGGAAAGAGAGGAAAACCTCTCTGTATAAAAGATACACAGAAATTTTACTATTGGAAGTCATCTGCTAGTGGAAAGGGGAAGAGTTCCCATAAAATAGTGGGAGGCTGGGCTGGGGCTGTAGCTCAGTGGTAGAGCACTTGCCTAGCATGTGTGAGTCACTGGGTTTGATCCTCAGCACCACATATAAATAATACATGAACCAAATAAAGATGTATCAACAACTAAAAAAAAATATTTAAAAAAAATAGTGGGTGGCTGGAGGCCAAGGAGAGACACACTAGTGAAAAGGATTCCCAGTGGTGGGCCTAGAGGAGACTTCTAGATGCAGACACACTTCAAATCTAGTCTAAACTCATTTGCCTCAAATAACATCATCCACATCCATTATCTAAAAAACTCTGGAAACTCTAATACCCTCAATACCATCTGCTGAAGTAATTGGGGAAATCGAAGACAGAGGGTGTGCTCTGTGCCTAGGTTGGAGTAGGGAGTGGGAGGAGGGAGAGATGTCTACAGAGATACAAATGAAATTGAGACTTCAGTTGAAGTAAGAAATCAGAACAATTGGTGACAAAGAGAAATATTACAGTTCTGAGAAATACTGGAGAGAAGAACGTTGGGTCTTGGTCCACTGACCATGAATGCTAGCTTTCCATCACAGTCAGATGAGGGCTTGAGACACTTTTATTTACATACCAATAAGGTCAGAGTGACTTCATTACTCCAGAATATTTGGGAATATATGTCCATAGGCAGTGACACTGCATTAGATCTTGAAGGAAGAATTTCAAGCCTGGGCGAAGCTACCAACAGATTTATATTTTTAATAGTTCATTTCTAATAGTTGCCACAGGGTGAAGGATGTGTTGAGAGATGGAGGCTGAAGACCATAAGAGGGTATTACAGTAATATAAGCAAGAAATCATGAAGAGGTAAATTACTCAATTGGCATTGTGAATAGGCAAGAAAGGGCAGTGTTCAAGGCAGTTAAAAGGCGAGATTCTTAGGAATTAATGATAAATCAGATGCTGAAGTTGAAGAAGCAGAAAGAAGTCAAAAGTGATCTCAAGTTTTTGGCTTGAGCTACAGGGAGAGTTTTAATTCTACCTACTGAAACATGTAAGAGTAGCTTAGTGGAGAAAAGGTGCCTCTTTCTTTGATGGCCAAAGAGTGGGGCTAAGAGAATCAAGGCAGAAAAAAAGTCTTGTGTGGATTGGACAAGGCTAACAGAACCAAAATATCCAAAAGGGAGGAAATGCTGAGTAAGGTTTAAGTCCTACATTGGAGTCTATTATGATTTTTCTTACCAAAGTCCATTGGAATATAATAGCTAAATCTTCTCTATAGAACATAAAATTACTGTGGCTCTGTGAGAGTATTGCTTATTCTTACTACTAATCCTCTAAAAAGGAGCCCTGATGGTGGAGTAGGGATAAATGACATTAAAAATCACCGATGAAGAGGTGTCATATTAAGCCTGCTACCTAGAATTCTCTTCTTTGGCATTTTCCTATTTCTTTTTCATCTGAACGATCATTCCCTTTTTTAGATCCAGCTTGTATTCTAGTTGCTTTGGGAAACTGTAAATCACTAAGGTTTCTTTCAAAAACCCATTCACCCAGGATAGGAATATGACTAGGACATCCTTTTAGAATGTGCCATCCCTCTTGCTCCCAGTATTTGTTCAGGAATAAGTTTGTGTCCCAAGAAACATCAGTCAAATTATTCCCTTTAATTGTACTAAGGATTTGGAAGAGAGAAGCTATCTTTCTTCTGGTCTTGCTAAGCATTAAGGGAGAGAGTCTATGGTTGTGTGGTGCTATTTGGTCTCATCTGGTGAAAACTTGAAGCAAACTATACCTCTCAATTTCCCAGTTACATTAGCCAACAAATTCCTTCTCCCTCTCCTTTAATATTTTCTCAATATAGTTTGAGGGTTACTTTATTCACTTGCAAGCAAGAGAGTTCTGATAAACTTCCTTAGTATCCTCAAAGTTGGTGGCCCTATCATTTTTGCCCCACTGTTTTATTGTGGTGTGATTCACATACCATGCACTTCATTCTTCTAAGCACAGTTCACTGATCTTAAGCATATTTGTGAAGTAGTGCAAAAATTATCATTATCCAACTTTGTAACATTTTCATCATTCCTTAAACCAACCTATCAGCAGCTACTCTTCATTACCTCCTGTGACAACTACAAATCTGCACCCCTCTATGGATTTGCCTATTCTGAATATTATGTACAAATTGAATTATAAGATTTGTGGCCTTTGTGCCTTTGTGTGTCTGGCTTCTTTCATTTAGTAGGATGTATTAATGATTCATCCATGTTCTAGCATGTATCTTTTTCATCATCCCCTCTTGAGATCAGTGATATTCCTGATTTTCATTTTCTATCTGTGAACATTTGGTTGTTTATACTTTTTGGTTATTTTGAATAATCTGCCAAGAACATTTGTGTACAAGGTTTTGTGTGGACATATGGTTTCCAATTCTTTTTGGTATACACCTAGGAATGGAATTGATGGGTCATATTTATAAATGTGTGTTTAGCATTTTGAGGAACTACAAGCTCTTTCCCAAAGTGGCTAGATGGTTTTATATTCCTGTCAGCAATGCATGAGGGTTCTGGTTTCTCCACATCCTCACCAACGCTTGTTATTATTGTCTTCTTAACCCTGACATCCTAGTGGTGTGAAGTGGTATCTCATTGTGGTTTTGATTTGCATTTCCCTGATGGCTAATTATGTCAAGCATCTTTTCATGTGTTTTTTGACCATTTATAAATCTCTTTTTGGAGAAATGTCAATTTTTATCCTTTGCCTGTCTTTTAGTTGAGCTGTCTTTTTGTTGGTTATAACATATATTCTGGATATAAGTCTCTTATCAGATATATAATTTGCAAATACATTTTTTCTATTCTATAAGGGTTTTTATTTCCATTTTTTTCTTTCTTTACAGTGTTCCTCAAAGTGCAAAATGTTTTAATTTTGATAATGTCAAACTCATCTCTTTTCTTTTGTCATTTGTGCTTTTGGTGGTGTGTCTAAGAAGCTATTACCTCATCTAAGATTACAAATATTTACACCTGTGCATTCTTCTAAGAGTTTTATAGTTTTAGGTTTGTGGTCCCTTTTGAGTCCCTTTTTGACACTACTGCCTTTTTCATCTGCTCTTTTTGCACTGGTCCAACTGCACTATGATTTCTAGTGTACATACATCCTAAGTATAGTTTTGATTATCCTAATAAATATATAACACCAAAACTACCCTGAGTTTAAGTCAATTTGTGAAAGTCTGCATAGTAAATTCCCCTCTTGAAATTCATAGTACACAGATCCCCACCAAAAGCTCTAAGTAAATAACAGTAAAGAAAACTATTTTATTTCATTTTTTTCTAATGCTTACAAATATCACAGTCTGACGGATGCTGTGAGGTAGCTCCGAGATACTGTTTTAGGAATGCAGGAATCAGTTGCCTCCAAGTTTCTTTGCAATGCTCTTGGTAATCATCTCTCAGCTCTCTCAACCCATTCAAACACTGACTCAGCTGAACAGAGCTACCTTGCCCAAAGTCAAGGTCATGACCCCTTCTTGGAATGGACCACATCCAACACTGATTGACATGAAGATATAAAGACATGACCAGGTTGCTCCAACTGAGAACAGTGTGGAAAGGTTATTTTATCTTCAGAGCTCCTTCTGTGTCAGCTGAGGCTTCCCTTTAGACTGCACTGCAGCTCAGGTTCTCCTCTGACTAATCTTGCTTTTTTCTCTTTCTTTCTCCATGTCTTGATCTTAAGAGCATGTCTTAAAGACCCATGCAAAACTGCATCTCAGTATCTGATTCTAGAAGAACCCAATCTGTGATAGAAAATATTGAATGCAGAAAAATTTCCTTCTGTTTAATTTTTTTGAAATTGAAAAGAATTGGTGTTAGTTCTTCTTTTAATATTTGGTACAATTCAGAATAAAACCCTTAGGTCCTGATCTTTTCTTTGATGGTAGAGTTTGTATTACAAGTCCAATCTCTTTATTCATTGTTGGTCTGTTCAGATTTCTTATTTCTTCATAGTTCAATCTGTTAAGTTATAGGTACATAGAAATGTACCATTTCTTTATTATGCAATTTATTGTTGCATAATTGTTCATAATGATATGATGATCCTTTGTAAAAAAAAAAAAAAAAAAACAAGAAAGAAAGAAAAAGAAAGTGTTTTCCAAACATATCATATGGAATGTTAATTTTTATGGAACATCTACCTCCTGGAAAAGTAGTCATAGACCACTAGTTTGGGACGTGAAATATAGCAGAGCAACATTTCCCCATTGCCCCCACGACTCACCCACCTCTGGCAACTGTCATTCTCTATTCCACTCTGGGCTTCTATGATTTATTTATTTTTTGATTCCATGCATAAGTTAGATAATGCACTATTTGCCTTTCTCTGTCTGATTTATTTCATTTAACATAATGTCCTCTAGGTTCATCTATGTTGTTGCAAATAACAATATTTCCTTCTTTTTAATGTCTGAATGATATTCCATTGTGTGTGTGTGTTTGTGTGTGCTTACATGTGCATGCATGCTTGTATCACTTTTTTTTAAAATTCATTTATCCCTCTACAGACTCTTAGGCTGTTTCTGCTTCTTGGCTATTGTGAACAGTGCTGCAGTGACTGTGGGAGTACAGATGGCTCCTTGAGATACTGATTTCATTTCCTTTGGATATATACCTTTTAGGAGGGGGATTGCTGGATCATACGGTTGCTCATTTTTTGAGGAGCTTCTATACTGTTTCCATATTGACCTAACCACCTAAATTGTGTGTAGAAGACCAAGTATAATTTCAGGTAAATAAGAAAGTGTGACAGGACTCTGCAAGACAGAAACATTAGTGCTTGGAAACTGGGGAAGGTGAATAGGAAGTGATGGACATTGAGGACAAAACAGGTTGTGGTGGGAATTAAATATAAACATGTTATTATGTCCAACTGATCACTGAGTTACAAATTATCTTCTATGGCTCTCCCATTGTATTTTATGCCTCAAATCATCAACAGTATTTTTAATCCTTGAAGGTAAATATAAAAACACAAATAAAGTTATTTGAAAATTTGACTTCTAGGAAACTTCCTATCTGGCATAAAACCTTAAATGTCAAAATTAATAAGGGGAGAGAAGGGGGAGGAGGAGAGAAAAATGCAGACAGAAAGGCTGGGTGGATCAGGAAAATCCTAGTAGAAAGCATGGGCTTAGGAGACAACCTAGGTTTGAATTCTGATTCTGTCACTCATTAACTATGGGGCCCATTAAGGCCACATTTCCTCATGTGCAAAATGAACTTCATCACAAGGCCTGCCCTAGATAGGTGCTAGATACAATGGGCAGGAAGCACTCAGTGTGTGGCCCAGCCCACAAGAGAATATGCCTGTTTTCATGAGTGGAGCAGATACTTGCCAGTGCTTTTACTAAGGTTCATGTTTTTTCTTGAAAGGTTCTTATTTTCCCATTGAGTATATTGGCTTTCTATTGGTATGAAACTTTTAATTACTTGGCTTGTTTGGTTTTGGCATATTAAGGTAGGGATTTGGAGATTATCATAGGAAGTTCCAGAAATCATAAATGATTGTCAAGAGACCAACAAAGGGACAATAGAGGCAACAAAGCAGACGTGTAACTAAATAGACTGTGCACACATGGCTGTATTTGAAAACGAGCACGCAGTCAATACACACAAGAGTGGCCTTAAGTTGAAATGAAAAGGCAAGGCTAATTCTTTCATTCAATTTGAGCATCTTCTGTATTCAAAGCAGTATGAAAGAAGTGGGGATTGTGCAGATGAATAAAATACTAGTTATAAACAGGCTTGCATCATGTTAGGTATTCTATAATACAGCTTGGAAATTTTTCATTCAAAATAGTTCAAATGAGCCAAGTTTCAATCTGAAAATATTCAAACTCATGACTCGTAAGAGGGAGCGAAGAATGCTTATTTCTCAGCAGTGTTTGATAATGAGATTGTAGAATATGTCATGCTGAGCTCAGAGCAGGTGTTCCCAAAGCACTTGCCAGCTGAATCAGTTTTGTTGTGCTTTGCTTTTGCATAACAAAACTTGTGAAACTACCATTCTTTCTCCACCATAACTGTCTTCTTCCCATAGAAACACTCCTCCCTGGTCACCTCCTGTTCCACTTCCTGGTACCTACCTTCCTCTGAATCCTTAGGCTGGCAATCTGGAGTCATCTGTCTTCCAATCTTCCTTTTTATCTCACTACCTATATAATCAATCTACAGATACCTTTTCTGTAACACTGTGTACATTTGTCCCCCTCTTTTCATTCCCATTTCTCATTTTCCTTCTTCCATAGACACCAGTATGCCCCAGATAGTAGCAACCCCATCAAACTGTGTCCTGGAGTGAGGACATTGTGAAACACATCCTGCAACTGACCTGTGAGGGTAATATACATGGACAAGTCAAACTGGTGGTCTTGAGCCATTGGGATTTTGTGGTTGTTTATTATAGCAGCATAACTCGACCCATCCTAACTGATAATGTACTCTATCTACAGACTTCAAAGATGCTTTATTATCCTGATACTTGAGTCCAAAACCTTTAATGCAGCAATGAAGTACCTGTGAGTCTAATCTGGATTTCCTGCCTGCTTGCCCAGGATGTACCTTAGCTCACACTATATCTCAGCTAAATTGGATCGGTCACATTTCCTGAGAGTCTCTCCATGTGAAAGTAGTTTCACAATACCCTTTTCTTAAATGCTTTTTCCAAAGTCTTGACATCTCCAGTCAAAATCCACCCATCCCCCAATACTACTCATTATGGTTTAGATATTAGGCATCCCCCAAAAGTTCACATGTGAGACAATGCAAGAAAATTGAGAGGTGAAATGATGGGCTCATGAAAGTGTTAACCTAATCAGTGCATTAATCTCCTGATAGAGAGTAACTTGGTAAATGTGGGCAGATAGGTTATGGCTAGAGGAAGTGGGTCCCTGGGGATGTGACTGTGGGGTTTATATTTTATTCTTGTTGAGCAGAGCTCCCTCTCTGCTTCCTGGAACCATTTCCCTGGCTGCTTCCCTCTGCCACACCCTTCTGTGTTGGTGTTCTGCTTCACCTTAAGCCCTGAGGAATGGTAGTGGCCAGCTATGGACTAAGACCTCTGAAATAAACTTTTCCTCCTCTAAATCTTCCTCTAAAATTGTTCTTGTCAGGTCTTTTGTTACAGCAGTAAAAAAGCTGACTAAAACATGGGAGATTAAATTAGAGCCTCAAGCATGCTAGGCAAGTTCTCCAGCACTGAGCTTAATCACCAGCCCTTTTTATCTTGTTTTTTGAGATAGGTTTCATTAAGTTGCCCAGGCTGGCCTTAGACTTACAATTCTCCTACCTTAGTCTCCTGAGTAGCTGGGATTACGGTGTGAAACACTATACCTGGCTAGATGAAACCTTTCTTGATTTCTCCTGTTCCACAGGAGCATAAGAAGTGATACAGGCGATAGAGGATACTCATGTCTCACCCTCTATCCCTGGTATCACTTCTTATGCTCCTTTTCCTACAGTTTGGATCTTAAGTGTACCCCAAAGACCCATGTGACAGAGGCTTAGCTTCCTGTTTGACACTATTGGAAGGTAGTGGAATTTTTAAGAGGTGGGGCTTAATGGGAGCTATTTAGGTCATTGGGTCCATGTCCTGGAAGAGGATAATGAGACCACAACCCCTTCCTCTTCTTCTCTTTCACTTCCTGGTCCTAAGGTGAGCAGTTTTGCTCCCTCATGTGTTCCCCATCATGATGTGCTGGCTTACCACAGGCTCAAAAGCAACAGGCTAACAGGTCATGGACTGAAACCTCTAAAACTGAACCAAAAATAGATCTTTCCTCTTTATAAGTTATAAATACCTTATAAGGTATTTGGTATAGGGCTGGAAAGCTGACTATCACACCTGTCATGCTGGGCACTATGTAAACACTTGCAGTTTCACCTTCCCCCAATAGATTATTAGCTCCCTGAAATCAATACTCTGGAGTAGGGGCTGGGGCTGTGGTTCAGTGGTAGAGCGCTTGCCTAGCATGCATGAGGCACTGGGTTCGATCCTCAGCACCATATATAAGTAATAAATGAGTAAAAGAAAGATCCATCAACAACTAAAAAATATTTAAAAAAAAAAATACTCTGGAGTATATTTTTACCTTCTACCATTTCCAGTAAACTGATTTGCAAATAATGATTAATTGGGAAATAAGACTTCTAAGTAGTGTTCTATCATAAATGGATTTATGTATGTGGAAAATGTTTTGTTATAGATAGCATTGTGCCATCATTTTTCTAAAATCACTTTTTTATTTCAAAAGTAATACTTGTTACAATTGCTTTGGAAAACTGGAAGTTCTACTGAAGCTAAGGATGTTTGTCCTATGGTTTGGCTATTTTTGTAGGTACATACCCAATAGGAATGCAAGACTGTTCACTAAAAGACAGGCAGGAGAATGTTCACAGCAATCCTATTTGTAATAGCCTAAAGGGAAACCTTTCCAAATGCCCATAAAAAATAGAATGGATAAGTAAGTAGCAGTTTGATTACCCACTGTAATACCATACAATGATAAAAATGAAAGAACTGGAACTGTGTCCAAGGACGCAGATGAATCTCACAAACAAATGTTGAACAACACCAACAAAAAAAGACCAGACACAAAAATAGTATGATTCTATTCATACAAAGCTCAAAAGTTAGCTAAATTAATACATACTTGTTAGAAGTCAGGATAGAAATTACCTTTGGGTGGATCATGGTATAGGAGGAGGTATAGGGTCTCTGGGGGTTGTTTATGTTGTTTCTTGATGGTTACATGCCACACAACTTGCAAAAATTCATTATTCTCTATGTTTATGAAGAGTTTTCAAAAGATAATTTTTTTACTCTCTCCTTATTATAATTTTAAACACCCATGGAAGCAACAGGACTGTTTCTAGAAGGATACAGTGTCCGGTTTGCTCAATCAATATAGGGTCTGCCCAAGACTATCATTCTTGAAAGAGACATTGCCTTGGCAGAATTTTTCATAGGTGCTGTGGGATATCATCAGAGACAAATTTCAAAATTTAATTTTAATGAAATTCAGAAAAGAAGAAAGAGGCATGGCATGAAACATCCCCACAATTGAGGGGTCTGGGATGTCCACTCAAGTTACCCTACCTTAAAGGACAGGCCTTAGAAACACCATCTAACATGATCACAGCCTACACAAGAACATATTTCAGTGCCATTGCGCATTCTTCTACAATTCCTTGAGGGAAGAGTCCATATCTGCTTGTTTACCACCGTGTTTCTAAAGTCTAGTGCTGTGCTTGGCACACAGTAGGAACTTAGTAAATAATATATAAATAAATGAATGAGTATTAAGTCAAATGTCTCCTGGTAGTCAACTATGTACTCTTATAAGTGACTTTTATCAATCTTGTATTGATGCATATTTAAGTAGTTTTCTTGTTTTACCTTTAATGATGGTATTGTGAACAATTTATCACTTAGGAATTCAACCTAGATAAAAACCTGATTATAGTTACTTAAACATGCAATGCTTTTTCTCTTCTCTGAAGAAACTCCAGATATTGGCAGCTCTATCAAGTCATCAGGGACACAATCTACTTCTGAATCTCTGCTCCACCATCTTCAGCACATGGTTTTTATCCTCAAGGTATAGTCATTCCATCAAAATTCCACAAAGGAAGAAAAAAATGGCTAAATGGATTATATTTTTTAATTTATTTTTGATTGAGTAATTTATCAAAAGCTTTATTTGTTTTCTAATTTGTTCTAATTAGTTACAAATTGTATTTTAGTGGCTACTAAAAAAATAGGATGATACTCAACAATAGTTAAATTCAAGGTTTAGTGAAAATTTTTAACTTATTTGTTTCTTGTCTTATGTGAAGTTCAAAAAACTTTTTTTTGTTATATACTAGAAGAATTTTATTCCTTATCCCACCAGAATGTAGCTTTCATAAATGAAGAGGTAAAAACAAATTCCATTTACAAGAGAAACAAAATTATAATACTTAGACATAAATTTAAGTTGTGCAAAACCTTTACATTGAAAACTACAAGAGATCTCTGAGAAATTAAAAATCGAAATACCATATTTATGTTGTGGAAAAATCAATAGTGTTAAGATGCCAAATTTCTACAAACATCTCTAGATCTAAGAAAATTTTAATCAAAATCTTTTTAATTATTTTTACATCAATAAATACTCGATTAATGTAACTTTAATAAATCCAGAATATGGGGCTGGGATTGTAGCTCAGCAGTACAGCACTTGCCTCGCATGCGTGAGGCCCTGGGTTCAATCCTCAGCACCACATACAAAGCAATAAAATAAAGACATTGTGTTCATCAACAACTAAAAAAAAAAATATTAAATAAGTAAATAAAATAAATCCAGAATATGGTAGTGAAAATATTCAAACTTTGTATTTTAGATTATTTTAGTATAACTTTATGCATTTCCAAATACATTTTAGAGTTGACCATTCAAAAAAATTCTTAATAGACCAAATTTTATAACTCTAACAGTAACTTTGTACTGCTAAGCTGTAAACTCCTTGAATGGCAATTTCCAGAGTGAAAATGGCACAAGTGCTACATCCATCATGTACAGCAGGATTCACCTGGGTGTAAAGATCATATTCAGAAATTGGCTAATAAGAAGAACAATATTTTCTTGTCTAGAAAGAATGAAGCAGGCCCATTTCGTTTTTGGCTGTCCACATGTCCTTAACTCCTGGTGGGGAATAGATGTTGTCTACTGACTTTTTCTGTGCTGCTGTGGGGTCAGTTCCATGGACCAGCAGTTCTGTTTCTGTGAGGCTTCCCAAGTAGACTCAAGGGAGGAACAATTTCATTTGCTGCGCCCTGAGGAATTTTTCCTTTTGTGGGCTTTACCAACATGATGTTTCTAGCCAATGACAGCCAAGTTTTACGCGAAAAGCTAAGTGTAGAAAATTCCTAACCAAAAAAAAAAAAAGGATAATTTTTTCTTTCTCTTTGTGATTTTTTTTTAAACAATGAAGCTCTGCGCACAATGAATAAGGCTCTTGAATGACATCATGCCCTTCTCTTTCTTGCATCACCCAACAACAAAGAAAAAGAAATACAGGGTGAATGGAACTTTTTCAAGACATGTAATTTTTCAAAATTCTCTAAAGCAGGCTACAAATCACTCTGATTCCAGTTCTAGGGTGATATTGAGCTAGGCTTGAATACTCTGTGCCAAGCAGATTGGTCAAAGTTATAGCCAAAGCCTACATATGGCAGGCATTTAATGAATAGTTTTTTGATGGATTGACTTGAGTTCTATTGTGCCAGATTGTTATGGTTTGGATTTAGAATGTCCCCCAAAGGCTCATGTATTGAAAGCTTGGTCCCCAATGCAGCAATGTTCAGAGATGGGACTTCTAAGAAATGATTGGACCATGAGGGCTCTGATGTCATCAGTGGATTAATCCATTTGATGGATTAGTAATTCAAAGAATTATTAAAAATTATTAAAAATTATTAAAAATCTCTCCCAAAGAGATTTTTGGGAGGTGATTTTAAGAGATTTTAAGGAAGTGGTTCCTAGTTGGTGGAAGCAGGCCACTGGAGGCATGACCCAGAAGGGTCTATTTTGTTCCTGTCCTTTCTCCTCTCTGCTTCTGGGCTGCCATGAGGTGAGTAGCTTTACTCTGTCATGCCTTTCCACCACGATGTTCTGCCTCACCTCAGGCCCAAAGCAATGGGAGCTTCCAACCATGGACCGAAATCATGAGCCAAAGTAAATCTTTCCTCCCCTTAGATGTTCATGTCAGGTATTTGGGGCACAGCAACAAAAAGCTTAGTAACACACAGATCAAGTAGTTTCCAAAGTGGAAAAACAAAAAAAAATTAGGGCTCTTTCTTTTCCTGTATTGAAAAGTACAATATGTACACTATCCCGTATATCCCAAGGACTTGACTGAATATCTTCCAGTGCAATCAAGTTATGGATTGGTCCTCACTGAGAAAATACAGTAGGAGATCATAGTCTCTCTAAATAGATTCTCAGGAATTGATTACTCTCCCTGAATTCCATGTTTTCCCTGCCTTTTTGATACCTGTGTCTCTTTCTGTCTGGAAAGGAAGGTTCTTATCTTCACACATGGATGCCTATCTCTTTATACAAGTAAGTGTTCTTAAAAGAAGCCATCTAAGCAGAAATGCAATTTGCTGAAATTATATTGAGTAGCTCACAAGATTGGGAGACTTGAGAACCAGATTATAAGAATTTATGGCCAGAAAAGCCCCTCATCATGAACTAGCCTAGAGAGGGAGACACCAACTCTTTTCTGGTCTACATCTTGCTGTGCACACTCAGCTCACATCACTTCTCCTCTGCCCTTAGACTGCTGCTCAACCATACTTAATAAGAGTGAGAGTGTTGGCTGGGCCCCCCATTATTGAAAAACCCACTTTATCTTCAAGGTTTAGCCTCCAGCCTCTAAAGGGTAAAGCCAAATGAATACCTATACTCTTAGTTAGCACTTGAGGACATGTTAGCTGCTAGGCAGGAAGTTTTAGGGGCATGCTCTAATATTTGTGAGAGGAAAGACTGCTGGCCCTTTAAATTACTATTAACATTTCTTCAACTTGTCCTTTTGTTTCAGACAGAGGTCCTCCAGAGAAAACCCCCAGGTGCTAGCCAAAAATCCTGAGTCGTTCTGAGTCACTTTTCTAGGTGACCTAGAGTGAATTTTGTCCATTATAATCTCATTATGATGCTAAATTCTCCACCTGGGAGGCATTTCTGTCTGCCATCTTCCAACATGTGAAGTGTGAGGAAGCATGATCTCAAACTGAGCATGTTTTGTAATGCACCCACCTCTACTTGTGATGAGAAGTCTTTCCAACATAAATATGGTGTTTGGGGAGAGACACTGCTTTGGGAGTTAGCTAGTGCTCTCCCTATTCATGCATGTAATGAAGCCTTCTTCCTTCCTTTATCTCCTGGTGCTCTTTGGCTGTGCACTCACCAAGGGGTGAACCATTGTGTTCCATCATAGATGTGCTGTTCCCTAGGGACTTACTACTACAAGTCTGGTCCATGAAGGAAACTGTAAATCTGGCATCATCTGCCTCCCACTAAGACTCAAGATGTGAGACTTTTCCTCACACAGGAAAGGGCTCAGATGCAAAGTTGCCAAGGATGACAAATGTCCACACACTCCTTAACTAAACGTGATCGTACTGCCTTTGTGTGCCTGGTTTCTTTTTTGGTCTGTTAATTCCTACGAGAAGCAATGAGATGAGCTCTAGAAGAGGAGGCTGAGAAGAGGGAAAACTGGAAATAGGCCATTAAGGAAATCTGTGACAGATATTGGGAGAGAGGCAGATGAAAACTGTGATCCCCACCCAGCATGTGGCCAGGTCCTCCCAGACCATGGAGCACAGAGGCAATTGAGCATCCTCTACATTCCTGGCACACCAGGAGACAAACCTTCATTTGGTGAGGATGTTTATATCCCAGTTGGAAGGAACATGTCTAACTAACCAATTGAAACAATATGAGGACTGCTTGTCAAATTTTGATACCAACCTCCTGAGGATCTTGTTAAAAGTGCAGATTTGGGGCCAGGGGCTGGGAGTCTGCATTTTTAACAAGCTCCCAGGTGAGGCTGACGCAGTGCTTCAGGGACATAGTTGGAATAGCAAAACACAAGAGCACAGCACATCATTTGGGCTGACTAGGAGAGCGTCCAGATAAATCATAGTGCCCTGGGGATTCTCAGAGCAGGGGAAGTCCCTGAGATCCAGGTGCTGGGTTGGAAAGATTTAACAAAGCCTTGATAAGCCAGCAGGAGTTATTTAGTTAGAGAAGAGAGGGATGCCTGTGTTGAACCAGTTTTGAATTAAACCTAGGGTGACAGCTGTCCCCACTTACCCAGGACTGTCTTGGTTTAAACACAGAAAGTTCCATGTCCTAGGACCAAGTGCCATTTTTCTATGGTATTTGCCCAGTAACACCGAGCCAAAAGCACACAATAACTATGTGTTATTTGCTTGACAGATTAGCCAAGTTTATAATACTTTGTGACGGCTAAAGTGACAGGAATCTGTTTCATTTCTGGTCTTAGTAATGGCTTGGAAAGGAAACAGGGAAGTTTTAGATAAGGCAATCTTATTTTTCTTAATATTATTGTGATATCAACCTTCACAGCAATATTTGTTGAGCAGAGCCTTTCCTTCATTACCCAGAAAATTGAAAATTTCTAAGCATGTGTTCCAACGCGGCACATGAAATGTCAGAAACCTTTGGAGCCCCGAAAGAAGCCAGTCTCAGTACCTCTTGATCTAATTTACATTTCAGCAAATCAGGTGGACCATGTCGTTACAAAATGTCCAAATTAGCCACAGCCTTGGAGGCCTGAGTCACATCCCTGGCATCATCCTCTCATATGTGGGAAATAAAAAAAGTCAACTCAAAAGTAGAACAGTGACCACAGGGATTTGGGAAAAACTCCAGGGTGGGTGGGGTAGAAAAGGGTGGCTAGATATGATGGATGCATTCTACAGGAATTATGGAAATATCTCACTGGTTGCCAATAATATGTATAATTAATATATATTAATAACAAAAAACCCAGTGTACAGGCTAAGACCATCCCCTGCCGCTGTCTTTCCTATAGAAATGGCTTTATTTGTTGCGATCACTTTTCTCCTTACCCACAAGTATAATGGCAGTTCCTAGAACAAAAGCACTACATGTTCTGTCTCAACTGGTGAGTCAAAAGACTCTCATTAAATTTGACATCTAGTTTTCCTGCCTAAGAAGCTCAAGCATCCAATCAGGGCCAGCTGCCCCTTTTCACAGAGCAACTGCTCCCGCCAGCTGATAATCATGTGTGACTTGGGCATTGGCTCAGAGAGGGAGCAGGCCACCTGAACAAACAGCCTGCAGGTGCTGCTCCTGCTGACATTCTGTCCGGCCTTGTAAAAAATGTAACTGCCTCCTGCTGGCTGGTAAAAATCATTTTTACTGGAATGCTGAAAGCCAGAAGTTTCAAGAGCAAAAATCAGTCTCTCATTTTCTTTCCTGCTCCTTCTTCTCTTACTCTCCCCTCTTCTTTATCCTCCTTTCTTCCATTTTTCCTCTTCCTTCTCTTCTCCCTTTTTCTTCCTACTCCTCTTCCTCCTTCTCCTCCTCTCTTCTCTTTTTCCTCCTTTTCTCCCCTCTGCTCTCCTGTTGCTATTCTCTCTCCTCATCTCTCCTGCCCCTTTGTGATAGGGTTTGGGCCTCTAACATTTCTGTAACAAAGCTTGCTCTTCTTTTTACCAAATTCTTGCAGTCTATAGAGTTATTGACTGCAAAATACCCCGGTAAAGTAGGGACCTCATTCTGCAATAGAGTCCCAAACCATCACAGATGCTGGAGGAGCAGTAGCAATAGCCAACTTGGAAATCTCCAAGGTGAGGGTTTGAAATCTGGCAGCTGATCCTTGCCTGGACTCACTTGAGACCACTATAGGACACTGCAAAGTCATTCCTACACAGTCCCTGATTCCATGGGCTGGCCTATAGAGGCTGTGGGTAGAGATGTCGGTTTAGATAAGTATAAGACTCAGGCTAGATGAGCAAGGTTGCTGCCCTCACCTTGGCATTTAGCTGTGCAGTGTTGGCAAGGTGGCAATCTTTCTGTGCCCACATTTATTCCTCTGTAAATAGAAGGTAACACAGTTTCCTTTGTGAGGGTGATTATGAGGATCGAATGAGAATAAGTGTGTACATTTCCTATCCGGAATCTAGTATACAGTTATAGTAAGTGCTAAATAATTGACTCTTTCCTTAGAAAGCTGAAAAGAGAAATCAGCAGGAAGCTGTGAACAGTAGCCAGTAATGGGAAGGAAACTGGCAAAAATATCAGCAGAGTAGATAAAGGAATTGGCCCTTAGCCCCTGTAATCTGTCTGTTTGCATGAAGGATCCGAAGCAGAAGACAGCTTGCTTTGGGAACAGCTGGAGGTGTAAGGAGTACTGTTTCTAGAAGCAGCCTCACTGATGCTGAGATCAGGAGAGATTAAAGTGGTTTGATTTGTAGAAAGATCTCAGAGCCTCTATGGGAGTGATTGCCAGCCACCTCCTGCACACGGGGTGTGTGCAGAGAACTTCTACTTTGGGTCTCCAAGGCAATGAGCATTTTCCTGAGTTTGGAACTTGGAGATGATGGTTGGAATTGACAGGGTTCTTTAAACATTTTTCTTTCCCTAGATGGAACATTCTTTCCCATCTCAATTTGTAGGCCCCCTAGAAGCGTCTGGCCTTCTTGGAATTTCTCATAGCAATTCCAACTATCCCAGCTGTCACTTCCAAGCACCATATTTTCATTAACAAGGGTTAGCACGCCCTGGGTTCCCTTTCACTCCGAGCACGCACATCCCTGGTGCTATTTACATGCTGCCTTGTGCCAAGTTTGGTCTGCAGAGCAGAGTTAGGGGAGAGCCCTGTGCCTGCTTCAGCTACCAGCATTCTTCCCTCCTGTCCTCCAAGTAGGTGGCTTTGTAGTAGTTTGGAGAGGAGCAATTTTGCCTTTGAAAAGCTCATCTGGTCCAGTAGTAAAATCACTATACTCTCTTCCTATTTCTCTCTCTGACCCAGTGGAGATGTTTTTCCTAACTGATCTCAACCAGTAAGGCTGATTCTTGTCTTCTCGTTTATTTGGGGACAGATTTTTCTAAGGATTAATCCTAGTGGCTTAGAGAAAACAAGCTCTTATGAAAGCACTGTCTCCGGGGCAGCAGTGGTGGTGGTGGGGGGTGAACACAGAGAGGCCTTCTCTGAGAAATGAGGCAAAGGGTTCTGTGTGGGAGCAGGTGTGTGTTAATGATCTTTTCTTCCCCTTTTTCCTGGGAAATGTTCTAATTCAGTAGTTCCTTAGATGAGGGCGTGGCGCGTGCACGCACACACACACAAAATGTGTCTTCTCTTTAAAATTTCAAATTCAGCACCGCTATTTTTAAAAGCCACATGGAGCTGTGCTGTAGTAGAACAATGCAGAGAGCTATTTGTGCCTGGTCCCAGCTTAACGCCTGCCTGCCTGGGATGCCTGCATTTTTGGGCTTCTTGAGAAAAGTAGATGTTCAACCATGAACACTCGCCCAAAAGTCTAGGGACAGTTTCAGTTGTAGCATGAATTGCATAAGCTCCTAGCAGAAGATGCTTTTTCTGGGCAAATGGAAGTCAATGAAAGGAGATTTAACTAGGCTACAGGTTCCTGATGATGATTAGGGAAAGGCAGCATATTGCATTTTAGATTTTAAATGATCCCCAAGGTCAGGTGCTAACGTCTCAGTTGCCAGCCTATGGTACTGTTGGGAGACAGTGAAAGCTTTTGGAGGTAGAGACTGGAGGAAGGAAGTTAGGTCATTGGGAGCATGCCATTGGGACACCTTCTTCTCTGTCTCTCTCTCTAGTACTTTCCAGCTGCCCTGAGGTAACCAGCATTGGTCCACCACACACTTCCTGTTATGATTTTCTGCTTTGCCATGGGACCAAAAGCAATTGAGCACAGTTCTGAAACTGTGAGCCAAAATAAATCTGTCCTCCACTTAAGTCGATTTTCTCAGGTATTTTTTCACAGTAGTAGAAAACTGGATAACAGAACAGAAATGGCAATCTGTATTTTGGAAATCCTGTATGATCATGACAAAATTGAACAGCGTTTGTCCCTGTCTCACTTCCTGTTTCTTAAACCAACTCTACTTAATTCAGCATCTGTCTTAATAAAAGGTAAGAATGCCTTGAAAAAGAATGTCCCCTCCCTTATCTCCTACCATTTGTAAAGATCCCATTATATAAACACAAAAATATAAAGCAGAAAATTATAAACGATGCTCTTGAACAGGTACACAGGTATTCCTGAACCTATACACTAACTCAGTACTACATGTAGATGACATCCACCCCCATATGGCTAAACCACTGATGATGGAGTTGACTCCCAACCAGCCTCAGGTCTGGACTCCACCAGAACAAGTCAGTGTGGACACTCCATCTCTTCCTGGGAGATTTCCTGGGAAGACTCTTGAGAGGAAGGCCCTGGGCTCTCCAGTGTGGTAGGAGGTGACTAGATCTCAGAGTCCCTTGTGAGAAATTCAGGGAGAAACCAGTGAGAGGCACTGATCAGGGTTGGTTGTCAAAGACATTCACCTGGACTCACCCTAGAGGGTTGCTGCTCTTGGGAGAATAAATCAAATGGAAATAAAAAGAACCCTACTGTGATGGTTAATTTCACAAGTCAGCTTGACTGGGCCACAGGCTGCCCAGAAGACTGGTTACACATTATTTCTCTGTGTGTCTCTGAAGCTGTTTCCGGAAGAGATGAGCACTTGAGTTGGTGGACTGAGCAAAGCAGATGACTCTCCCCCAGTGTGGGTAGGCATAATCCACTGAGGACCTGAAAAGAGCAGAGGAAGATCAAATTTACTCTCTACCAATGGCTTCATCTGGGATATTGTCCTCCTGTCTTTGGTGCTCTGGGCTGTTAGGTCTTCAGATTCAGACTGGAATCTGCACTGTTGACACCTTTGATTATCAGGCCTTTACACTGCATCGTTGGTTTTTCTTGTTTTCCAGCTTGCAGACAACAGATTGTGAGTTTTCTCAGCCTCTGTATTAGCAAAATAAATCTATTTCTAGAGATGTGGATTATGGAGGGTGAGAAATCTCATGATCTGTTATCAGTAATTTGGTGACCCAGTATAAGGATATATAGGATATGTCCTACTGGTTCTATATCTCCAGGGAACCATAACTAACACACCTGCCGTACTAAGTCTATTAGAACCAGGAATCGCCACCCTGATGTAAGTAAGGTAGCCCATAAGGCTATAATTAAGTCTAAGAAAAATGCCTGTCCTGCTGCAACTGCTGAAGGCCAGCAGGGGGCTGTTTTGGTTTGTGCAAGTGCTGATATGCACTGAGTTTTCTGATTATCACATGATCTCCTGGAGGGAGAGATGATGAAAAATGGTTATGTTCCTTAGTCCTTCTTGCTTTCTCTCAATCTCAACCTCTTAAATTTCTAAAGGTCAAATTCTGACAGAGGTACCTGTAACACCTGGAGTAAATGCCAAAGTCCTCGTAATGCCTGCAAAGCCTTATGCAACCTAGGTCCCTGCATCTTACTGACCACATCATCTACAACTATCCCAACTGCCACCCTTATCTAGACCCTCACTTCCTGGCTGTCCCCAAATGTAATCTATACACCCATCTGGGAGCCACTGATATTCTTTCTGGAAGACCCTTCTCTCAGATACCTATAAGCCCCATTCCACATTTCCTCGAGTCATATTTAAATGTCCCCCTTTCAGTGAGGACGCACCAGGGACCCATCTGAAATTATACATCCATTTCTCTACCTCCCGTTCTCCTTGTCCTGCTTTATTGTTTCCTTTAGCACCTCACACAGCCTAACATCTATATGTTTCATTATTGATCTTCTGTTTTTCCCCTATTAGAATATAAATTCCACTTTTTCCTTGTTGTATCTCTAAACCCTAGAATAGGACCCAGAAAATGGTCAAATAATTGTTTTATAAATTTGTCCCTTTCAGTTAAAGAAAGCCCTTTCTCTCTGAGCCCAATGGGGAAGACCAACATCATTGGAAGGAAGGAATGCACAATGGACTTGGGATGACCTTGGGAAGCTCACCCAGTCCTTGCATCTGCCTTCAAGTGATTTTTCACATATAAGACCACCTTGCAAAAATCAAAGTGTGCAAGAAATCCGGCTTATCTGCCTCCATCTCAACTTAATTTCTGTTTCAAGATCACTTTCTATAAGGATAGTGGAATCTCACTTGTTCTTTTCTTGAGGTAGTGTCTAAGTGCAGGGAATTTATGTCACACCAAGGAGAGGGTGGGTGGGCATCATTTGCGCCAACTATCATCTGCTCACATAATTACCTCCTAGAATGTCCAGTATCTCACTGGGGCCTCTGTCCTAGATCCATGTAGGTAGCCATGGTAAGATCCTTTGTTCTCTTCTACACATCCCCCTCAGTTCCGGTTACTCTGTTACTTTCACAGCACTCAGGACATGGATACAATGATGGTTCTGCAGCTCCATGCTGGAGCTCAAACATGCCTAAAAGCACATTACTGCCTCCAGTGCTAAACCTGTTACTAACAGGCTCTGCCAGGGAAGCAGGGGGATGGACACTGACCAACTTTCTGAGAATAGCCAGGGTCTAATAATCTCATAATGTCTCTTCAATCACTCCAGAAAAACAGAATTTTCTCTAGCTGGTAGCAGCAGAAGAAATCAGAGAGCTCTGAATCATGAGGAGGATAGCATGCACCGTTGTTGGCTTTGAAGATAGAAGGGCCATATGCAAGAGCAGGAATGTCCTCTAGGAGCTGAGAGAGACCCTTGGCTGACAGTCAGCAAAGAAACAAAGGCCTTAGTCCTTGAGCTGCAAGATCCTAGATTCTGCAAACCCCTAACTAGGCTCAAAAGTAGGTCCGTCCCCAGAGCTCCCAAAGTAAAGGGCTCATCCTGGCTATACCTCGATCTCGGCTTTATGAGACCCTGAGCAGTGAACCCAGTTGAGCCCAGCTGGGTATCTAACCTATAGAACTGTAAGCTAATAAATGCGTGTTGTTGCTAAGCATGGTAGCACATGCCTGTAATCCTAGTGACTTGGGAGACAGAGAAAGGAGGACTGCAAATTCAAGGGCAGTCTCAGCAACTTAGCAAGATCTTGCATCAAAATAAAGAATAAATTAAAAGGGGGGTGGGGATGTAGCTCAGTGGTAAAGCACTCTTCTGTTCAATACTCAGTGTCGAATAAATAAATTAAAAAAAAAAAACAACACTAAACTTTAAAAATATTTTTTAAAAATGAGTGTTGTTTTGAGCCACTAAGTTTGTGGTAATTGTTACATAGAAAATTAATATGGGGTTAACATCAAAGTACCTGCCACTGGGAAGATACTTAATAAATTTCCACAGTCCATCCAGAGGGGTCACATTTTTCCTAGAGGGCTAAAGTTATCATATAGTTTAGCAGGAACTCTAGGAAAAAGCATCTTCTTTATTACTTTGTTTCTTTGTGGTATTTCACTCTGGAATTTGTCTTGGCTTGGTTGTGCCTCAAGAATGAGCTAAGGTACTACGTAAACCTAAAACAGACATGATGAGATAGAGTTGTATCTGGAAGATGCTTGTATATTATGGTAGAAGACCACAATTTTAAAGAAAACCTTAATTTGAAGAATTCTAAAGTTAAGACAGGTACTGTATAAAGAAGGAAGAACAGAGAGGGGCCACAAAAGGGAAGATCTCGGGAGAGGGAGAAAGTGACTACAAAAAGCGATGGTGTTTATCTTTGCTGTCTTTAAAGGACCAGGAACTCTACATCAAATAAAAAAGAATTGTTATTTTTAAAAGTTGCTACTTCTTTGAATCTTCTTCTTGTTCTTTGAAAGTCAATATAAGCAACTTTTCTTTAAGAACTCTGGAAAACACCTGAACTTCCAAACACCCAAAAGATCTGCAAGGAGATGAATGAAGGATGGTGAAAAGGAGAAAAAAAAAAAAAAAAAAAGCTTGGATTTAACCCATGCTGAAATTTTTTAATCAAGTTAGCTTCCTGCTTAACATCCCAGCACGAAGCAATCACTGTCCCTTCTGAACTCCTTGAAGGTTTTTATCTTCTCCATCTGGCAATTAATCACTCGCTGCCCCCTGGTATCTTTTCTCTTGTCTTCTTTTCATTTGGTCCTGCCATTTAATTTTTCACAGATTTATGTCTGGCCTTTTTTATTGAGTTCCCACTGAGTCTAGCACATTGTAAGCACGTAATAAATAGCTCCCACAGAATGGTTTTGTTCCAGGCAACCTTAATGAAAAGTAGACAGGGAAGACTTTGAACCATCCTGGGTAGAACTGCAAAGATTCTGAAGAGCTGGAGCATTCTGTTATAGCCTCCTGGGGCTGGACCCCTTTTTCAGAAAAGCTAGGCATTTTTCTGTCAGTTTCCCATCTCACCTTAATTTTCTACTTTCCTCAGAAATGACCAGGATGGTCTCACTGTACTTCAGTTATTCCCCAGCATCTGCAGAACTAGGCTGGCCTGGGACTTGTTGTTTGGAGAAGCCCAACCCTCAACCTAAGAGTTTTTTAGCCTTAAGGATGAGGGACAGATGATTTACAAGTCTCTCTGCCTCTGGGTCTTTATCTCTTCCTTATCTATGACTCTGTGAATAATTTTCTCTGTCCTTTCTGAGGCTACAAAAAGAAGAAACTCCAGCTTGAAGGCTTTCAGTCAGACATAAGAGTCTGTCTCACCAGTAAGAAATAATAACTAGTGCCATAGAGTCCTGGAGATGCCTAAGGAGGCCCTTTCTAAGCATGTCCTTAAAGAAAATGTCTCTGCTGTCTGGCATAATTTTTGACACTTTTCTGTCAGATATACCATGTGGCTCAAAAGTAGGACTAGACCCACAGTATTTGGAGAAATGGCAGCGAAAACAACACAGTCTTTTAAACTTATTAAAATACATGATTCTCAAAGAAATAGGAAATGTACCCAGGCTGGGCCTACTCTGGCTTTAATCTACCTCTCTTTTGAAAGTCTTTCTCACTCTAACGATGTCTTCTAATAGCTGGGAAGGCATAAAGGCCTTATGCTAACTAGGCAGCACAGGCCCCTCTCCCTCCTCCCTGGAAACCTTGATGCTGCACCCATTTCTCCCAGTAGGGGGCAAGATTCTAAGAATTCTAAGATTGCACCAAGATGCCTGTCCCCCAGGGGATATGCCCTGTCTGTCCTCCCATAAGTGTAGGTAGGACCTGTGAGTATAAGGAGAATACCACTCCTTAGATTAAGCTGCATTATAGGGCAAAACGATAGAACACTTTACATTATATGTATCTTCATTACAGCAGACCAAAGGGAGAGTTGAAGAGAGAAAGGATGATTGTCCTGCTGGTTTTAGAGAAGTAAGTGTCCACACAGTGTGGGAACTAAAGGACTAGGACAAGAAGGTGGCCTGAGCAGAGGACACAGATAAACCGTGTCCAGATTCCAGACCATGGAAACTGAGATAATACATGTATGTTGTTTAAGCAACAATTTGTGGCAATGTGTTGTCTAGCAATGGAAAATGAGTATGGTTTGAATATATCCTGCAAAAGTCTATGTATTGGAACTTAGTCCCCCAAGTCATATGTTCATGGGATTTGAAATTGAAGCTGTGGGAGAGGTAATCAAGATTGGTTGATGTCATGAGGGTAGGAACCCCAGGATGGCATTAGTGGTTTTATATGAAGAGGAAGAGGAACCTGAGCTAGCACACTTGCTATCTCACTACGTGATGTCCTCTACCATGTTATGATGCAGCAAGTAGTCCCTCACGTGGTGCTGAGCAGATACTGGTGACGTGTTCCGCAACTTCTCAGCCTCCAGGACCGTGAGCCAAAAAAATTTCAATTGTTTATAGATAAATCAGTCTCAGGAACTTTGATATAGCAATAGAAAATGGCCTAAGACACCACATCTTCCCTTCACCTCAGCTGTCAGCCTGTTAGGAGGAAGAAAGCATCAGTCAAAAAGTAACCCCACCTTGGTGATTGATATAACTGAGCAGTATTTTTCTGCCCCCGGGGAACCTGTTTTTTTTTTTTTTAATTTATTTTTTAGTTGTAGGTGGACAGAATATCTTTATTTTATTTTTTATGTGGTGCTGAGGATCGAACCCAGTGCCTCACGCGTGCTAGGCAAGCATGCTACCACTGCGCCATAACCCCAGCCTGCAACCTGTTTTTGAAATAGGAAATGCCTGTATTAGTCAACTTTTTATCACTGTGACTGAAACACCTGACAAATACAACTTAGAAGAAAAGTATATTTTAGTTCATGGTTTCAGAGATCTCAGCCCACGGTCTTCTGGCTACAAGTCAGAAACATGGTGGTGAGATGACATGGTAGAGGAAAGCTGCTCACCTCATGGCAGCCAGGAAGCAGAGAGAGAGGCCAGAGAAAAGTAAACCCTTCCAGAGCACACCCCTAGTAACCTCTTTCCGCCACTATGTCCCACCTCCCAGTAGTTCATTCAGCTATCAATGATTAACCCACCAACTGGGTTAATCCACTGATGAAATCAGAAACTCATGATCCAATCATTGCCTTGAAATCTCACCTCTGGACCTTGCTACACTAGGGACCACACTTTTTGGAGGATGTTCCAAACTATAAAAATGCCTATATTCTTTCCCTTTCACCATTGCCTCCTCGCCCATACCCCATTCTTTGGGCACCACCACATGCCAGAAACTCTCACATATGGAGTTCCATTGAACCCTCAGAACCACCTGCCTGCGCATGTTGAAGTTGATCACCTCCCAGAAAATGAACCTCCTTGCCTGAGGTCTTAACTAACCAGACAGAAAGGACCATGGAGACTGGAATTCAGGGTTTCTCAGTTCAGAACTCCCTGCTCTTTCAACTCTGTCGTTTGGAAAACATTTTCAAGCACTTGAAGTGAGATCTTAGAAAAGGGGGAATTCCTAAAATTACAAACTAAGCTGACCCTGTTGTGGAACCCATGGCCTCAAAATCCTTGACTGGACATAGGTGGATAGGAGTCAATGCAGAAAGTATGGCTCCTGAAGGGACCAGGAAATTTGCTTTTGCTTTGGAAGCAGGGATTTTAAGGCTTCCTGAGAATCCCTGGAACTCTGCTTTCCCTCCTGAGGTCCCTCATACAGTGCAAGGCCCAGAACAGTCAATGTCACTGGTGGTGACAGTGGCCCCAGAGGGAGGGGGAGAAGTCACTCCTCTGTGTTTGTCAAGGAACATGGTGGCCCCTTTCCTGGCAGAGTGTAGCCCATATCAGAGCCCCGAGAGGGCTTCCTAGGAATCTCTACCTTTACTGGTGATTTGTTAAAAAAAGTAAATGGGGAAAAGGCAACACTGAGGCGTGGGAGTAGGATTTTTTAAAAAACAAAAGTATTTCCACCCTAAGCGTAGGTAGACACTGCCTTGGGGTGGTGAAAGAGAAAGGAAGTTGTCAAAACACTGGTATATGGGCAAACCGTGTATGGTTGTTTGGGTTTTCTTCCTTCTTAGAGATAAGAAGAAATAATATTCAAACAGTCAAAGTTCAAAATCTGTGGCTCTTTCCTGAGAAATGCTGAAAACAAGTTAATGAAGTTTTAATTCAGGAGAGATTAGTTAGCCTCCCATCCTGGCCTGGGCACTCTCTTCCCTCAGCACTGCTGTCTATGCTGATAGCACATGCTACTTCTATGAGGGTTTCAGGGTACATTTATGCTTTTCTTGCTGTCTATATTTTTTTTCTCTTTCAGACTTTTGTTCCCCTTCATTCCTCCAAAGCTAGAGCAGGGAATTGTCTTTGTTTCCTGTTCTTGTTCATTTCCATAGAAATGTTCTTGGGTATCATAACATGATCCACTGGAGGCACAGGTCCATGTCCCCACTACTAAAACCCAGAAAGTTTCTGAAAGTAGAACAAGAATGCCTTTTCTCTTCTGCTCTGTGTAACCACAGATTAAGCACAGAGGGCATAGCTTTTCCCATAACAGTTTATTGCAAAAAATGTTCAAGAATACAGTGAAGTTGAAAGAATCTTATAATGGTTCTTGCTATCCTGATTCTACAATTAACCTGTTACTATAATTGCTTTATGATACATCTCTCTTTCTTTCCATCTCCCTATCCATTCACCCATCTTTCTTGTTTCACATAATGGACTCTAAAGTAAATCTGTACACAGTCATCTGTACACTTCCCCTTAAATACACCAGCATGTATCTCTTTAATGAGAACTCAATGTATGGGGTTTTTGTTTTGTTTTGTTTTGTTTTTTTGATGTAACATCTACACCCAGTGAATTGCACAGATCTTCCGTGTATGTTGGCTGAGTTTGGAGAAATGCGTCCAGTGTTGTAACCCAAATCCTCAGTAACATCAGAGCTTTATCTTCACTTTAGGAAATTCCTGTGTGCCTCTTCCCTGCCACTTCCTGCCCCTACACTATCCCAAGAAAATCTCTTTCTTGATTTTTTTCCACTACAGATAATTTTTGTCTCTTCTTGAATATCATATAGATGTAACAATACTGTTTGTACTCTTTCACATGAGGATTCTTCCTCTCAGCATGATGGCTGTGAGGTCCATCTGAGCTGTTCTTTGCATTGCTGGATTGTATTCCCTGGCATGAATATAATTTGACTTGTTTATCCATTCTATGGTTTCCAATTTGGGGCTATTACTTACATATATCAAAGTGAAGACCACATTGAAATAATAAAAATTGAAATGAACAACAAAACTAAACAAACAAAAATGCCTGTTTAAGAGTTTTTTTTGTTGCCGTAACCAAAGAACTTGATGAAAACAATTTCAGAGGAGGAAACATTTATTTGGAGCTCATGGTTTTCAAGATCTCAGTCCAGAGATGCCTGGCTCCATGACTGTGTGCCTGAGGTGTGGTAGAACATCATGGCGGAAGAGTGTGGTGAAGGAAAGTGGCTCAAGATATGGCCACCAGGAAGCAGAGAGAGAAAGACTGCTCCACTCAGCAAGGACAAAATATATATACCACAAAGGAACAGCCTCAGGGACCCACCTCCTCTAGCCACGCCCTAGTTACCTACAGTTACCACCCAGTTAATCCATTCAAGGAGATTTATGTACTGATTAGGTTAAAACTCTCATAACCCTATTATTTCACCTCTGAACTTTCTTGCATTGTCTCATACATAAGCTTTTGGGGGAACATTTTGTATATAAACCATAACAATACCCAAGACACATGTGCACGTACATACACAAACGCACATACACACACATACCAATACACACTCACAAAATCTTTGAGGGTTAGAATTTCATTGCTCCTCTTGCATATAAATCTATAGAATAGAAATTCTATTTGCATAGAAAAGCTAGGATTACAAGTAATTAGTGCATTAGTTATTCTCTTAACATATAGATGAGCAAAAAGTGGTAGGAAACAATTTGTTCTTCCCAAGCCAGCCTGGCATTTTTTAAAAATGTAGTTTATGCAGATAATAATGTACTGTATATTTTGAAAAGATAGAAGAAAATATTTTGAAAATTTCACCATAAAGAAATAATAAGTGAGCCAGGCACAGTGGTGCAAGCCTGTAATCCCAGCACTTAGCGAGGCTGAGACAGGAGAATTGTGAGTTCAAAGCCAGCCTCAGCAACGGTGAGGTGCTAAGGAACTCAGTGAGACCCTGTCTCTACATAAAACACAAAATAGGGCTGGGGATGTGGCTCAGTAGTCCAATGCCTCTGACTTCAATCTCCAGTACCAAAAAAAAAAAAAAAAACAATAAATAATCAAGGAGATAGATTTGTTTAACCTGATGTAAATATTACACACTGTATAGATGTATCAGAACATTATATGGTACCAAATAATATAAACAAATTTTATGGTTTTATACCAGTTAAACTAAAAAATAAAAATACAGCCTGGGATAATGGGAAATTATCATTAACTTTTAATGATCGTTATTTATCATTAACAATGGATATGGAAGTATAGCACTAAAAAGTAGCTTCATTTGCTCATCAAGAAAAGTCATTGCAACCTACAGGTTAAAAATTCTTGATTCTTCTATGTGTTTAACAACACTTCCCTGAGTGAGAAGCAGCATTTGGTCTTAGAGTGTTATGTTGGAAGGGTCTGGGTTAAATCTTAGCTATGGGGTGTGGCTACATCACTAGCCATCTCTAGGCCTCAAATCTTATCTGCAAAATGAAAAGGTTGGAATGGATATCGTGAACATTATCAACTGTATATGAGATGTTAGGATAGTTAGGTGGTTTTTTTACCAACGTCTACCAATTTTTCAGAAAAGAAAAACTCACAAAAAATATTATTCAAGAAAAAAAATAGAGAGGGTCAATTATTGTAAGGCCAAAAAGACAGACTCATGACTGTCCACAGATAAGACCTCTGGTCCAGATGGGTCATCCAGGAACAAAGTGGGACTCAGCAAGTCAGGCCTGAAGGATTCTACCTGGACAATGCCAGGCATCTCACAAAGCACCCCTGCTTCTGCTTCTCTGTGTGTGTGTGGCGGGGGGAGTCTGCTCCTTTCTCCTTCTCTGCAACCTGCCTTCTCTTCTTCCTCCTCTGTTCACACACAGCTTGTCACGCCACCTTTCACCACTCTATGCAATGGGAGCTTTCTGTTTCAGCTCCCACTGCTAGTATTTGCTGTTCAATAAGTATATATTGTAATAAAGAAATCAAATTAATTTTATGCATATATAAATGCTAGCTGTCTTTCAAATCTGTTCTTCATTTACAGGACTGTGACTAAGAAGCCCTTTCAGAAACTAGTGTTGACTTTGGGAAACAGAAAGAACTTCACTGAGATCTTGTTTGTTGCTCTGTCATTGGGACTTTTTGGAGGACTTAATGAGTTAAGTGAAACACTCAGTGGGTGGCTTAAAGAATCCATAAGTAGTACCCACTCCAATTACTTAAGAGTTACCACCATTCGGAACCTGCAGAATTACCTTTGTAGTGCTCATTGTAAATATTATGAGGGACTTTGTCAGTTTGACTGGAAGATTAGTTTTGTTTTGGGTATTTCTAAAAAGAACAGAAAACAAAGGAAGGCAATAGAGGCTAAATAAAGCTTAACTTTGCAGATATTTTTCAAATATGCTCATTTAGAAAAGCACAGGTTTTCCCAATAACACTGGCAACACATATTTCCAGAAGCAAATGACCCTAGCTTTCACAGGTCCCTGGAGTTAGTATGACCCTTTCTGGGAGCTGATCTGCTGGGGAGTGAACTCTTAGCCTTAGGTACCACCACATGACATTGGAAAAATCATCAATTTTCTGCTTAGCCAGAACAGGGAGGGGACAAGAAGAATTGACAATATTGGTCCTTTCAGAGTCATCGTTACAGTATTTCAGTTTTCATTTTCTATGGACAGCCCACCCACAAGAGTGTAGTGTTTGGTGGACCCTCCTAAGCTTACCCCATCTACTACCAGCTCTTGACCATTAATGACTCTCTTCCTTCTCGAGATTGTTTTTTCCTGCTCTCAGAACATGTCATAGAAGATAGAAGCAATAACAAGATAGAGGCAGTAACACTGAGAATACAATGTACCATAATGAGTTGAGACAGGTGGTATGTGGTGTGTTCATTTTTCACTGCTGTGACAAAATACCTGAGAAAAATCAACTGAGAGGAGAAAGTTTTTTTGGCTTGTGGTTTTAGAGGTTTTGTTTTCCACTTGGCTGCATTGTTGCTGGGGCTGTGGTGAGGCAGAACATTGTGGCAGAAGGGTATGGTGGAGCAAAGCTGCTCACCTCATGGCAGACAGAAAGCAGAGGTGTGGCGGGCTTGGGGGCGGGAGCTGGGGACAAGATATACCCTCAAGGACAAGCCCCACCCAGTGACTTACTTCTTGCACTGGCCCACTTCCTAAAGTCTCCACCACCTCCCAGTACCACCGCTAGCTGGGGACTAACACATGAGTCTTTGGGGATCATTCCAGATCCAGACAAAAACAGTGGGTAAATAGGATGCGATATGGAAAAACCTGGACTCATGGTGTCCAGGGCAGATGAAGGATGTGAGCCAAGAAGTGGTGTTCACAGCAAGTGGTTCCCATGAGAAGTCTTCCAGCAACCTGGGCTCTGGCATCCGCTTCACGTAGGCCAAACTCCCATTTTCCTAATGTTTCCTTTCCAGAAGGGAAACTGGCAGGGAGATGTGACTTAGGATGGCCTTTCTGCATGAGACAGGATTGGAGGAAGCTCTCAGGAACACACCAGGAAGTTTTGGTAGAGAAACTTCCAATGGGAACATGGGAAGCACTTGAAAAGGATATACAGAGCATTATTTCAATTTTTTATATTAATTTACTGGATGATTTCATAACACTTTGAAAAATAAGTGTAGGATCACCCTTCTGTGAACTGTTTTCCCATGGAGAGGTGCTTTTGATCCAGGCTGAACTATCCAAGTGGTCTGTTTAGTTTAGGCTTAGTTTAATCTGAATACCCCCATGGGTGCTAGTGTCCTGGTCGGGGGTGTTTTCCCTTTCCAACTTCAGACAGCTCTATTTTGTTCCCTTCAAAATTTTTTTGATAGAATGATCGGCACTAACTTTTAGTATTTTCTCATCTTCCATTTATTCTTCAACTCATAGATAATCTGGTTTCTTCTCCTACCACTCCACTAAACAAATCTCCTTGCCAAATATAATGGTCTCTTAGCACCATTTGACCCAGCTGCCTATCTCCCTTCTCACTTCCTTCCTATAGCTTCTCTGCCTCCACCCCTGAAATGTTCAAGGTCCCTGTATTAGTTTCACAGGACTACTATAACAAAGAACCACAAATGGGTAGATAAAAACAGGAATTTGTCCTCATAGTTCCGGAAGCTGAAAGTCCTAAATCAGGTCATCCTGGCCTTGCCGTCTCTGAAGAACATTTCCCCTGCCCCTCCTCCAGCTTCTCGAGGCTCCTGACAACCCTTGCCATTTCTTAGCTTGTAGCTGCATCCCTGAATTTCTGCCTTTATCATCTCATGGCCTTCTTCCCTTCATTTCCCTTGTGTAGTGTTACTGTGGTTTATATAAACGTCCCCTAAGAGTGCATGTGTTGTAAGCTTTGTCCTCACAGAACTGTTGGGAGATGTTGGAACTTTTAGGAGATGGGACCAATGAAAGGAATTAGATCATCGTGGGTGCTGCCTTTGAGGGAGATCCTAGCCACTCTTCTTCCTCTCTCTTTACTTCCCAGCTGCTATGAGGTGAATAGCTTTCTCTACCACATGCATCTGCCATTTCCACAAGACTAAAAGCAATAGGGCCAACCAATCAGGGACTAAAGCCTCTGAACTCATGAATCAAAATAAACCTTTCACCCTAATAAGTTGATTACCTCAGTTGTTTTGTCACAGTGACAGAAAGTGGATGAAAACAAAATTAATATTTGAAACTCTCTGACATGTCTGGTATTAAACACCAGTAATTGGTTTTAGGACCCAGCTTAATGTAATATGCCCTCATCTTAATTTGATTATATCTGCAAAGATCTTATTCCCAGATAAGGTCACATTCATAGGAACTGAGGGTTAGGACTTGAAATATCTTTAGGAGAACAGAATTAATTTCACAACAATTCCCAAGGATTTGTTTGGGTTCTTCTCTCTTCTAATTCTGACTGCCATCTCTTGAACCCTAATGATTCCCATGGCCTTACCACCTTTTCTACTGAATTTGACATAAAATATACAAGTCAATTAGAGGAATGGAAGAGACCCCATAAAGAAATCCTGGTATAGCTGGTTGTGGTGGCTCACGCCTGTAATCTCAGCACTTTGGGAGGCTGAGACAGGAGAATCGCGAGTTCAAAGCCAGCCTCAGCAAAGGCGAGGCACTAAACAACTCAGTGAGACCCTGTCTCTAAATAAGAGAAAAAATAGGGCTGGAGATGTGGCTCAGTGGTTGAATACCCCTGAGTTCAATCCCCAGTACCAAAAAAAAAAAAAAAAAAAGAAAAAAAGAAAGAAAGAAAGAAAAGAAAAAGAAATCCTGATATGTATGGGAACTTTATATATAAAGATGTGGAGCTTCAATTCAGTGAGAAAAAATGAACATTTATTGAATAAATGTTGCAAATCAAACGTGCTTTGCTTGGAAAGAAAGTTGGCCATACCTCATATTGCATACAAACATATATTTCAGGTATCTTAAAAGCTTTGCTGTAAAAAATAAAATAATATAAACTTAGAAAAGGTATTTTGTAGACTATCACTGAGGGATTGTGGAGATCTTTTAACGAAAGACAATGTTTGACTAGAGAAGAATTAACAGAGTTTTCTTCAATTTGTAATTGATAGAGATATTAGAAAGAATCAAAAGAAAAAGTGTGAATAGAAAAAGAATTTTAAATGCATCTGATATATAAAGGTTTGATAAAATGACTTACAAATAGGACAAAAACAAAAATTCCTTTTAAACATGGGCAATAAATATGAATAGGCACCTTCCCAATGCGCAAATCCAGCTGACCAGTAGGTACAAAAAATAATCATTACAAGCTGACCATCAGCTGTTGTGTCTGTACAGTATTTAAAAAACAGAAGCAAAAACATCACTGGCAACATTTAGAATTGAAAAGATTTACAAAAAGAATTTCAGTTTTTATCTTCATTTTGTAGGTCAGAAAGCTAACATTCAACTTGTGTTTCTCCTGCTTCCATCTGAATGTTTGTGTCTCCCCCAAATTAATAGGTCGAAGTCCTACCCACAGGGTGATGCATTAAAAAGATGGGCCTTTGGGAGGTGAACAGGTCACGGGGTGGTGCCCTTATAAAAAGAGAACTCAGAGAGTTGCCTTGTCCCTTGAACATGTGAAGAAAAATGAAAAGGTATTATCTGTGAACCAGAAAGTGGGCCTTTACCAGATACTGAATCTGCCAGTGCACTGTGAGGGGACAGTGAGGGAAGAAACTGTGAGGGAAAAATATCTGTTGTTTATAAGCCACCCAGTATATGACATACTGTTATATCAGTTCAATGTGACTAAGACACCCCCTGAGCAGAACTGGTTCACCATTGTGGTAACCAGTACTCAATGAAATTATAGGCATCCTTGTTCAAAAAGCAGGGGAAATACTATTAATCTACAAAACTTTGTCCTTTCTTTTGCAGTCTCTCTGGCCCTGATAGTGCCTTTTATTTTCTATGTTGTGCTCTGGTTGGGCACTGGGTTTATAAGGGGCTGATGCAGCCCTCACAGCCACAAGGGGCTCTGCATAAATGGGGTCTTAATGAGCTTCTTCATGGAGAGGACAGCCCCACAGCTGCAGATTCATCTGCCCCATGCATCATGCCCCAGCAGGGTATGGGAATATCAGTCTCCCTTTCCCAGCATCCTTCAGCCCTGACCCACTGCCCATGCCATAGGGACCCTTGAAGGATGTCCCCCTCTGCACTGGGTCACACTTGGTACTTGGATTGAGGATGTGTGGGAGAGTGACATGCACTGAATCACCCATTGAATGTGCTGTTGGCACTGGTAGCTTGAGGTGGGGACAGTTACTGCCATACCCCTTTCTAAGACCCTGTGAATATCTTTATGTGATTTGCAGGCATTTGTATATATAGTGAATTTTTTTGCTAGCAGTGTTTCACATATGGGGTTGGGATTTAAACTGAGACTTGTTTGAGTCTAATGGCAATGATTTAATAACTCTATTGCCTATTGTAGTTAAGTGACTAATGAACATACCTTTGCCTCTTAAATTTAAGGACAAGTCTGTCCTCAGCCATTTTCCAGAACAGTCAACTCTCCATATCCACAGATCCTGCATCCACAATTCAACCAACTGCTGATGGAAAACTTTTGAAAAAAATTACACCTCTACTAAATATGGACAGACTCTTTCCTTCCCATCAGTCTCTGATAATACCATGTACCACCATTTCTATAGCATTTACATTCTATGGAATTACAAATGATCTGGAGATAATTTAAAGTGTATGGGAGGGTGTGCATAGGTTACATGCAAACACAATGCCATTTTACATAAGGGTCTTATGCATCCCTAATAGCAAAAGCCCAAGATCCAGGAACCAATCCCCTATGGACACCAAGAGACTGGAGGATGATGGTATTTGACATCATTTTGTACTTCCTCACCTGTCTCTGACCTTCTTGCCCTACTTGTTACCAAACCTGTTTACCTACTTGTCCATAACTCCCTACCAAAACTGGACTCCTTGCTTCTGCTGGACTGTTCTTTCCTTTCCTTCTTGCCCTTCCCTTTACTGAAATGACATTACCCAATCACATCCTCATAGGTCCTCACTAATTCCATGTTGTTTTGACTTGAACTACAAACATTGATGAAAATATATAAAACTCAGAAATACGCCTCTAAAGAAAGATATCAAAGATAAACTGGTCTATAGTTGTTGCTTTAAGGTTGTGCTGTGTGGGTCTGCTCCATGAGTGGGGGTCCTGAGAGAGGAAGAGGGATCTCCATGGAAGACGAAATGGGGACTCCCAGGATGGTGGCGGTCCACGGAGTCACTGTCCCCAGACCCCGGGGTGTAGGTAAAAAACTGCTCTGCCCCAGTGAGACACAGAAACACTGGAGCGAGAAGCAGAAACACCCTTTATTCCAGAAAGCACAAAAGCTTATGTGCACTCCTGGACCAATCAGGTCCAAAGTCACAAACAAAGGGTGCTCTATGTCAAGAGCACAGTCCATTTGCATAGAATGGGGAAAGATGGAAGGGAGGAGGGGTTGAAGGTATGGAGAGTGCTCCTAAATATAGTTATGTCTTTTTTTTTTTTTAGTTTTACAATTAGTATTGCTAAGGAAAGTTGAAATGATCTACAGTTCTCAAACTCTTAAAGGAAAGAAACTTGAAACATATTTTCCAAAATTTGACATAATTCTAACAATTTACTCAACATTACCAATAAATAATTATGCAGTTGGAACAGACTTTTATAAACTATCCATAAAAAAATTTAAATATAAAAATAAAGATCAACCATGTCAGAGGAAAGACTAAATTAGTTTCCCATGTTTTTCCACAGAAAATGATATTACAAAAGTGTTGTGTCTTAAAAAGGAAAAGAATATGCTTAAAAAAAAAAAAGGAAGAAAGTATTATGGAGTTCAATCAGGAATCTAATTATTAAAAAGTATTCTGTTGTTTTTCTGGAACTTTTAATGTTTATGGATTTATTAGCATTTTTAAAATTGTAATTTGAAATTATTTCTTTTATCATCCTAATAAATATTTGCTTTCACCCAAATTTTGTATTTAAAACATGTCTTGAAGAAGGTCCCTAAACTGTATAAGTTTTAGGCCTCAAACTTTGATTTCGGTGAGTCGTGGACAGCTAGTTCATGTCCCTGGGGAGGGAGATTATGTGGAGACTGGGTTTCTGAGAAGGTGAGGAAGGGTCAGTCAAGTTGGAGGGCAATTCAGAGTCCAAGATCAGAAGAAGAAAGACAGGAGTGAGTATTGGGATGCAGGGCAAGGGGGTAAAAACTTTGGGTTTGCCTTTTCATTGAGAGGTGAAATGAAGAATTCTTAATAATAAAATCATTATCATCATAAAATATAACAATGGTTAAATATATATTCATTAAACATTTTACTTTAAGTGACCACAAAACACCTTCATCAGCAGGTCATCGGTATAGGGCCAAAGCCTGCTGAGTCTGGATTGGTTGAATAAGATTTTGTCTTTGGTTTTCTGGTATAAGCCACACCCAGAAATCCTCCTCCATAATTTGGGTTTAAAACTTTTGGGGAAGCAATCTGAGTGAAGCCTCCTTCTAGACTGTTCTGTGATTTCTCTCTACTTACAATTCTTTCACCATTATATAATTTGGCAACAAGCAGTTGTGTCATTGATTTGCTGTTGTTGAGTGTTCTCAGGCATTCAGCTTCATTTTCATAGAAACTGCTATTTTTGGTAGTCATATTTCATCAGTTTATGTATTATTAACTAAATTACAGAATTTTATCACAAGTGAAACTGGCAGAAACAGATCAGGCAGCAAACACACTCTTGGTACCCACACAACTCAGCTGCTGGGAGCAGGAGGGAACAGGGCTGCTAACCAACCCACGTGGCCAGTGAAGCATGAGCTTCAGTGTAATTCTCCTGACAAAAGGGAGGCTATAGTTCATTGAATCAGTCTGAGGTGGAACTTGGTTAAAGGAGCTTCTATCTTAATGGTAAATCAAGCAAAAGGCAAGTTTTGCAAAGAAAGTGCAGAAAGTAGAATTGTTGGACCTCAGTGTAAAAGCCAGATGACCAAAAGGAGGCGAATTAAAACCGCTGGGCAAGGCTTTATTGGAAATACACACTCTCAGGCTGAACTCTCCCATCCATTAGAGTGTGTACAGGAGAATTGCGCATGTGTTCTAGCGTACAGAGAATTTTAAAAGGCCCAGTCAGGAAGGGGAGGTGATCTAGAGTCCTGTGTCCTCTGAGATTTGTCGGGGATCCTGCTGAGGTCAGAGTCCTTCCGGGATGAGCTGGGAAGCATGGTGGTGCCCATGCTGAGTGTTCCCTGTCCCTCTGTGTTTGAAGCTTGGGGTGGCCATGTTGGTGTGTTCGGGGCATGCGCACTGTTTGCCGCTTTAGCCTGCCTCGGCAGAGGCAGCTATGTCTGTGTTCTGCATTTGCCTTGCTAACCTAACACTCAGTTCGTGTGCAAACAGTGGAAATTCAGCTGGAGGTCCCTTTTCTCCAAACCACTCAGGCTGTACATTAGTTATGGAACTATTTCCATATAGCGAGGTTTCTGAGATGGTAGGAATATTGAAGATCCCAGAAGAACCACTCTCTCTGCATTCTAGTTAGGTTGGCAACATAGACACAGTTGTAACCTGTTCATTTCCCTGTGACTTCTGTCTCTGCACTTGCTAGACCTGACCTCCTATTTTCTCCTGAGCTAGCACTCTGGAGGGGAGCCTATGGGACAGCACAGAAGTTTCTGGAGTGACTTTCAGATAATATGCTTCCCTAGCACCTTTCTTTGTTGAAGCTAAGTATATCCCCAAATTTCCTGCATTTTGGTTTGAACATCAGTGTGTTTCTGAACACACTGGGGACCACTTCCCCATCCCACATGCAAGGGAGAAACAGGGATATTGAAGATTGAATGTGGAGCCATGTATTACAGTCCTGTCTCTTCTCCACACACCCCTCCATCTGGATCCACAAGAGAACACTTGCCATCTCCAGATGCACCTGGCTCCAGTCTCTGACCACCCACACATACAAGAAAAAGCCTCTCCAGGATTTACCACCCTGTAGAGCTGACGAATGCTTCCAGAGTATGCTGCCTTTGCTAAGAGTGGTATTCCTGATGTGTCCTCCTCCTCACCTCTCATAGCCAAGACTCAAGAAATCCTATTAGTTTTGCCTTCTCAATGTCACATGATTTTGCTGCTTTATCTCCTCCCCCACTCCTACCACTGAGTTTCAGCCCTCCTGGTCTGGAGCATTGCTGAAGGTCTGTGGCTGGTTCGTTTGCCTTGAGATTTTGCTCTCCCCAATCTTTTCTTTATAGAGACACCAGATATAAATCTGATCATGTTACTTTCCTGTTTAAAATCCTTGACAATGAAACCCCACTGCCCACAGGATAAAGCCTGAATACCTCAACCTGGTGCACAGGGCCCTGTGGGAGATGGCTTTCTTTTACCTTTTAAATCTAATACCCTGCCTTTTGAGGGACAGGCCACCTGTCTCAAATGTCTTTACTTCCTTTCCTAGATGGCTAATGCCCCTCGGCCTTTGAGAGTCTGCTCTGCCTTTGTTTTCTGAGAAGTCTTCCTTCACTGTGTCCCTTATCATGAGCATGTGCCCTGCTCTGTGTCTCCATAGCTCACCCCCAACACATCTGTTATAACATTTAGTACAATTATTGTGACCATTTGTTTACTTTTCTCTCTGAATAAATTGTGATTTCTTAAGGGCCCAGATAATGTCTCTAATTTCTGTATTCAGGACACATTGTGAAAAGTATTCAGATTAAGCCTTTTATTTAGAAATCCATGGACATGATAATTGGGACAGTAAACCATTTGAGAACACCCTCCGCCCAATTTCTTTTTTAATTTAGCAAGTTTCTTTCAAGAAAGACATAGATTGAATTTTTTTGTTTTTAAAAAGTTTATATGTATGAGGAAGCTAGAGAGGATGGAATGAGGTGCAAAACAAAGGTGAAGTGGATCTCTTAAAAATCAAAGGGTGATCAGTAGAGGAAAGAGGTCAAGAGGTGGGAGGCGGGGGAGGGGGGGATGCTGGGGAGTGTTTTTGGCCAAATTATATTGTTATATTATGTACATGTATAGCTATATAATAACAAATCCCATCAATATATACAACTATAAGGCATCAATAAAAAATGTGGGAAAAAAAGCCGGGCGCAGTGGCACACGCCTATAATCCCAGCGGCTCGGGAGGCTGAGGCAGGAGAATTTTAAGTTCAAAGCCAGCCTTAGCAACAGTGAAGGGCTAAGCAATTCAGTGAGACCCTGTCTCTAAATAAAAACACAAGATAGGGTGGGGATGTGGCTCAGTGGTTGAGGACCCCTGAGTTCAATCCCTGGTACCAAAAAAAAACCCAAACAAAAAAACAAAAAATGTGGAAAAAATAAAAAATCAGAAGGAAAAAGTTAATATGCAAAAATTGTTTTTTAAAAGCACAATAGATACAAAGCAAATTTTAGAAACAAGTTTGCTCCAGTCTGTCTCACAGTCTCAGATTCATGCCAGCTGAAGCAATATAGCATTGTGATGTCTATTACTTTTTCTAAAGAGATCCAGAATATTAGTGGTATCTTTGCAAGAAATTTGTACAACTAAAGATGGAGTATAACCCTTCTGCCTGTCAATGTGGTGGAACAAAGAACAGTGGTATCCATAGAGGGACTGAGGAGGAAATAACTACCAGGAGACAGCATTCTCTTGCCTGGGGAGCCTGGGTGACTGTCAATCTTCCAAGGAAGATGGCCGTGGAAGTGTTGGTTAGAATTATGTTGTACTCCTAGAACAGGGCAGCAAGAGTCCCTCTGTTTATGCACTCTGCTGAAATGAAGGACTCTGCTGGCAGGAGACAGAATGTTCCAGTGCAGGATATCTAAGTTTCAGCACTGATTATAAAAGGAAGGGAGTGTCCTTTATGGGGGCTGCTCAGTTCTTAACTATAACACTAGATAAAAGGCCACCATGAAAGCAGTCTATTTAGTCTGAGGTTCCACATCTCCGGTTTTCATTGCCAATGATCAGACTAAGGATTTTTCTCATGAACTAATCAAAAAGGTCCAAGGTAGATTGAGGCAAGACAAGTTAGTCAGGGACAGGAGCCAAGCTGTTTGCAATGCAGGCTCCCCTGCTCTGGGGATACCAGCTGTACATGCCCAAGAGGCGTTTGGAATGAGTCACCAGATCTACTGGGGCAGGCAGCTGGATACTCTATTTCGCAAGTCTCTTTATGGGCACCTTACCCTCACCCATTCCTCTTCATGCAGCTGCAGTCTGAGCAAAATCAAAGCCATGGCTTCTGCTGGGATTTCCATGGGAAAATATCCCCTTTTCTCTGTACAGTCCTTTCAGTCCCCTACACCCTGTGGCTTTGACATGGTTTATAAATACTGAGTCGACAGCTTGCCAGAACCCCAAGGTCAGCACTCATGGAACCTGTCACCTCCTGCAGCTGCGGGTCTTAGAATAAATGTGTTTCTTTGAGCAGTGGTCTGTCTACTGGATGGAGACAGAGGGCTTCATGCCAGAATGGCCTGGCAAACAGACATTGCCAGTTAGGGTGACTAACTCTTCCTGGTTTACCTGGGGCTTTCTTGGTTGTAGCACTGAAAGAGTCACATCAGGGGAAGCCCTCAGTCTTGGGCAATAAAAGACAACTGGCCACCAAACCCTGTAACTCCTGGAAATGGTTCACCTATCCCTCTTTCTCTCCCCGCCAGCCCAAATGGCTGTCCTTGTCCTAGACTGATGATACATCTTGTGGACACAGTAGCTTAGTGGAACAGATGACATTTTCTTCTTTATACTGGCTACTCGAACTTTCTGAGCCTGATTTGTATCTTTAACACAGAGGAGTCCTTAGATGCATTTAATGTTCATCTCTTGGCCAATCCTTCTGTACTTAGTTATTTTCATACTTATTATAAGATATACCCGCTCCTATTTTACCTGTGCACCTTGGTAACTGTTTTACATTCTTTTGCAAAGACACCTACTTGTTCGGCCTCCCTCAAATCTCCTTCAGGAAATCTTCCAAAGCAGTTCCAGACCCTTTTTTTGATCTTGGCCAGGATGCACAGATGTAATAAAATACATCTGAATTTGGCATATCGAGAAGAATCACTTGTCCTAAGTTTTTTTTTTTTTTTTTTTTTTTTTTGGTTATATACAGAGGTACTTTTAAAAATGCTTGAAAAATGTGTTGACCTGTGCTTAAATTCTGCTCTTCTTCTGAACCTGCTTAACAATTTGTTCTGTCACATTGTAAAGATGAACAGGAATCCAGCTGCCACCCCAAACTATTACTTTTGGGTTGTCCATACACTGATTTCTCCATGTGAAAGATGCCAGCTTTCCACGCTCAGGAAATTCTCAGCATAGAACCAGCTGCTCACGTGGCTTGGGCCCGGCCAAACAAAACCTGTCCCAGGCAGGCTCTGTGAAAACAAGTCCCAATGGCAGCTCCTGTTGAGCTGGCTTTGATGAGGTGCGAGGAACATGGATTCCACAGGCCACAGTGTGGTTTGGAGAGTGGGAGCCTGAAATGCACAGCGTTTGCTTGCAATTCCTTGCCCTTGGCTGTTTTGATTCGCAGTCTGAGAGGTACTGCTAGCCTAATTAACTTCTTCCTTTGGCACTCATAGAAAGAATCCAGGCACTAGTCAGCAAAGGAATTTGGACATTTCTCATTTAGTGGGATTTGGCTAGGGGACTGCTAGAATTCTGAGACCAGTGAATCTTGGAAAAATCACTTAGAAAATGTATCCAAGGTCTGTTTGCTAAAATCATTCCCTTTTTCATTTATCTTTGCAGGCATTCACTTCCTGCTTTAAACAAATTCAAATAACAAATTCAAATGTAGGTCTAAAAGAATGTGGATTGTGACCACAATATGTCGTTATCGGAATTGTCCAAATGGTCCAAGGAAAAACTGATGCTTATTTGATTGATTTCTTTTACTACCCAGACAGATTATGACTCATTAGGAAAATGTTCTCTGTGGGTTTTAGAGTATTTTCAAGCAATGATCATGCTGAAGACATGTTTCTAAATAATACATAATAGGCCTTGTTGCTGGGCCAGGTTTCATTTTGAAATCTGCAAGCTCCATCCACTTCAGGTTTAAGCATAGCAAAGAACCTCAGCTGGTTTCACGAAAATCTATTCCAGACCTTCAACCTTTGTTATAAAACAATGCATTTAGCTTTTGTTCCACTCAAAAGTGTGCTATCTTTTTTTTTTTTCTATGAAACATTGTGGTTTTTGTCAAAAAACTTGACCAAGGCATTGGGTTCATGTCCAGTTTAGGATAAATATGCCAGATACAATACATTCGACATGATTTTATTTTATTTGTTTTTTGCTATGATAGGGATCAAACCCAGGGCCTTGTGCTGAGCTTCACCCCCTGCCGCCTCAACATAATTTGTGGTTTCCCTTTCTTGAGAAATCTCTCTGACAACACAACACCTTGAAACCTCACCAAATCAATGTGCAGAACATTTGAACCAAACCAAAGCCCCTGCTAGTGCTTGGTGTTGGATTCTGGTGTTTTGGAGCTTGTTTATAATACAATAGGTACAAATTCCTATAACCCACACCAATGCCCGCCTGAAGGAAAATGACCTTTTCAAACTATAGGCAGAATCCTTTTCCAACAGAGGTTCAAGTGACTCAGTATTCTCCAAGGAAGCTATATAGGGCCTGAGAGGTCATCTCCATCCCATAAAGAAAAGCCAGGGAAGAGAAGGTCTTATGACATGCCAAACTTCTGGAGAGCAGTAGTGGCCAGGAATGATTGCCCCTCAGCTCAAGACTTTACAGATACTGTGAGGAATAGAAAGTCGGGTGGTCCGTTTTCAGAATATAGCCTTAATTGGATCTAATTGTAGCTATTTTAATTACAGTTCTTCCCTTTGCCTTTCCCAATTTTAAAATTAGCTAATTGTCTAGATTATACCCCCCAAGTTCCTCCAATCAGGGCAAAGGGCAGCCTTGCATTAGGGATACAAGCAGGTGGACTGCACACCCAGGCACATTTGCTAGTCAGGTTCTAGTAGCAAACCCTTCTGTTTGGAGTAGAAGTTTGCCTTGGCCACCCACTTCCAAGTACACGTTTGATTTCTCATAGCACCTTGGTACTTCTAATAATTCTAGGAACATTCTAGAAAAAAAATCAACAATTAGGAGGTGATAATACACACATACGCACACACACACACTTTCTTGGGGGGCTGAATGGGTAGGGAAATGGAAGCATATTTTCGTGGAAGCATACTCAGGATTATTCCTGCAGATGTAGAACAAAAACAAGGGGAGTTAGAATAGGTGGAACTGGAAGAATAACCTGTGAACTCGAGAGGAGCTGTTACCCATTTTTAAGGTTTTAACAGCGTCACAATAGCTGAGGATTTTTGAAAGCTCTAGGTATGACTGATGCTAATGGTAATATTTCAGGACCTCTTAACATTACATCTAATTCATTGCCAGTTGCTGCATGTTCCATCTCTGAGGGGTTAAGGAGAATTTCGATTCCCACTCTAGGACTAAGTCAGCCCAGGTTTTGTGGAATTTGTTTACTTTCTGGAGCACGGATCTCTATCTTGTTAAGGCTTTCCACACTGCACATCCTTCAGCATTTATCCTGCTTGGCATATAGTTTAATTTCCTTTTCTTTTCATTCTTTCTCTTGGAAATGTGGGCCTAAAGCCATCCCTTACTGAATACTGTCAGCAGATGAATATATTGAAAGGCGATGAATACAAAGGAACTTGGCTGTCAGCCAATCAGTATAGGAAAAGGATGAGAATTATTTTGCTGTGAACCTAAAGCTGTGCTTTTCTATTGAAAAGTGAAAAATAAAATAAAATAAGTAAGTAAAATAAAAGGATGGGAATTCAAAATGCATAAAGATTAGGACTGTATAGGATTTTCCAGTGCCTGAAGTTTTAAATGCATTTGGAATGTATGGGACCAAGATCTGCCTCCCATAGCCCTCTGTTTAGAGGGTATTCAGCTGGCTGTGACCCCACACACCTGCTGTGCAGATATCCTGGGGGTAGATGAGTACAGGTCATCTGCTAGCAGTGGGTGTGGACAAGTCCAGAAACACAACGGCTCTGTAGCTCTCCCAAAACAAACACAGGCCACCACTGGAGGGACAGTAGCCAGCTGCAGTCTCCTGAGAAGTGAACTCCTTTGCTCAGGTCTCCTTGTTCCTTCTCCTCCCATTTCATAGAAACCCAGGAATCAGATGTGGTGGTCAAGATCCAAAACTAGAACCTACAGGTTTCCTTTTTTCTAATCTTTGTCCATTTTATTTAAAACCCATGCCACCTGGCAGAGGATCCAGCCCTGGTCCAACATAACCTTCCAAACAGCTATTTCTTCCCAAAATCAAGTGACAAAAGAGAATTTGCCATGATTCTGTTCATGTTGATCAAGATTATAGTATTATTTTTCTAAATAAGATGACCAAACACTTATTGTCTCTGCCCATAGACAGGCAAATGTGAATGTTACATTTGGTGATGTATATATTCAGTTGTGTATATTCCATGTTGCTGATGAGTGGAACCCAACTAATGTTGCCATCCTCGCCCCAGACTGCCTGAATCCCAAACATGATAAGATGACCAAAAATTTGGGGATAGTTAGGGGTGTAGCTCAGTAAAGCACTGGCTTGTTATGCTCAAAGCCCTGGGTTTGATCCCCAGCACCCTTAAAATAAATAAGTAAATGAAGTTTATGGAAAATGAATCAAACTGAAAGATTTATCTTGTTTTAGAATAGTGCATGGAATTTTTAAGTCAAGAAACATGCGAAGATAATTTGATATAAAATTCTGGGGATAATTTTTCTTAATAAGATACCCTGGCTGAGGCAGATGTTTATTCTTTAGTACCTCAAATCTAGTAACATTGAATTCTGTAAAGCTACCATTTTCCAATCTTTCTAACCTACTCTAAGGGATTTTGAAAGACTGTGTTCCTCCTTGCACATTTTTAAGATACGTAAAATTTTTTCTTCAATAATACAAATAACTACAAAAGGTAGAATTTTCGGCATAATGTAAACATTGACATTTTAAATAAAATGTTTTATTACTCTTTAAAATGTATTATTAGAATATAAGTACAAAAGTGATTTGATACCAATTATTATCCACTTAAAAATGCACAATGTTTTCTTCTTTAGCTATTGGAAATTTAATATCTTTATATTGCACTTCCTTTCCTCTTTGATACCAACTTCTCTTTAAAGAAAATGTATTTTTATGATTTAAAATTTTTTATTGATACCTATCTTCTTTGCCACAGAGGTGCATATAAAGATGAAAAAATATAAAAATTATTTCTTCTGGGTTTGGGTATCACTTTTTAATATTGGCCCACATTTTGATAAAAATTAAATTTTGATTAAAATAATTATCAACTATAAACAGTAAATTTTTGTTGGAAATGTGTTGCTAATGAGATGGTTGGAATGTCATGGTGCCTTCACTAAGGCACGGATTGCTGATGCCAATATTTCTAATGACCCTTTCTTTGGAATGTCCACTGTGGCAGACAGGCTCTCAGATGGCCACCAATTATTTCCACATCCTGGGATCTGTGGGCTTGCAGGAGAAACCTGTGCCATGCTTCTAGTTAGCAAGATAGAGCAAGGGCATTGGGATGTCACTTTGGTGGTTATAATAAATAAGATTGTTAACTTCCATCTTCTTAGCAGATTGTCTTGACTCTCTCTCTTGCCAGCTTTCATGAGGTAAGCCACTTTGTGCAGAAGTCCAAATGACAGGAGCTCAGGGCAGTCTAACAACCTTAAAGGAACTGACCTCTCCTCAATCCCCATGAGCTTGAAAGTGAATCCTTTCGCAGCCGAGCTTCAGATTAGATGCCAGGCCTGGCAGACACCTGGAGCAGCTTCATAAGAGACCCTGAAGTAGAGGACTCAGCTAAGCAATCCCTGTACTGATCATGGAAACCATGAGACGGTAACCAAGTGTGATATTTGCTAAATTAACCCATTACTCACTAGAGTGAACACACTCAAGATTAGCACAGTAGGAATAGTTGGGATGGAGAAGGCTAGGACCTCTTATAAAGTAAGAGAAGGGTATTTGCAAAAGATAGGTATATACTAGAGCTGGCTTTGTTTATACCATGTGTGTTCTCCTACAAATATTTTACCAAAGATTGCATGCCAAGATTGAGGATCCAGAAATTGATTCCTTCAGTGTATAGTGCCCGCATACCCTTTGGGAACTCAGTTTGAAGATGGTGGTAAACCTTGGGCCATTATGAATAATGCACTAAGACATTCCCACTCCCCTGTCGGAAGGATCAGTCAGACTCAGTGGCTGAAGGGGCGTAAGTAAAGCATTCCTGACTGTGCTTCAAGCCCTGCCTCCAAGGGTCCACCCCTTCCATACCATCTAATCAAACTCTGCTCCAGTTGGGCAGGGACTTACCAAACAATGTGTGCAACATACTAACCTAGGGGTCAGGAAGGAGGGTGTATGTGACCATGACAGGCACCAGGACAAAGAGGACAAGAATGGGCCCTTCATGCTGGGAAGCTTCTCAGTCACCTGGACCATGGCTGCCCCACACTGCCACTTCTCTGAGTTATCTGAAAGGTAGATACTCAGAGAACTGCATGCCTCAGAACTTAAGGACACCATGACTTAAACTGGTTTTCTATTTTCCTAATGTCAGTGTTGTCTTCCTCAATAGATTCCAACCTCAGGGCAAGGCTCATGTCTTAAATGTAAAATAAATAAATAAATAAATAAGTAAATAAATAAAATATTAGTTAATTAAATTCAAATAGTTATAAAATAATGATTTGAATAATTTTTAGTAACAAAGTCATTTATATTTGTTTTAGAAAATGAGGATAGGCCAAAGAGAGAGAAAAGGAAGAAGAAATCATCTAAAATTCTTTTATTCATACATAATTATTGTTAGCACTTTGATGTCCTTTCTTGGAGGATTAAATGGTTACATAGTATATGCCCTTACTATGGTTTGAATGTGTCCCCCAAAGTTCATATACTGGAAACTTAATTCCCAATGCAACAATGTTGACAAGTGGAACCTCCAAAAGGAGCTAAGATCATGACGAGTCTGTCTTCATGAATGGATTGATGTCATTATTGTCAGAGTGGGTTTATTGTAAAAGTGAGTTCGGCTCCTTTTGCTCTCTTGCCCTTCTGCTGTCCACCTTAGGATGATGCAGCATTCAGTCCTTATCACAAGTTACATAGCCCTCAAATTTGGACTTCCCAGCCTCCAGAACTGTAAAAAAACAAATCTATCTTTTAAAATAAATTACCTGGCCTCAGGTATTTTGTAATAGTAGTACAAAACAGATAAAGACAACCTATATAGAAAATACACTGTATCACAGCAGCAGTAGCTGCAGAATTCCTCTTTATCCAGGCTTCCTCTATTAAGTCTCCATTCTAATCTCCTATCAGGCTCCCTACCTTCCCTCTTGCATGGTTTCTAGGGAGAGCCTATGGAGAAAGATCCTAGGCGCAGATCCTGGTGAGTCTCCCTTTTCGTGCTATTCTTTCTAGCTGCTATTGACATTGGAAATGAGCAGATACTTAGATTTGAACCTGGACATGAATACCTGAGTATGTTTAGTAGCAAGAAAAACATTTTGTTCAAATTGGAGACTTCCCTTTCGAATGCCTTGGGGTCTCTTGTATGATGCTGCAGGAGTTACAACCCACAGATTGATTTCTCTTTTTCCACACAATTCAGCTCCTCTGTCCATACCTCTGGTGCCAAGATTTTCTCCCTCAATGCTTTCTTCCTTGGTTCTTTGCTGCCTGTCATCTCTAGGGAAGTCAGACATTACTGCTTAAACAATCTATGCTGGTGTCACTCTAGGAAGTGACACTCGAGGAAGACCTTGCCATGGCCAGGAAGAGCTCAGACTCTTTGGAAGTTGCAGGGAATGGCCTTAGAGGAATGCTTCTTGTCTTCATCCTTGCGGAGACATCCTCTCTCACTTTGTACAAAACAAATTGTCAAACCAGCCAGTGTTGCTTGCCCAACTCATTCCTCAGTCCCGGTGATCTATCTCATTGGAGGTGAACCCAGTCCAAGGAAGCAAAGGATATGAAGAGGGAAAGGGCAGCAAATGAATGAACACTCTTTGAATGTGCAGCCCTCGTAGTCCAGATGACTTTGGCATCTAGGCTGGAAGCATCTTAGAGACATTTCTCAGAGGCAACACACTCAAAGAAGGGATTTAGAGACCTGTTGCTAAAGACTTTGTCTACATAGATATTATCATTGTAACGGCAGGAAATTTGGACACAGCTTGATCTCACTGAAATGCAGAAGAGGAGTTATCCATAGAGCAAAAGCAAGGATGATGGTTATAGTGGGCTCATACACTCACCGGTATTTATGGAGTACCTACTATGTGCAATACCTTGATTAGGCACCATAGGAGAGAGAAGAGCTCGATAAGACCCTCTGTGCCCATCACAATATGAGCCCTGCCATATCAGAGAGAATATATTCAGATTTGGGGATACAGTGACACATTTCACTCAGGAAGTATAAAGTTCCTGGATCCTGTTCTTCCTGCCTCATGCCAGGGCTCCACCTGTCTGTCTGATTGCCAAGAGGCTGCCCAAACTGGCTCTGCTATTCTACTTTCACTAGAACCACCCCAAGGCTGCTTCTCTCAGCAGTTTTGGCCCCTAGTCCTTACTGTCTTCTTTTGACCTTGTGTGTTAAAAGGGGCCCTGGATTTAAAAAATGTAGTTATGAATTATATGTGCAACTCATGTTCCTAGTATGCCCACACACAAATATCTTAATTTCCTGAGTCTGTCTGCTATAGAATGAATGTTTGTGTTCCTCCCAAAATTTATATGTTGAAACCTATCCCCCAATGTGATGGTGACTGAAGGTGGGGCTTTTGGGAGGCAATTCAATCATGAGAGTGGACCCCCCATGAATGGAATCATCACCCTTATAAAAAGGACCCAAAGGAAACCACTTAACACATCAACCATGTGAAGATACAACAAAAAGACGACATCTATGAATCACGAAGAGGGCCTTTACCAGAGCCCAGCCATGCTGCCCCCTGACTTTAGACTTCCAGATACCCAAATGGTAAGGAATTAATTTCTGTTGTTTATAAGCCCCCAAGTCCATGGTATTTGGTTATAGCAGCTTGAGCTGGCTGAAACACAATTCCCCAATTTGTCAGATGAGGTCTATACCAGTCAGCTTGCCAGGAGGGTTAAATGAGGAGGACTTACCAGCGATGTGTCCAGTACATCCAGATAACCCAAGAAGAGAAATTCCCTTTCCCTTTCCCCAGTGTCCAATTTCCCTGGACAGAAAAGGCATCTTCTCCCTTCTTGTTCAGAGGTTTTGTGATGTGGGAGGAATGCCTTATCTGATGATGCCTTTAACCAGCAGACATCATTTTAAAATTTTGGATCTCAACTTCATTTTCCCCCTGGCAGGGTGATTTATGCCATATCATATTTCCTCCTGCAGCCGCAGCAGCTTTTATTATGTCATCAATTATATATGGCTGAATGTCTCTGTTCTTAGGCTTTTGCAGCTGAGCATTTGGCTATCTGGAAGAGAAGACCAATGTACTCAGGCTGCAGCATATGGGGACTGGGACATATGCCGATTGCTGGGCTGGACCTGCCAATAATAGAGATTTCCCATCCTGTGTTCAAAACTGCCAGCAAATCCAGCCAGCTGCATGGAGCTCAGTTTGACCCAAGAAATAAGGCATCCTGCCTCTGTAAGCTTTGGTGCATCAAGAAAGTAGACAGATCCCTGCAAGAGCAATACAAAAGGCAACATCAACTGTTTGATGGCTGAATATACAGACGTCAGCAGCCTCCTCTTCTAGCCATGCTTTTGGGGCAGAGATGCTAGAAAGGCATAGATTCCACTTATGGACCCAACAGTGTTGATCACATTGAAGGCTAACCTGCACCCAAAATTGAGGTTGTCACTTTCCAGAAATCATCATTAAAACCAGACCAATCTTTTGGTTCTGGAGAAGAAAATCTCTCCCTTCCTGGAAACCCATGGCTCAAACAGAGTCCACATATGCCCATGCCTGAGTTAAGGGCTTTGGTTTTTGGCATCTGCTCACATAGCAAGTTGATGGGAGTGGGGACCGAGGTGGGTAGTGATGAAGCAAGGACAGCCAGGGTCCGTCTGCTCTTGTGAGTTCAAGACCTTTGAAAGCATTCATTTATTTTGTTATGAGTAGAGGTGATCTCCCCAAAAAGGTATTTCAGGGAGTATTCTGGAACGCATTCTTGCCTTGGGGTAGGTGTTAAGATAGTCTAGGATGCATCTAGTTTAACATATGCCAGGGAAAACTGACTCCCCATGGATGCTAGTCCTCCACAGGCATGTGGGACTGAAATTCTTAGGAGTGGTTTTAACCAGGTTGCTCCTTCCTTCCCTGCTTGGCACAAATTAGTTAGCAAAACAAGGCATGTGGGGAATGTTTAATTGCAATGTGTGCTGAGCAATACCAGAGATGCCACAGAGCCACATATGATGTATTTCAGCAGGAAGCAGGCAGCAGCTCCTTTGGTGTTTAGGGGAGAGAAGGGCTTCTGTGAAATCAGTGGTCAATGAGGCCACTGGGTTTCATAGAGCTTTGTCAGGGCTCTGGGCCAACCCCAGTGAGGCAGATCTATAGAGAGACAGATCAGCTTCTGAGAAAACATTTGAAAAAATCAGGAATTGGAAAAATGTCTTCATTCAGAACCCCACAGATCTGAGCCCAAAGAGGAGAAGCCCTGGCTACCTGGGAAAGCTCTGACTTCCTCCCAAAGAGGAGGCCTATTCTGCTTTATGAAGTCATTTCTTCTCTGAGGCATTGCACCCAGTAGATCACACTATGGAGTCCCTTCATGGGTGGATGAGAGGCAAAATCATGAGAGGCTAACATGAACATCATAGTCAGGCTTGGAGTGGAAACCAGGTGGCAAAGCCTATAGCCTATGGCAGTTGTGAGGGACATTCCTAGGTGCTAGTCCAAGGTCCAGGGTTTATAAACTGACTGTACTTCTGAGCCCCTGGAAGTGGCTCCTCATCAACCCACTCTGGTAGCCTTCTTTATTCTCTGCTTAGTGCCAGATATCAGCATACCAGACCAGCCCTGATGGCTCCTGGGGGTCTACCAATGAAGCTGAGCCCATGAAAACACCTTAGATGTTGGTTATGCTTGCAGAAGCATTAGTGAGAGGTGCTCAGAGTAATGTGCCCTGACATGGTAAAATATGTTCCCCAGAGAAATCCCCTTAAAAGGTCTGGTTGTAGAATAGTTATTAGTGGTAGATAGATAATACAATTCTCTATTCTCTTCCTCTGTGCAAGTAGAATCTATTCTTTTTTTTTTAATATATTTTTATTTTTTAGTTGTAGGTGGACAGAATATCTTTATTTTTATTTTTATGTGGTGCTGAGGATTGAACCCAGTGCCTCACGCGTGCTAGGCGAGCACGCTACCACTGTGCCATAACCCCAGCCCCTAGAATCTATTCTTGTGTTTGCTTATGAATCTATTATGTTCACATACATACTTTTTCTCATTTTTTTCAATGTGCATTGACCTTTGTTGGCCTTTTGAATATGATAGTACATTTTATTGGCATTTGTAACCATTGCAATAAATTAGACATTTTAAAAGTACAAAAGTACATATCTCTAAAAATAATTACTCAAGCTTTGGCTAAAAGAGGTGAATTCCCAAGAGAAACATCAATTTCTTTTGTTGGAGAAAAGGCAAACATTTTTATGAAAACAGTGCTCATTCCACATAGTGGTATATGGAGGAGTATACACAAGAGACAACACAAGTCCTTTTCTCATGCAGCTGAACTGAAAAACAAGACAAATATTTTGAGCAGCTCATATGTCAAAAAGACATGTGCAAGCTCCACTTATTAAAATAATAGTGGTATCCTGGTGCACTGATGTGGTGCTTTCATCTTCAAAGCAATTTATGACTGTTCATGAATTGACTTGGGACAAAAGATCAGAAATTGGCGGGAGGTCCTGGGTCTGTGATTTTGGGAAGAATGAATGAGACAGAGATCAAAGACACATCCCCCAGCCCCCATGCTTTGTTAGGGGTCGCTTTGGAGCTTGAAAGAAAGCCTGCGATTCTTCTGGACAGTGGAAGCCAGCAATTCAATGTCACAGGGAAAAGGGTGTACTGATTTTCACTCAATTCCATTCCTCTAGACCTTTCTGGTACTGGTCCTAGAACCAGAGTGGGCTAGACGTTATGTGTTGTGTCAGAGTCCCAAGGACCACTTCATATTCAAACAAGAACAGAAATTTTTAGATATTAACATGACCTTTACATCATTCTAGTCTCCTTTGGCCAAGATGTCCCCATGGTCTAATGTGATACAATGGTGACACCAGTTACTGAGTTCTTATAATGGCCTAGGCACTCCACAGCCATGGATAGCGTCATTTAATCTACACAATTATTCTTTGAGGTAGGCACTCTAATTTCCTCCATTTGGTAGGTGAAAACAGTAGAATCCTATATGGTTGAGCCACTGTCACAAAGTCAACAGCTACAGGCAGTAGAGTCGGCATGCATATTCAGGTAAGCAGCCTCCAGATCTCATGACGCCAACCGTCTACCATGCTGCTTCCATATGTCAAAAAAGGGAAATTCGAGTTTTAAAAACTTGTTCATTCACATACAATAAACTTCTGTAAGAATCTCTGACTGTAGGTTTGTGTTCAATTGTTATGCCATCCAGTGGGTATTTGAACATGTTGACCAAAAGGGCAAACAAGTCTAAATGTTTTTCCTAACTATATATCTAGGAACACAGAGGGTTGGACAGCAGTCTTTGATCTCAACATGACAGATGAGGAAATGACAAACAGAAAGCTTTTAACTGGCCTGTGATAAAATGTGTTTTTGTAGTCACTGTGAGTCCTGACCCAGATGTCTGCTTCCCCATCCTGAGTGGGCCTGCTTGCTGGCTCACTCCACATGGACTTTGTAATGTCCCCTTTCCACACCTCTCTCCGGGATGAACGACACTCTCAGGTTCTTGGTCATCTCTACCTTCTCGTGACTCTCTGCTTTCTATAAATGAACCTAAGCCTGATGATAATACCCTGGGTAAGGGAACTGATTACATTGGACATATTCATGCCTCAATTTATTTCCATGCTCCTTGGCTAAGTATTTACAGAGTACCCACTCTGTGAGAGAGTTTTTGCTTGGTGCTAAGGATGTAACTTGAATAAGGCAGGCCTTGTCACTTCCCTTGTGGAAGCTTATGGTCTGAACAGGAGCAAGCACTAGATAGATGAGTGAAAAATAATTTATTAACTGAAAAGAGCATTAGGAATGAATATTCGGAAAGCTGAGTGAACAGATAATAGTGGGCTCTGACCACATCTGAGGGTCAGGAAATTTCTCTTAAGAAAGTGACAGCTGAACTGGAGGCAGAGAAATTAGTTAAGAGTAAAGAGGGGCGATGGAATTGCTGTGGGAAGCCTGGGGTGGCAATTAAGTCAGGGAGTTGGGAAAGGCCAACGTGGTTTGAGACCAGAGAGCGAGGGGCAGTGGGAGGGAAGGAAGGTAGGCAGGGCTAGGCCCTATGGGGTTCTGTGGGTTGAAAGGCCCATTTGAGATTTACTAAAAGCAATGTGAAGTCATTGAAAGGTTTTAAGCAGAAGATGATGTGATTTGATGTGTCTGTTTAAAAGATTATTCAGGATTTAGTGTACAAAATTAATTTGGACAGGGCAAGAGTACAGAAAGTGGAGGAAGGGATGCTCAGTTAAGACTCCATCATAATCAGCCAGGTGAGGGATGGTGGACCTAGATTGCAGTGGGATAGGAGATGGAGTGGACTGGATAGTTGGTAAGTGTGCAAGCCCAAGAGAGGGCCTTTGCATACATGCAGTCAGTAACAAGGTTCTACAATTATAAGCTGCCATTGTTAATAGTCCTTGCGTTTGAATTGGAAATACAAAGATACACCAGTACATTCTGTAAAGAGAAACAGCACTCTAGACCAAATTTGGCAAACCACAGCTTGTTTTGTGGGCCTAAGCTGGCCCAGTGCCTGATTTTGTAAATAAAGTTTTATTGGAATACAACTGAGCCTATTTTTTTCCATATAGTCTGTGGCTGCAGTGCTTGGTTTTGTAAATAAAGTTTTATTGGAACATAACTGATCCTATTTTTTTCCATTTTGCCTGTGGCTGCCCTTGATAGTGAGTTGGGTGGTTAAAACAGAGGTCATGTGGTCTGCAGAGCCTGAAATATTTGCATTTGAATTTTTATAGAAAAGTTTGCTGATCTCTGCTCTAGATCAGTATGTTTCCTATTGATCACAGTTAAATTTTTTTCTCCCTGGCCTTACTGGTCCCCAGACCAGGGCTCCTCCTTGTCTTCTGTCCAAAAGGCAAAGGCAGTTTTCCCTCTTCCTAGCTAAAGGGAAAGCTGTGACTACAACATGCAACTAGCTATAATTCTATGTATTCTTTTCTTACAGAATAAATGAGTAAAGTAAGAAGGCCAATGGTGTTGGTATTTTATTTTAGATCAGGACTCAGAGTCAATATGCTTAGGATATTTTGATCAGATCCCACCAAAGCCAGAGTTGCTGGTAGTACTTAAAGGGGCTGCTGTCATGTGGTTTCTGTCAAAACCCTGACTTCTGGAGGGAGACAGCAGTAGCATACCTATGTCCTTGTACCTTGGTTCCTAATAACAGACAGAGCAAATATCTCGAAATGGAAAATATTTCTCAAAAAGAAAGTGGAGGGGCAGGGCTGGGGTTGTGGCTCAGTGGTAGAGCACTTGCCTAGAATATGTGAGGCACTGGGTTCGATTCTCAGCACCACATATAAATCAATGAATAAAATAAAGGTCCGTGGACATCTAAAAAAAATTTTAAAAAAAGAAAGTGGAGGGATTGGCAACTCCCTGCAATATAAAAATGCTTATGTTCTACAAGTAAAATACAAGCCACAGAGCTATTTTATTTGATTTTTCAAGAGGTAACAACCATCAACACAGATGGACAATAGGACAATTTGAGGGATGGAATCCTCAGAATTATGTAACAATATAAGGAATAGAAAAGTTACTTGTCAGGAGAATAGAATTTACAGTGGACTGACTTAACCACTGTGTGGATGCATTAATTTGAGCCAATTCAAAATTCCTCCAAAACAATAGGTTCTTCATTTATAAAACAAGGATGATAATGGGATTAACCTCATAGGGTTGAATTCATCCAATTAATACTTACTGAGCACCTATTAGGTATTAGGGTCTGTCCTTGTTTTGGAGAATATGAGTATGATCCAGCAAGAGTAAATTAGACAGCATCCACTCTGATGGGGAAGGCATGAAAAGTGCCCAGCAAACACAAAGCACTCTGTAAATCTAAGGTGTGTGGTCTAAAGTAGATCACCCATCTCACCAACCATTACCTTAGACCTTCTATGCAACTTGGGGACTTGGGGATGTGGCCATCTAAAAATTGTGCACAAACTCCAAGCTGGATTAGGGTGAGCAGAGAGAGGCCCTGGGCCCATATGCAAAATGTAAAGAAGCGCCAAAAAACTCTAATTAAGATAAATAAAATATTAATGCAGCATTATAAACAGGCTAAAGAATCCACAATGGATAAAACATCAACATTTTAAATGAAAACAGGCTCAGTATGACCGAATTTTTTGACATTCACCAGAATATAAACTCAAAACTCCCAATTGTTGTTGGCAAGGCCAAGGAAAGTGGAAACAAATAATTAAAATGGCGCCACATCAAGGTCCAGATTTACAGCCTCGGAGGTCTGTAGCCATGGCAGGGTCGATTCACGGACCTCACAAGTAAAGCCCAAACAAACCCAGAATCTGGGTTTTCTAAAGCAATAGACCCTTTTCCTGTCAGGCCCAGGGCCTTGGATAGACCTCTCTTTCACTTCCAAAACACACAGACACATCAAATATAATTATTTGTGTTTGACAGTAATGAAAACTCACCCTTTGAGACAGTTAAAACAACAGAAGTTAAACTGATTTGTATTACAACAAAGATTCAGAAAGTATGTATGTAGAAGATTGAACAAATAAATTACTGTGCATGTCAGAGTATGTGTACATGAGTCGGTGTGTATAGGCGTTGAGTGTCAGTGTGTCAGTATGTCAGCGTCAAGGTATGTCAGTGCATGTGTGTATGTGTGTGTGCATGTCAGTATGTCAGTGTGTATGTGTGTTTTTGTGTCGGATGTGTGTGTCAATGGATATGTTTATCAGTGTGTGTCAGTGTGTTGTCTGAGTGGGCGAATGTGTCAGTGTGTATTTGTATATGTCAGTGTGAATATGTGTGTCCATGTGTATGAATGATTGTGTGTGTGTTTGTGTGTGTGTGTGTGTTTGTGATGAAAACCCTCCCAGGCACATTGCAGTTCCTGATGAAATCATCTGGTCTCGGCATTAATGTGGTGCAGATGTGGTGACTCTCAGAGTGTCTGAGCTGCTCTGGGCAGCTCCCCATGCCCTGATGACAGTGAGCACCCTCCATATTGTTGTTGGCATTGCAAACAGCAGCAGACATGGCTCAGCTTCATATTTAACTCAGTCTGCAGGCCCAATTCATTAAAAGGAGATTTATAGGTGTTCCAGTGTTTTATTATAGATCTTGTTTCCAGGAGCAGAGCCTTCTGGGTGGCAGGCAGGAAGAAGGGGCGTTCAATTCATCAAGTCCAAGTGGAGCTACATGACAAGGAAGAACATTCAAGCAGGTTACAGCGTGATGGAAAGAGCACTTGTCTCCTCCGTTTTCTCTGGGATTGAAAAATACACCTTAGAAATCAATATACTGAATTGAAAATTATTTATCTTGGTAAATATTAACCTGTAACCACTCATGGCCCACCAGGCTAGAAGCTTTGAGGGAAAGGAGTGAAAGACAAAACCCCTGTCTTTAAGGAACTTACAGTATATTGCCTGGTTATAAAACAATGACATCATCTTGAGGAATGATTTGTAGGGTCCATTTTATGAACTGACCTCACCCTTCTAGCCACATTGTCATCAATAGATAGGTGGTGCTCAAAGTGCAAGGAACATTGGGTTTGGTTTCTACCAGAAGACGGTTCTGGGACCTTAGGCCAAGACTTCTCAAAGTGTATCTTCTGGCCAGCAGCAGCACTGCCACCTGGGAGCTGGTGAGAAATACAAATTCTCAGGACCCAGACCAGACCTACTTAATCAGAAACTCTGAGACTGGGGCCCAGGACTCTGGGTTTTCACAAGCCCTCCAGGTGATTCTGAAACACTCAAATTTGAGAACTTTGGGCAGACGCAAGTGTCTTCATTTCTTTGGTCGTATTTCCTTCAACTCACCCCACTCAAATAAGAAAAATCATTTGTCATGGTCACCCCATTAAGTTATGAGAATCCAATGAATTAATCAAGACACTTGACAGGTAATAAAGGACAATAGCAAATTATTACATAATAACATGTAATTATCACCAGCACAAAACACAAAATATTTCCAAAGGAGATCAGCTACTTCCAGTAATGATTTTCAGGGGTACTGTATTTAAGAAATGGTCTCCATCATGAAAAATAGCCAATAATACATAATAGCCTTCTATACATGACCATATTTTATTTTATTATTTGCTCTTTTTAGATATACATGACAGTAGAGTATATTTTGACATATTATACATACATGGAGTATAACTTATTCTAATTAGGATCCCAGTCTTGTGATTGTACATGGTGTGGAATTTCACTGGTCATGTATTCATATATGAACATAGGAAACTAATGCCTAATTTATTGTACTGTGTTTCCTTTTCCCATCCTCCATCCCTCCCTTCATTCCCTTTTGTCTAATCCACTGAAATTCTATTCTTCTGCCCCATCCTTAGGTTTTCTAGGATTGGCTTATTTCAGTTAGCATAATAGTCTTCAGATCCATCCATTTACTGGCAAAGGTCATAAAGTCATTTTTTATAACTGAGTAATATTCCATTGTGTATATATAGCACATTTTCTTTATCCATTCATTTGTTGAAGGGCACCTATGTTGGTTCCATAGCTTAGCTATTGTGAATTGAGCTGCTATGAACATTGATGTGGCTTCATCGCTGTAGTAGGCTAATTTTAAATCCTTCTGGGTATATACTAAGGAGTGGGATGACTGGGTCAAATTCCAAGTTTGCTGAGGAATCTCCATACTGCTTTCTGGAGTGGTTGCACCAATTTGCAGTCCCACCAGCAATGTATGAGTGTACTGTTTTCCCCACATCCTTGCCAATATTTATATTGTTACTTGTGTTCTTGATAATTGCCATTCTGACTGGAGTGAGAAGGAATCTCAGTGTAGTTTTAATTTGCATTTCTCTACTTGTTACCAATTTTGGACATTTTTTCATATATTTATTGACCATTTGTATTTCTTCTATGAAGTGCCTGTTCAGTTCCTTTACCCATTTATTGACTGGGTTATTTGATGTTTTTGGTGTTAAGTTTGTTGAGTTCTTTATGTATCCTGGAGATTAATGCTCTGTCTGAGGTGCATGTGATAAAGACTTTTTCCCATTCTGTAGGCTCTCTCTTCACATTATTAATTGTTTCCTTTACTGTGAAGAAGCTTTTCAGTTTGATACCATTCCATTTATTGATGCTTGATTTTACTTCTTGCGCTTTTGGAGCCTTGTTGAGGAAGTCAGTTCCTAAACTGACATGATGGACTGTTGAGCCTACATTTTCTTCTAGTAGGCACAGGGTTTCTGTCTAATGCCTATGTCCTTGGTCCACTTTGAGTTGAGTTTTATGCAGGGTGAGAAATAGGGAGTACATTCTGCTACATATGGATTTCCATGTTTCCCAGCACCATTTGCTGAAGAGACTGTCTTTTCTCCAATGTATGTTTATGGAGCCTTTGTCTAGTATGAGATAACTGTATTTATTTCGTGTTTTCAATTCTGTTCCATTGATCTTCATGCATGACTATATTTTAAATGCCCACATCATGATAAATCTTATCTGTATTATGTCATTTTCCATTGCTATAAGAAAATATCTGATCACAGTGGGAGTACACATAAAAGGATCACATGGCAAGACAGAAAGCCAGAGAACAGTGAAGACTTAGCTTGCTCTTTTATAACAACTTGCTCTGGTGAGAATGAACTGGGGTCCCAGGAGACCTATTTAATTCTTCCAAGGGCAGTGCCTCAAAGACCTACCTACCTTCCATTAAGCTCCACCTCTTAAAGGTTCCACAGCCTTTCACATAGCCATACTGGAGCTCAAGTTTCCAACACATGAAACTTTGGGGGACAAATCATATTCATATCATAGCACCATCACACACCCTTATGGTTATTCATTGGGTCAGCGTCTACAGAGCCTTTAGTGAAAGGGAGTTTAGGCCACATTACTGCAGGCTACATAGATTGGGACCTTTTACCTCAGACTTTTTGAGAGGAAGTGGAAATAAACCTAGAGATAAACATTCAAGAGAGCTTAGGAAAGTTACCCTATTGCTCCAGAAGCAAATAAAATATGTATGACTGCGAATAGAGAACAGAAACTTCCTTTGTACAGGACATTTGTATAAAGGTTTCATAGATATAAGTTTGCACAGTTGAAAGGAAACCAGCTTCATCATTATGAAACCAAAGAGCTAAATGTGCAGATAGTAAGGTATCCAAAAAAAGGATACTTTTGAATGAGAATTCCCAAACTTATCAAATAAGTAAATCTCTTTGTAACATCAACTTCTCACATGACAATATGTTTACATTTTTATTGTGGCAAAAAGAGATACAATATGAACTTTACCATTTTTATTATTTTTAAGTGTACAGTTCTGTGCCACTGAGTACATTAACCACATTGTGCAACAATTACCACCATTCAACTCCAGAACTTTGTCATCTTCTCACACTGAAATCTGTGCTCATTAAATAATAATTCCATCTTCCTCTCCCCCAGACCCTGGATATCATCGTTCTGCTTTCTGTATGTATAAATTCAGCAGTCTAGAAACCTCATATAAGAAGAGTCATATACTACTTGTCCCTTTGTGATTGGCATATTTCACTTAGCAAAATATCTTCAAGGTTCACCAGTGTTGTAGCAAGTGCCATAATTTCCTCACTTTTTATGGTTGAAAAGTATGCTGCTGTATGTGTTTGCCACATTCTGTTTATTCATTCATCTGCCTATGGAAATTATTTTTACTTTTAGCTTCCTATTTACTATCTACCTCAAAAGATGGAGAATAAATAAGGCTGTCTTTACAGACACTTAGCACAATGCCCAGAATATAATATATGACCAATCAATAAATGTTAGCTTTATTTAGTACTCCATGGGTAAGAAAAGGTATGTTCACATAGGGATGTGCAGCCTCCTGGCCTAACTGCTTAGATGCTAGGTGGGAAATCATTATTCTAGCTCTTAGTCAGCAAGTGACTTCATCAGAAATGTCATTGCTCCTTCCCAGCTTGAGAAAGGGAGGGAGAATGTGACCTAAATGTTAGTTCATACAAAACAAATATGATCAGGGCAATGTGTTGGTAATGTTAACTCTATGATAACAAGTTCCCTGGTGACAGCATTTTGGGACAGCAGAGATGATGTACACTTATTTGGCAAGGGTTTATAAGCATGCATACAGAGCCCGTGTCCCCTAATAGCAAGGACACAGATATTTGGTCTTATGTTGATGACTCTGTTCTCAAACTACTGATCTGTTTATTTAAGCAATAGCTACTATCTTTGCAAACAGTATAAAAATGCTTTTAGTATGAAGATGTTCAGTGTTAAATTTGGGAAGCCATCTGCATTATTTTTTCTTTTGTTCCAGAGTCCACTTTATTAGGATCCTAATGAGGAGTTAGGTTTTTATTCAACTAAAAGGGAAGTAACAAGGAAAGAAAGATTGAGTCTCAGTGGATATTAACTAGAATGTATGTATCAATCAATAATAGTGAGCATCATTATGGATTGGTTGGAAATACTGAACTTTATGAAACCTAGTTACCCCACTTTATAGAAAAAGAGGCAGAAAAGAGAAGCACTGAGGGGTCCTCTGGGCTCCCAGGCTGGGCCTAGCCCACCCATTCTCTCAAACACCAGTTTCTTTACCCTTTGGCTCAGGTTGTAGAGAGAATCAGGTGCAGGTGTGGAGTTCGTCAGGGTCTGCTTACTAAGCAGAATGAAGAGAGAGAAGAAAAGTTCAACTCCACATGTGCAAAGGAAGTAAATGTCTCCCTAGGGAAGAGAGAAAGCCCTGGCCAGAGTTGTGTAGGCAGAGCTTTGATAGGAGGAATATTTCATAAATATGAGCTAGAGAGGCAGCAAGAGGATGATTAACATAATATTAACATCTCATTAGGAGCCAAAGGGAACATGCAGAGAGACAGAGGTGAACTTCTTTGCATGACTGGCAGGATCCCCAAAAGAACATGTTTTTTTTCCATTGTTCTCTGTGCATCTAAGTTATATTTTATTAATAAATAACTGGACACATGTAGATCTCTCAGGTGCTTTATTCATTGCATCTGGGCCAGGCAGGTGAAACTATTAAGAGTTATCTCTCATCTGGGAATATTTCAAGCACATAATTCATGAATGTCTCTACTCTGCTCACAAACTGACTTCATGCATCTCCTGATGAGACACAGTGGGAAGGACATACATCCACCTATGTAGTATTCTTGCCAAAAAAGTTTAAGAAGATCTCATCATCAGAGAACATCAGACAATTCCAGAATGTCGATATTCTATAAGAAAATGAGACTAAAGTCATCAAAAAAAATGTCACTAGGGGAGGAAAGATTTTTCTTCTTAGGTTTTGTGGATGGGTCCTGTGAGTTGGACTGACTAGAGAGAGATTAACAAGATGAAAAAATGTATAAATACTATCTGATATTGATATTTTTATATATCATAGGGGCTTCATAGAAAGAAGTGAAAAACCCAAAGAGGAAGTTTGGCTGGGGAGCTCATATATACCATTTTAACAAAGAGTGATATATTCTGGAGATATGACAAGACAAAAAAAAAAAGGGATTTGGGGCAGGGGTGGCAAATTGTGGGGAAGTGACTGCAAAATCTACAGGGGAAACTAAGTTATTTTACTAAGGTTATTTGGACAGACTCATCTTAGCATTAGTTCCTCCTCTTTCATGATAGGATATTCTCCTTTTCCAGGTACAGGCTGGAAATTTCTCATGGGAAATCTATGCCATGGTTTTAGGCAAAAAGGGAATGGGTGGATGCCTTCTTGTATCTGTTGTTTCTCAACTGCCTTCAGCTCAAAATAATCCTGGGCTGGGGTTGTAGCTCAGTGGTAGAGCACTTACTTAGCATGCCCAAGGTCCTGGATTTGATCCCCAGCATTGTCCACCTCCCCGCAAAAAATCAACATGCAAAAATGGCCTGTTTAATGTCCAACCAATAGACAAAAAGCCAACCAAACAAACTAAGGCAAGGATGACTCCATATTAAAGAAAACTTAAAGAGAAATGTCAGCCTGTAAAGGACATTAGCTACTAGGAACTTTGAATGTGGATTTCATATTTGATAATGTTAATATTATTGGAATTAAATTTATTGGTGGTGATCATGCTATTTTGATCACATAGGAGAATATCTTTGCTACCATGAAACATATACTGTAACATCAAGAAATGAGTATTATGATCTTTTTGATTTACAAATGGTATGAGAACAGAGAGAGGGAAGAGACATGTACAAAATGTGAACAATTGGTAAGAGAGTATAGTGTATTCATCATACTATTCTTTCAACTTTTCTATTTGCTATGGGATGACCAGTGGGCTGGGGTGTAGCTTGGTGGTAGAGTACTGGTCTAGTATGTGCAAAGTCTTGGGTTCCATTCCCAGCACAAAAAAAAAAAAAATTATTCCAAATGAAAAGTTGGAGCAAGGGTAGAGGGTACAAAGTATATTTTTTTCTAAAGCAATTTTTATTTCTAAGTCTAGTATGATGGTCAGATCAGGCTTAGGCCTATAGGACCCCAAAGAGTACCAAATCCACCAATGGACAGCCCAGATGAGATAGGACATGGCAATACTTGGCTAAACACCTGTCTCTTAATCCACAGAGGGAGAGAGATAGGGCTGCATCTCCTGGCATGAGCACCAATTACCAGTCCACTCAACTTGAAGGGAAAGTACATAGGACCCTCAATGCCACCTCAGGGTCACAACCCCAGACCATAGCTGACTCAATATGAGACGAGAAACAACTGCTTACAGTATGTTTGTCTAATATGAGTGATGATGCTCTTCTATTTCAGTCAATCAAAAATAAAGGAGTATTCTAATTCACATATTTTAAGGACCTCATATGAATTCAGTTATCATTTTTTCCCCAGGGTTTGACTTAATTAGTATAGAAGCTAAGAAATCCTTGAAGCCTTTGTTCAGCAATTATTTGTGTGATTAATATAAGTATTATAAAGGAGAGATTTTACATTCCATTTTGATATCAAATATTAGAAGCCCAGCATGCATTTTTACTCAGTGCACATTTCCACTCACACTGGCCACATTCAAGTGTTCCATGGCTACCTCTGGCCACTGGCTCCACGTTGTACAGCAGAACTGTGAGTAGAATCTTTAGCAGCAGTGATTAGTCTTGAACTCCTAGTTGGTCCAAAGAAAGTGATCCACAGAATTAAATAAGTCATGCATCCAGAATAATCAGTAGTCAGTGTAAAGGGCTTTTGGCTATCGCAGGCTCTTTTCTTGATGATAGATGAAGACAATAACCACCAGAGGGAAGAAAGCCTGGGCTTCTCTCAGTTCAGTCTAACAGATAATTATCACACATCTGTACTTGGAGTACTTTTTCTATTTTATGAAAAATGTTTTTCTCTTACGTATGCATTATTTGTTTCCTTCTCATTCACAAGCATCAAAACAAAGAAGCCAAGGTGCAGATGATTTTACAAGAAATTCAGTAATTTAAAAATAATGAAAATAAAAAATATTAAAAATCATTATATCCCACCCCAGAGTAGCATATAATCTCCAATTATTATGGAAGCAGAGCATTTTCAAGAATGGAAAATAAGAACCAAAGCTTGAGGAGAAAAAAAAAAAACAACCCATATCAATAAGAAAATCAGCATATGAAAGTTCTTGCTGTGTTGCTACCCTGTAATCCTTTTTTTGTGAAATTTCATTTAAAAATCATATTTTCTTGTCAAATACATTCTCATTCTTGTCCTTTATATGTCCATTTAGATATTTTTTTGGCATGCTCCTGAGTTACCTTCTTATAAGTACTCAGGCAAGCCTGATCACTTCGGCCATCTATCCATCCAGAATGAACATTGGTCCCATGACTTGTTTTAGTAAGTGGTTCTTGTCCGTTGGAACCTACGATTGACCAGGAACCACCAGACTTAAGGCGAATAATCACAATCGGGTCTTGCACAGCCCTTGGGTAACTTTCGTTAGGCTAATTGTAGTCTTGAAGAAATTCAAAGTGATTGAGAACTGACTATGTCCTCCACCTCTCTGTCAGGTTGTAATAAAAGCAAGGCTTACACCAAAATTGTTCTCACACTGAGACACTTATTAACAATTTTTTTTTTTTTAGCTCACAGGCCCAAAATAGTTTAGATAACTGATTTAAAAATTTTGATGATGGCCCAGTTTGTAGTTTAAGTATCCAAATACCCCCCTTGCATGAAAAGTTTATGCCAGATAAGAGTAAATTCTGTCAACAGAATTCTGTTAGCATCAGACAACAAAAATCCTCTTTGGACAAAGGTCACAAACAAGACCACTGGGGTCAAGCCTTAAGTGCTGCCGGCTGGAGAATATCTTCTCCTGTTCACACATTTTGATCTCCTCTAATTCCCTCTAATGAGGACTTATTGCTCACATTCAACTGTTTTCCATCTTGAAATTTCAAGTTTTTATATGCTCATGGGAAGGGTGGAGAGTTGATCAAAAATAGGTGAGAGAAGCGCTTGTAGTGGCCACCTTTGGACCAGGCTTTTTTGCTGGTGAGCTGACCCTCCGTGCCTAAGTGGCTATCTTTAAACTAACCAGCATCAGTAATTTTGCATTGTCTCGGCAGAAGGACTCTGAAGTGAATTATAGATAGTGTAACCTGCTCTGCATTAGGGAGCGGGGACAAGGGTACCATGAGAAAGCTGAGCAAAGGGATCCAGCCCAGTTGGGGAGGTCAAAAAATCCTTGAGTTGACTTGAAGACTGGAGGGATGAGTAGGAATTAACCTCCGGAGAGAGGAAGGCATATGGGGTGTGAGGAGGCACGGGGGCCCAGATATTGGACATGGTAGATAAATGACTATAGGCCACAAGGAGCCATTGGGGAATCTAACCTGACCCTTTCCTCTGCTAATGCCACTACTATTTGTCTCCTCTAAATCCCAGGACATATGTATCAATTTTTGTCTGCAAAAAGAGGCCTTAATTAACCCCAAGTTTTCTTTTCTGGGGCTAAACAATTCCTCCCCATTTATTTAGGACAATGGACTTGGACTATAATATCAAAGTGAAAAGTGAGTTTTGAAATACATTTACATTGAAACTTTGCTGTTTATATAATTAAAGTGTTGAGCTACTTTGAAAATTCTCACTCTCCATTCATCTACTGACTATAAAAGTGATGCCTGAAGTTATTGGAAGGACACATATTTTTGAAACAAATTTTTTGCACAGAAAAATTGCTTCTGAATCGAATATTTCTTTTCCTCAGAACATTCAGCCTGATGATCCTTTTGCCACTGCAAAAGGAATGAGTTATGCATAGGAAGGAGAGCCTGTAATTATCTGGAAGACAGAATTGCCTGCTATTTAGGCAAAGGGAGCTGGATTCACACAAAGGACTGAAATTGTTCCTCATCCTCTCAGATCAATGATCAAATGTCAGAAACCCTTCTCTGCATTCTAACTCCAAAGAAACAAAAGCCTACCTGAGGTATTATGATCTGCCAGTTCAATAGTCATTTGTCATTCGGGTTTCTTATATTTTGTTTTCCAATAAACTCACGGGGACAGATGGGAATCAATATACCGATTGTGATGCTTTAAGAAGGCTGGTGGCTTTACCTGAAATGGCTTGTCCCTTACAGAGAGGCATTCCATACACAGCCACTCTGGAATGGCAGGAAGAAGAATTGCTTGTTAACGTACAGGCTGCTAGCCCTCCCCTGAGCTTTTGACTTGACGAGACTGGGCTGGGACCTGACAATCTGCATTACTCACAAAGTCCCTGGTGACGTTGATGCTATGGGTACAGACCATGGCAAAAAGAAGTAAAAAGGGAAGGAAGGAAGGAAGGAAGGAAGGAAAGAAGAAAGGAAGGAAGGAAGGAAGGAAGGAAGGAAGGAAGGAAGGAAGGAAGGAAGGGAGGGAGGGAGGGAGGGAAGGAGGGAGGGAGAGAGGGAGGGAGGGAAAGGAGAGAGGATAGAAGAAAAGAAGGAAGGGAGAAAGAAAAGATCAAAACAAATACTCCTGAAACATGAAATAGTAGACCTGTTTTCTCCTGTAATGATCCTTGGCTATTTTTCCTGCCAGCTCACCAACCATGTGAATCTTTACAGGTAGATAATCAGAGAAATGCTGGTGATAATGAAGTCGGCGGCACAGAGATGGATATCCAGAGACTTGGGACAAGCTTGGAAGATGGCAATGAAACCCACAGGCATACAAAAAGAAGCTGAAAAAGAAAGTCAGGTGAGGCTGGCAGGTGCAGGGAGATCACAGAGTTCTAGAATGCAAACAGGTGTATTGGGTGGGTGGGGCCAGAAAGTCTAACAAGTTTTCAGGTGACATTGATGCTACTGGCCACTAGACCACATTTTTAAAAAAAATAATTTAAAAAAATTTTTAAATATCTTTATTTTATTTATTTGTTTTTATGTGGTGCTGAGGATTGAACCCAGTGCCTCAGGCATGCGAGGCAAGCACACTACCACTGAGCCACAACCTCAGACCCTAGACCACATTTGAGTAGCAAGAGTCTAGATGGCACAGGTGAGAGATCCTGGCATTAAACACAGGATACCTGCAGCAAGAGAATTATACACAGTCAGTGACAACCTCGTGTACCCATGGCTCATCACTGCACACTGGGGGCTCAAAGCCTGGGGAGGAAAAGGCTGCATGAACAGTAAACGAATCCACCCAGAGGCTGAAGCTTGAGTAACAAGGGAAGGTAGATCCTATTGGCTGTTAACTCAGAGTGATTTTAGGCAAATCTTTTGTTTACTCAATTTCCACATCTAAAAATTGAAGAAATCTGTCTTAAATGGCACACTACTTTCAGGAGTCCAAGCGCAGGATCCTTGCCTCTGAGGTGACTTCTCCACTAGTCTTAGGACTAAACAGCAACGTCAATGAATCCCAAGTTGGGAACACCTTAGGAACTCCAAGACCAGAAATTCTGAATTGAGGCTAGTCATAGGAATCAGCTGGAATTACTTAAGAAAAACACAGGCGCCAAGTCCTAATCCCCAGAGAATCTACATTTTCTGAAAGTTCTCCAGATTGTTCGTACATCTGTTCTTCCACTGCAAGCCCATCTCAATGCTGTATGTCCAGACTTGCCAACCTCACTCCCAAGACCAGCACTACCTGCTCCCAATGTGCTGCCTGTTTCCAAGTTCTGCTGCTTTGTCCCACCCAATCTGACTCATACCTGTTTTCAATTGCTTTTTTGATGACCCAATACTGATACATTATTATCAAGTGCATAGTTTACATTTGGGGTCACTCTTTGTGTTGTGCATTCGATGAGTTTGGACAAATGTATTGAAGGAAATCAAAAGTATTTCTCCCCAAATATGAAGGATTGATGAGCTGAAGACTATTAATATGTGGAGATCTTTCTGCTTTCTCCCTGTTTGCCTAGAAGCAGGACAATGATTCAAAAATACCTTTTCTCCCTCTTCCCCACCTAAAAATAGGATGTACATTCTTGTTCGTAACATTTGCTTACCAGCTCCAGGATAGCAGTGCTTGGGGAATCTGGGAGCCGACTTTACTCCTTTTCAGTGGTCCTGCTTTTGGTAACCTGGCACTGTGCTGTAGTTTGGGTCGGAAATGTTCTCCATGGGGTATAGCATTGGTCCCCAGTCCACAGAGCTATGGGCAGAATCTTTAAGGGATGGGGCTGAAATTTTAGGTCACTGGGGGGATGCTCTTGAAGGAGGCTGTGGGACCCTGGTCTCTTCCCCACTCTTTTGCTTCCTGGCGGCCACGAGATGAGCAGCTTGTTCCATCACATACTCCTGCCATGATACACTGCCTCACCACTGGTCTAAAGCAACAGGGCCAACTGACCCCAATCTGCAGCCTCCAAAACCATGAGCCAAAATAAACTCTCTCATTTTAAATTGACTTATCTCAGGTGTTTGTTCCAATAATGGAAAGCTAACTAACACTAGTTTCTTCTTTGACCTGTCACTTTTCCAAAATGTATTGCTTTTTCTTAAAGACCCTATATAATCCAGGACACTAAGCCATTGCCTCAGGTTACTTTTTTTTTTTTTTTTTCAGTACTGGGAATTGAACCCAGGGGCGCTTAACCATTTAGCTACATCCCCAGCCTTTTTTATATTTTATTTAGAGACAGAGTCTTGCTGAGTTGCTTAAGGCCTCTGTAAGTTGCTGAGGTTGGCTTTGAACTTGTGATCCTCTTGCTTCAGCCTCTAAAACTGCTGGGATTGCCTGTGTGCACTGCTCAGGCAATACTGAACTGAGTATTATAATTACTATTGAACTGAAGTTTCTCCCATGTAGTATGCACTGCACATATTAATAAACTTGCTTGTTTTTCTCTTGTTAATCTATCTTTGAATATAGGAGACTGTCTTAATCATAAACTTACAAAGGGTAAGAAAAATTATATTTCTCCCATTAGTAATATGGGTATCCCATTTTTAATTCCCACCAACAATTAATAAGTGTTCCTGTTGTTTGACTCTTTTTTTAAAATGTCACATTGCTCTAGATATTCACTTGTTTGAAAACCTTCCGTGGATATTTTCTCTGGCAGTCTAAAACCCTGTTATATTGGTATTGAGGGTTAAACCCGGGAGGGCCCTACCACTATGCTTCACCCCTAGCCCTAGCCCCCCCCTTTTTTTTTGCTTTTTATTTTGAGACAGAGTCTCACTAAGTTGCCCAGGCTGGAATTACAGATGTGTACCACCATGTTCTTCTTAATATTTAAAAATTTTAGTTGACATAATTTATACATATATATGGGGTACAGTGTGATATTTCAATACATGTATGTAATACATAATAATTAGATAAGGGTAACTGGTATATCCATCATCTTTAAACATTTATCATATATTTGCATTGGGAACATTCAAAATCCTCTGGACTGCCTCTTTTGAAATAGACAATCAATTATTGTCAACCACAGTTACCCTACTGTGCTATAGAATATTAGAAGTTGTTCTTCCTATCCAACTACCCCTGAGCCTGTCAACTGTCTTTTCTCCCACCTCCTCTCACCCTTTCTGACCTCTGGTGGCCACTATTTTCCTCTCTACTTTTATGACACCAGTTTTTTAAACCTCCACATATGAGAACATGTGGGATTTATCTTTTGGCACCTGATCAGTTTCACATAACATAATGACCTTTCCTCACATTGCCCAATAGTTTTTTTTTCACCTCATGTTATTTATCTTATAAGACAAAGTTGAAAGTACCATTTTCTCCTAGATTTCCTTAATCACTGTCTTTTGTCCATGTACAACTAACTGCTAGCCTCTCCTGCCATGTTGGTGGTAGCTTGATTATCAGAGAACTTGAATCTATTTACATATTTCCATAAAATGCTGCAGTGTTGGAAGGTGGGGCCTAATAGTGGGGGAGCGTAGATGCTGAAGGCTCCACCCTCATGAATGGGTTAATGCCATTTTCTCAAGAGCAAATTAGCTCCCATAGGAGTGAGTTCATGCTCAAGAGAGTGGGTTGGGGTTTGGAGTGTAGCTCAGTGATAGAGCACTTGTCTAGCATGCATGATGCTCTGGGTTTGATCCCTAGTATCATAAAAGAGAGAGAAAGACAGAGAGAGGGAGGGAGGGAGAGAGAGAGGATTGTTATAAAAGTAAGTTTAGCTTCCTCATTTTTCTCTTGTCCTCTGCTTTGTTATGAGTAGCAAGAAGATCCTCACTGAAAGGTGAACAGATGCCAGTGTTGTACTCTTAAACTTCTCAGCATCCAGAACTGTGAGCCAGCAAAACTTCTTTTCCTTATAGGTTACCCTGTCTGTACTATTCTCTTACAGCAACAGAAGTCTTTGGTGTATAAGTCTTCTCTTTTGTCCATGGACAAACTTAACACTGCTAAAGGACAAATATAACACTTTATCAGACAAGTCAAATTCAATGTGAACTTATCTATTGAAATCTTTACAAAGAAAGGTTTTCTGATGGGAAAAGAAATAGAGTTGAAGGCAGCAAGATGCAGAAGGGGGAAGGCTGGAGAAGAGGAGGTGGGAAGAGAGAAGGCAAAACACCCACTTCCTAATTGCATTAGCCCTTTACTCTGTAAAGTCCCTATCCCAGGTCAGATGAAACTGAGGCTGCTGAAGGTATAGCTTAGAAGGAAGGAAAGAAATTGTGTTTTTATGCATGTGATGGAGACCCCGTGAGTCAGGCAGGCTGTATCCTGAAGCCAGATTGACAGCTTTTGAAGTTATTCCTCTTTATACAACAAAGTGGCCTTTTAAAATGTACCTTTAAGAGGACTCATTGCTGATGTAGAGAAATGCATTTGATTTATGTGTGTTGCTTTTATATCCTGCAACTTTGCTGAATTCATTTATTAATTCTAGAAGTTTTCTGGTGGAGTTTTTTGGATCCTCCAAGTATAATATCATATCACCTGCAAATAATGATAGTTTGAGTTCTTCTTTTCCTATTCGTATCCCTTTAATTGAGAAATCAGGAAAACTACTTCATTGCAGTAGCCTCAAAAAATAAAATAAAATACTTGGGAATCAATCTAACAAGAGTGGTGAAAGACCTCTACAATGAAAACTATAAGAAACTAAAGAAAGAAATTGAAGAAGATCTTAGAAGGTGGAAAGATATTTCATGCTCTTGGATAGGTAGAATCAATATTATTAAGATGGCCATCTAATACCCAAAGCACTATACAAATTCAATGCAATTCCAGTTAAAATCTCAAAGTCATTTCTTATAGAAATAGAAAAGGCAACCATGAAATTTATTTGTAAAAATAAGAGACCCAGACTAGCCAAAGCAATCCTCAGTAAGAAGAGTGGAGCAAGAGGCATCATAATACCAGACCTTAAACTATACTAGAAAGCTATACTAACAAAAACAGCATGGTACTGGCAGCAAAATAGACATGTAGACCAATGGTACAGAATAGAAGACACAAAGACAAACCCACACAAATAATAGACAAAGGTGCCAAAACCATACATTGGAGAAAAGATAGCCTCTTTAACAAATGGTGCTCAGAAAACTGGAAATCCATATGAAGCAAAATGAAACTAAACACCTGTCTCTCACCATGCACAAAATTCAACTCAAAGTGGATCAAGGACCTAGGAATTAGACCAGAGACCCTGTGCCTAATTGAGGAGAAAGTAGGCCCAAATCTTCCTCATGTTGAATTAGGCCCTGACTTCCTTAACAAGACTCCTAAAGCGCAAGAAATAAAAGCAAGAACCAATAAATGAGATGGATTTAAACTAAAAAGCTTCTTCTCAGCAAAAGAAACAATCATTGAGGTGAAGAGACAGCCTACATTCTGGGAGCAAATTTTGCCACATACATATCAGAGAGAGCACTGATCTCCAGGATATATAAAGAATTCCAAAACCTTAACACCAAAAAAACAAACCACCCAATAAATAAATGGGCTAAGGAACTGAATAGAAACTTCTCAGAAGAAGATATACAATCAATAAACAAATATATGAAGAAATGTTCAACATCTCTAGCAATTAGAGAAATGCAAATAAAAACTGCTCTAAGATTTCATCTCACCCCAGTCAGAATGGCAGCTATCCAAAATACCAGCAACAATAAGTGCTGGCAAGGATGTGATGAAAAAGGCACACTCAAACATTGCTAGTGGAACTGCAAACTGGTGCAACCTATCTGGAAAGCAGTATGGAGATTTCTTAAAAATCTTGGAATGGAACCACCATTTGACCCAGCTATCCCACTCCTCGGTCTATACCCTAAAGACTTAAAAACAGAATACTATAGTAATGCAGCCACTTCAATGTTTATAGCAGCTCAATTCACAATTGCTAAACTGTGGAAGCAACCTACATGCCCTTCAATAGATGAATGGATAAAGAAACTGTGGTATATATACACAATGGAATATTACTCAGCAATAAAAGAGAATAATTATGGCATCTGCAGGTAAATGGATGGAATTGGAGAACATCATGCTAAGTGAAGTAAGCCAAGCCCCAAAAACCAAAGGCTGAATGTTCTCTCTGATTAGTGGATGCTGATACATAAGGGGCATGGGGGTGGGGGTGGGGAGCATGGGAGAAATGGAGGAACTTTGGATAGGACAGGGGGAAGGTGGAGAAGGGGAGGGGGAATGGGAGTAGCAAAAAAGGGTTGAATGAGATGGACATCGCTACCCTAGGTACATGTATGAAGACACAAATGATGTGACTCTAGTTTGCAACCAGAGATGGAAAATTGAGCTCTATGTATGTACTATGACTTGAAATGTATTTAATTTTTTTTAAATGTACCTTTAAAAACATTATATCAGTAACATATGTATAAGGATAAAATACTATTTAGCTCCCTTTAATTGCATATAATCAGATTTATGGGAATAAACACAATACATATTTTTCATTTTCCTGATTTTCATAAATGGGATCTGCTACATGTGTAGTTAATAACATTTTGGGGTTGCTTGCCTGAGCAAGCATCAGGTACTATTATAAGTCCTTTATATGCATTACTCATTTTAGTCTCCCAGCAACCCTATTAAGTTCTATGTTGTATCTATCTTTATTGTTTGGATCTGAATGTCTCCTAAAATCACATGTGTTCAGAGGTGGGGATGTTGGAAAGGATTGGATCATGAGGGCTCTGACCTCCACAGTTGATTAATGCATTGATGGCTGCATGGACCACCAGGAGGTGAGATCCTAGTTGGAAGAGGTAGATCACTATCACTGGGGATGTGCCCTGGGATGGCTTGTCTTTTTTCAGGTCTCTCCCCATCTCTTCTCTCTCCCTGCTTCATAGCTGCTGTGAGCTGAGCAGCTTTCTGGCCATGCTGTTCAGCCTCACCTCAGGCCAAAAGCAATGCAGCCAGCCAACCATGGACTCAGTCATCTGAAGCCAGGAGCCAAAAAACATCTTCTCTAAGTTTTTTCCCTTCAGATATATGTCACGCCAATACAAAATTGACCAACACACCCAGTATACAGATAGTGTTGTAGTCAGCTTTTTTACTGCTGTGACTAAAAGACCCGACCAGAACAATTGTAGAGGAAAGTTTATTTGGAGGCTCACAGTTTCAGAGTTCTCAATCCTTGGAAAGCTGGCTCCATTCCTCCTTGTGGTGAGGCAGAGCATCATGGCAGAAGAGAGTGGTGGAGGGAAGCAGCTCACATGATGATCAGCAAGCAGAGAGAAAAACTCCACTTGCTTGATACAAAATATATACTCCAAAGCCATGCCCCCACCTCCTCCAATCACACCCTACCTGCCTCTAGTTACCACTCAGTTAATCCCATCAGGTGATTCATTCACCGTTTGAATTAAGACTCTATTAACCCAATCATTTCTCCTCTGAATCTTCTTGCATTATCCCACATATGAGCTTTTGAGGTCACCTCAAATCCAAACCATAACAGATAGGAAACTGAGGCATACAGAGGTTAAGTGGCTAGTTCCAGGTCACACAGCTAAAAAGCTCCAGAACCAGGGTTTGATCCCCAGAGTCTGGTTGTAAAATCCTTGCTCTTAACCACTCAAGCAAAATTTTCTTATGTTGATTTTATACCTTAGTTTTTATTTGTCATCAAAGAGTATATTTTGGAACTATGATTCTATATTAGTTTGTCTCATTCTCTTAATGGCTTCATAACATAAAATTTCATTCTGTGCATGCTCTTTAATCATTTTCTATTGACGTTTACATTGCTGTTTTTTCCCCTTTCTGACTATATTACAATTGACTTCTTGATCTTTTTATAAGGATCTTTGCACATGTACACAGACTCCTAGAACTACAATTGCAGAATCAAGTTATGCATAGTAAAACATGTGATTGATAACTGCCAAATTGTCCCCCAATTCACACTTTTACCAACTGTGTACGAGAATATCCATTTTCTCAGAATAACTCTGAATATGAGTAGTATTTTTGGTGAGCAGAGCTATATTAAGTGGTCACCAGCCTTTTTTTCTTTTTTCTCTCAAGGAAGTAATAGACGAGATATTTGTGTGGGTAGATTCAAAAGACTAGGTGCTTCAAATTCTGGTCACATGCCCTTAACCTCCTGCTTCTGCACCTTTGTGCTGCCTCACCAAGACTACCTGAACAGAGAATAAATCAAAGGAGCATATTTTAAAACCTGTGAATTGACTTAATAGACTGTTTAAATTGAAGTACTACATACTGACAGTAAAGTATGTCAAGTGCCACTGCTTACATAGACAACAAGATGATTTTTACTGTGTACTATAACAGATCTAGACATAGGACATGTCCAAAATTCCAGAATCTTCCACACTTACTATCCCTTCCCAAATGAAATCCACCATCTGGACTTCTTTCACTATAGATTTGCTTTGCCTACTTTTGAACTTTATGTACATAAAATTCATAAAATAACCAATTCCTTTGTGTTTTTTCACTCAGTATTATTTTTGAGATTCATCCACATTATTGCAAGACACTGTAGTGTATTTGTTTTCTCTGTTGTGTATATTTCACTTCACAAATATACCATTTTCACAGTAGGTAGGTATACATGAATAGAGGTTGGGGAAGGAAAAATAGGGCTCACTTCATCTCGAGTGTCAAAAGACTACACCACCTCAGCTGATGGAGAACCCCACCCATAACTGCCATGGGTTTTATTTAGGTGCTGATGGGAAATTTTCCAACATGGTGAAATCAGTACAGATATGTTGAGCCTTGGAAGAAAACAGCGGTAATAGCCCCAAATACAAAATATATAATTCCAGACCAAATATAAAATCCCACTATATGTAAAACTCTGAACTATAGTCTCTCTTGGGATAGCCTCTCCCATGTTCCCTATGGAACATACTTCTACTTCACTAAACTTTTTTATACTTTTTCTAGACTTTCAAGATTTTCATAATGTTATTTTTGTGTTGTCTACTTTTTTCTTATTGATTTATAGGGATTCTCAATGTATTTTTGATATGAGTCTTTCATTGGAAGATGTATTACAAATATCTTTCCCCACTTTTCATTTTCTTACTGGTGTCTTTAGATTAACAGAAGTTTTTAACTTTAATGGAGCACAATTTATTTATTTTTAAGTCAGTTTGTGTGTATATGTAAGAACACTGTGTACCCAAATCTATGAAGATGTTTTCCATATTAGCTTTTAGAGCTTTACAAGTTACCTATCACATTTAGATATAAAATCCAACTGGAATTGATTTTATTAATAGTACAATGAAGGGATAAAGATTCATTTCTTCTTCACATAAATATTCAATGCCTCCAAGCACCACTAAGCGAAAAGAATATCCTTTCCAACTGCACTGTCATAAATCAAATGACCATATATGTGGTGACCTCATTCTAGACTCCCCATTCTTTTTTTTTTTTAGGTCTAATTTTATCTTCTTGGGCCAATAGCTCATATTTTAAAATTACAATATATTGTAATAAACTTGATGTTTGATAGTGTATATGTTTTGGCTTTGTTTCTCCTCAAGTATGTCTTTGCTATTCTTGGTATTTTGCACATTTATATAAAACTTCAACAACAATGGCTGGTGATGTTGATGGAATTACATTAAAGTGAGAATTTGAGAATTAAAATTTGAATGACACTCAGTCTTCTAATATACTATGAGATATCCATGCATTTATTTAGGTTTGCTTTAATTACTCTTAATATTCATAGTCAACATAGAGCGCCTCAAAAGCTATTTGACATCTTAACACTATTGTACATTTTAAATTGTTGCTATAAACACAATAGAATTGTTTAAAATTCACTTAAATTTAGTAACCTTGAGAAATTCACTTAAAAAATGTAGTTTGCTATCCATGTTCAAAATCATAGCACTTGGTTATGATGATTATTATTATAAATATTATTTCTTAAAAATTTTGCTATTTACATGTCAATTTATTTTTCTTACCTTATTGTACTAGCTAGGACCTCTAGTATCAGAATGAACAGAATTGTTTTTTTCTCAGCTCAGGAGGAAAACCTCCAATTATTGATCATTGATGAAATGTTTGCTGGAGTTTTTTAGATTTACCCTTTAGTATGTTAAGACAGTTTCATTTTATTCCTAATTTACTATTTATCACAGATGAGTGCTGCATTAAAATACTACATATTGTATTTATTTTGTCTATCTGCCCAGTAGAATGCAGCCTTTCTCAAAGCGCGGATTTTTGTTTGCTTGTTCTCTGTTGTTTCCCAGTGCCTATGGTGAGGCTCACAGTGTTGTAAGGGTTAAATGAGATCAGGTACAGCAGCTGGTCCAGCGCCCAAGCCTCAAGAGAACCTCAGTACTGTAGTGGGGTTTTCCATCATTGTGCTGACCATGTCATGGACGCAGGAGGCTTCTCAGTGGCTCACAGTCTGTCCAGGGGCAACTGGGGTTGTCCACTATCAACAGCATCTACAAGCAGAGTGTAATGAGGTGCCAAGTTGAGCCCTTCAGACACTAAAACTTTCTGAAGCTTCTTTTCTTGCCCCCATGCCGGTTATTGTCCCATATGCCCCCAGGAAGAGCTAGAAAGCTCCCCCAGGTCATACTAGATGCTATCCAGTCATGACCAGCACCTCATTACCATCATGATGTAGGCCCACTGGAGGGAGTTCAGAGGAGAGCAACAGCTCTGAAGGGGACATTTGCTGGGCTGATTTATGAGGCAAGGCTAGAGGGAAGGTCAACGAGAGCAATTGTGTAATGAGGTTGGCGCGAGGTGGGTGTTTCTTGAAATAGACCGGGATGAAACTGAGGGGAGCTTTGAGACTGGCTGTTGATGAAAGTGTCCCTGACAAGGAAAGCAGCATGTCAGAGGAGAATTCACTCAACAGGAGAGTGGGAGCACACACCACTTAAACAGCAAATGATGTGCACGACTCCACTGGATAAGATAAAGCCACATTCATTGCTGCGGATGGAACTTCTTGGGGTGGACCCAAACAGGGCAGCTTTGGGCCTCTAGGACACTAGGATATCAAGAAGTTGCCAAGAACAGACAATCATGTCCTCCTTATCTTGTGAGGCTTAAATGAACAGCACCAGCAGCATATTTAATTTACTCAAATTGAAATAAACATGTATGAGGGGCTGGGGAGAGTTCTGGAAAGTACGCACACAACTTGCCTTATGCTTTTAAGCAGGGTTTTACAATATAGAACTATTGACATTTTGAGCCAGATCTTTCTTTGTCATGGAGACTGTCCTGGGCATTGTAGGATGTTTAGTGGCATCTTCACGTCTACCCATCAGATGCCAATAGCACCTTACCAGTTGTAAAAAGTATTTTTTTAAGCCTCTAAAAATTATCAAATGTCCCTCTGTGGGCACAATTGCCTGTGGCTGAGGACCGCTGCCCCAAGGTGAGCTGAACATGAGAATTGCTCTCTGTTCTGTCTCAGAACTCAGGCTTCGACATGTGTGAGCAGGCTGCCATGCTAAACATGACTGAAAGCCTTTTCTTCTACTCTGTGGCTCGTGGGTGCAGCCTCTTTCACAATGCCAGGATATGGCTGAAGGTGGTGTGCGGCTTGCATGGCAGGTTATGTCGCAGTGGGCTGCCTGATACTCTTCCACCTCCCCCAGAAATTTCTGTGCTGGAGGAGTTAACCTTCCAAACCTGTACCTGTGGGGTGGAACTGATTGTGCATGCCCAAAAGGCTCATAGGAAATAGTGGGAAAGAACAAAAGTGCCTCTCCTTGCCCTCCAGTTTAGTCTGGCATCTGGGAAAGGTCCTGAAAACCAGGCAGAGGTAAGGCTGGAGAGGGGAATAGAGTGAGCCCCTCTCCTTACCTACCTCCTGGTGACCTCCAAAAGGCTCAAAGGAAGGGGACTGGGAGGGGACAGAGGACAGGTCAGTGTGAGGCAGGGGGAGGGGGGAGTTCAACCTAAGCACCCAAAGAGTAACTGAGTATGCACAGTCTGGGCCTGAGGCTTGTATTTTCTGTGGGGAAAGTTGATATCAGTCCAGCCAATCCAGGATTTCCTGGACCCAGTTTAGTAAGATGTTAGTCAACCTTTTTACTGTCTTCACAAAGCCAGACTCACACCCCCATCACCTGCTATTGGAAGTATCCATGAATAAGTGAGGGATGTGCCAATCATGTGGTACTTGATAGTAGACCAGGGTTTGGGAAAAGGGTGAATTAACCCCAGGAAGACTGGCATGGCCAGAGCCTCCCTGAATCCTCTGTGAAGAGGTTTTGGTTACAACATGCAAAAGTCATGAAGAGTTTCTCATGCTGTGAAGTCTGTCTTGGTTCTAGGGTTGTGCTATAGTTTGCATCTTGGATATTCTCTGAAGGCCTATGTTTGGAGGCTCGGCTCCCAGGGAGATGCTACTGAGTGACTGTGGAACCTCTAAGAGGTGGGCCTAGTGAGAGGCCTTTAGGTCATTGGGGCATGGCCTTGATGGGGATCATGGGACATCCGTCCTTTTCTGTTTGCTTCCTAGCCATGAGGTAAGCAGGTTTGCTCCACCGTGGGCATCAACCATGCTGTGCTCCTCAGCACAGGCTCCAAAGCAATGGGGCCAATCCATCATGGACTGGAACCTCCAAAACTGTCAACCAAAGCAAACCTTTTCTCTTTATAAATTGATTATCACAGGTATTTGTTATAGTGATAGAAAGCTGACTAGTATAGAGGGGCTTTTATGTGTAATGGCTGTGTCTACATATTAGAATCACCTGGGAGAGTTTTTATAAAATTGTGGATGCTTAATGCAAACTCACATAGTCTGTTTTACTGGGTGTGGATGGGAACACAGGCAGTGGTCTTTCTAAATGTACAGCTGGGGCTGAAACATACCACATCTCAAGTGATCTTTACCTTGTTCCATTGAGAAAAGTGGGCCATCTTCTGAATAAAGAAACAGTATCAGCAAATGACATGATATGTTTAAGATCATCTGCAGACTAGTCATTAGATTCTTATCTAGAAACCACACCTTAATTGCTCCTTGTAAAACAAAGATAGTTTTTTAGAGCAGCTTTATAGTTTGTCAGCGTGGTTTCTAGTACATGTGATTTTATTTCACTCTTGCAAAGTTTGATGAAAGAAAGCCAGAGTCCCAGGGTCCCTTCCTGCATTCACCCTGTGTATCACTCTGGTGACCCTTTGGGCAGCAGTGTAAGGACACTTCAGTCAACAATTTCCGTGTGTTTCCAGTACATAATCATTCGTGCCACATCTTTGGGTTCTCCGGGAAGCTCAGCCAGTAGACGTTCATGTCTTGGTTTTTTCTTGTCTGGCACAAAGGCTCCCTCCACCTTGGAGAATCCAACTGCTCCCAGCTGCTCTCAGTCACTCACCACAACCTTCCCCCCAAAACTCTCCCCAGGGCCTCAAATCAAGGTGTTTATTATAGAGCATGGACATCTGAGCCACAAGAGCAGACTTGAATTAGAACTTCCAACTTGAGACTTCTTGAGGCCCACAGAGGACATTTTGTGTACTGTTGCAGGAATCATTTTGTCTTGAAGAAAGAAGTCCCAGCACTGGAACAAGACCCTCATGGAGTTTGGAGACCCTGATGAGGGAACACAGGGCTCTTCCCACAGGGCCTGAGGGCATTGCTTTGACTGGGCATCCAGTGCCACAAGGACAGGAAGAGAGAGCTGTGCTAACAGGCATGATCACCTTTGGAGTGTTAAAGCCTGAGCAAGAACAAATGAGCACACGCCACACATACATGTACAACACCAGTACACACGTGAAACATGCACAGCACAAAGTACGTGTGTTTTCAACACAAGCTCTGGCAGCACACACAGTGTGTGCATACACAACACACAATGCAACACAATGTACATGTGCATGCGACACAGCATGGTAATACACAAACCCAAACAAGCTTGGGGAACCTCACTGAGCACTTCCAATACCAGCCAGCAGGGGACAGCATTGCAAAAGCTTTCTGGGATGAGCATGTCACTTTCCAGAGATAACCAGCAGGAAGGTGTGATTGACATTGTGGCCTGTATCCAGTGCTTGCTGCGTGCCAAGCATTTTGCTAGGTGCTTTCAGCAATAAAAAGACATAAATATCTTTTTTTTTTCAAGACTAAGTTTCCTTCAAAAGTTCTCAAAGAATGGGAAGGAGAAGGCTTCATTCAGACTTACATGCTATTTCCTGCTGCTAAAACCTGGGGTACGGGTAGGGGAGTCACTGCCTTCAATCCAGCTCTGTCACTAACTAGGGTTGTGATGCCAGGCCAGTCACTTAGGCTCTGGCCCTTTTCTGTAACATAAAATGTGGGTGGCATTGTCCAATAGAAAAGAGCATGAGTGGCAAATGCCAGCCACATGTGTAACAAAACTCCCTGGTAGTACCAATCAAAAAAGAAAGAAAGAAAAGCCAGGTGCAGTATAATGCACCTGTATAATGCACCTCGTGCCTATAATTCCAATGGCTTGGGAGGCTGAGGCAGGAGAATCACAAGTTCAAGTCTCAGCAAATTGGTGAGGTCTTGAGCAACTTAGCAAGACCCTGAGCAACTTAGCGAGACCCTGTCTCTAAATAAAATATAAGAAAGGGCTGGGGATGTGGCTCAGTGGCTAAACGCCCCTGGGTTCAGTCCTCAGTACCAAAAAAAATGAAAGAAAAAAGTGATATTAAATTTAGTAATATATTTCATTTATCTCAATATAACAAAAATAACATTTCAATGTGCAGTATAAAAATATTGAACTTACATTCATGTTTCATATGAAGTCATCAAATCTAGATACATTTTGTACTTATTAAAAAAAAAGCCCAAAACACTCCATTTGAACCACCATACTCACTTTAAGTGCTCAATGGTCACATGTAGCCAGTGGTTACCATACTGGACAGTAGAGAACTAGAGTGCTAACCCTCAGGCCTGGCACTCTGCTAGCAACACATGGGAAGCAATTGAAAAAAGCACACATCCATGAAACAAAAAAGAACAATTACGGTCCTCTGGTCCCACAATATTAATTCTGCTCTGAAAGGCTGAGATTATTGCCCAAATACCAAACACCAACCTAGCCACTTTTTTCCCCTTTTTGAGTGTGTAATCCCATCCTTCTCTGCAAACACAAGCTCTGTCTCTGTCTCTCTCTCCCTCTCTCTCTCTCTCTCTCTGTTTGGAGTCTGAAGAATTTCACAAGGCGTCCCTTTTATTACAAAACACAAAACAGAGATAGGGATGGGACAATCAATTTCTTCTACATCTCTGTGGATCTCATGACTTTTGCGACTCTTCTTTAGGAGAAGCTTTGTCCTCCTGTCCCCAGCAGATGTTGTAATGCCCAGACTCGAGACCACCAGAGACCACCAGGAGTCCGATTCCGATGTAATCACAAAAGGGTCTTTAATTCAAACTCGAGTAGGGTCCGCCAACCCACACTGATGCAGCGGGTTAGGAAGCGCGGCCCCGAGTCTAGGGGAGCAGGGACTTTTATGGGTTACAATCACAAGCAGGGGAGTACCTGCCTTGGCGTTACATGATTGGGTAAGGGGAAACGCGCGCAGGGGGAACAGCAGTAGGATTGGATGGGGATGGGTGAAGTCACTGGGTGTCAGTGGGCCTTTAGACTCATAGGTCTGGCTACCATGGGCCCAGTTGACCTTTAGGTTATTGATAGGTCTGGCTACAGTGAGCTCATTGCCTGGCCTTCTGATTAGCTGACTCAAGTTGCAGAACCACTTTTTGGCGCCAGGGAGGGGTGCCGTTGTGTTGCAACTTCCAGTAACTGGGTGGGGGACCTAGGGCTCCGGACAAGAGGCCTAGATTCACAAAATGGCTTTAGTCTGGTCCTTTCATTGTCAAACCCAGGAAGGGTCCCTCCTCTAACCGCTGTCCTTCCAGGCCTGTCCTTTATAGATGAGGATGCTGTAATCTGAGCAACTAGAGCCCTTTTTTTCCCTGAGCAGAGTATGGAGCTGTCTCTGTGCTCTACCGTCCCTCTATACTCACAGGACTCAGGCCCTAGCTAGGCTGGGGGCTCTCAGGGCTTCTTGCCTACAGTGGTTTTGGTTAGTGGGAGAGCCCTGCTGATACATGGACTGACAGTTTTCCTGAGAGGGACATCTGGAAGCCACTGGCTATCCATGTGTGTGACTGTTCCAGCTCCAGCAGCTGCCTGCCTCCCTGAGGGAAATCACCCAGAGAAAATCTTATGTTCACTGGGCCCCTCGGACAAGAGGATAATAGAGCAAATCCCTCTGACGTCACTGTAGGGAACTGAAAATTAATTTCAAAAACAAAGGAACTCCTAGTTACCTCATCCAGGTCAGGGAAGAAAAGAGAGGTTTGATATGAATAAAGCATGTTATATAAAATGTCACAAAGAAATCCATTATTTTGTACATTTAATGCATGCTTATAATTCTAATTTTAAAAAAAGGTTTGGAGAAAATATTGTCTATAATTATGTAGCACTTATTTATTTTCTAGATGTGGTGTCTTGCCTGCCATGGTGTTCTTCATCCTTGGAAACATCCCCAACCTTCTGGCCTCTGTTTGTCTTCTCTGAGAAAATGGGGAGAAAAATATCTGCCTGGCATGCAGGGTTGCTGTGAATACTGGGTAAAAAGAACACTTTATCTGAATGTTGTGAAGCTCTGAGATGCATCTGTGATTTTTTACCCCACATATAAAGTTGACAATTGACCTGCTGCTTGTGTCATAGATGTTGGTACAAGACACAGACTCCTAGGTCAGAGCTAACAGCATGTATTACTCAGAGCAATTGTGGTCACCGGTGTCTCCACATTTTCTTGCACTGGATCTCGAGGCCCCAGTTCCCCCCAGGTAATGTGAGGAGGACCAGGTGAGACCTAAGCACAGGCAGAACTGCTGAGCTGCAGATACTCTCGCATGTTTTACAATGGGAAATAAGCCTGGCTGACCTTTGCCCTAGAAAGAAACAATTTTTTAATGAAGAGTAAATAAACCTTCCCTTTGGGGAGGCAGAAGTTTTCTCTGTCTTTCCAGGATGCTCACTCTGTAAACATCCTTGGAAAGAATCCTCAGGAACTGGTCAACAATGGCCCTCAGGGCCTCTGTTGGAAAAACAGGCAGACAGGCAAGTGACCTGTGGAACATTGCCTCCCCACTAAAGCATTGATGAAGTATAAGGACTCTGCAGGCATGAAGTGTCCATACCTCATTTATTCTGATAACTGCCCTGTGAGAAAAGAGGGGACAAAAACTCCACCATCATACCATTTAAGTGGATAGGGAGTCTGAGGCCTGAGGCAATTACATCTGTCCACAAAGCCACCTGTTCTTTGTTAAATCACCATGTTGAACACTGAGAAATCTGGACTCTGCGTTATTTCTACCACGCCACTGGCAAAAGGGTCACTAATGTTGCTCAGGTTGCAACCATCCTCATTACCATCTATAAATTGTAACACCACGAATGGTCAGCAGGCACTGCTCCTAGGAACTTCTGTACCTTCCGAAGCTGAACTCATTTGAAAACAGATGATGTGGTGCGAAGTAACTAGGCTTTGTTTCAGTTATCAAACTTGTTCCACGTCTTCTCCAACATGCCAACTTGAGTGGCAGGGGATTTTGAAAGAGGTCACAGGCACCAGAGATCCTGTGAGGAGAACTAAGCAAGGTTAGTGAGCCACTGGTCCCCACTTCTGCAATGTTATCGTTGTCTTGTCCTCTTGCAGGATCCATACCTGTGGGGTTCCTTCTGTGCAAGGAAGGTAACGAGGGTCAAATGTTATGTGGCCTGAGACCTGAGGTCTTTATGTAGTTCACTAAGCATCAAGGATGGTCTCTGGCCCTGGAGGAGCTCTTACTGCAATCCAGTAGAGAATATGGATTTGTATGGGAGCTCCTCTCCTATACTGGGTCTTTGTGGGACTTGTAGGAAGTGTGGCCTTTGTATTAGTCAGCTTTGCATTACTATAATGAAATATCTGAAATAATTAACTTATAAAGAGAAAAGGTTTACTTGGGCTCATAATTCTGGAGCTTCTAGTCCAAGATTGGGTGGCCCTATTGCCCTGGGCCTCTGGTGAGGGCAATAGCACATTGTGCTGGGATCATGTGGTAGAATAAACTCGTCATATCACAAGCCAAGAAGAAAAGAGAAAGAAGTAAAGAGGCTAAAGTTCCACAGTCCCCTTTCAAGATACACCCCCTATGACCTAAAGACCTCCCATAAGGCCCCACCCCCTAAAGGTTCATAGCACTTCCCAGTAATACCATCTGGGAAACATGCCTTTAGCACAAGGACCTTTAGGGAGATACTCATCCAAGCTACAGCAGGTCTCTTTGCCAGTCCACCACTATGACCACTGATTAACACTGACTAAACTCCTGCTGCATATTAGGTGCTGTGCTGGGCTCTTCCCATGCACCACATGGTTAATCCTCACAACAATCCTATTGACGACAGGCTTGTATCACCCAATAAACAACAAAGCTCCAACTTATTGCAGACCCCATCTGGCTCTAAGGCTCAGATATGCTTCAACAAAGATTTGTATGTTATCTGTACATTTTCACAAATAAAGTAGGAGTCCAAGAGCAGGACCCTGTAAAAGCCTTTTTTTTTTTTTTTTTGCACCAGCCTGTTACAACAAAGTTCCTTAAAGTACATTGATAGATAAGCAGGTCTGTGGCTTCTGTTTGTAAGAAAAAAAGCAAGCAATTGCCACCACCAGGTTGGATTGTGACATTTTCTGAACAAATCCTTCCTTGGCATGAACACAGGCTGCCCTCTAGTGTTAAAAGGCCAGCAGGCAGCCTCCTCTGCTCTGAATGCTCAAGGATGGTGGTTCCTCATCTTCCCGGGGAATGGTAGAACAGGACCTAGAATTCTCACACTCGGAAAAATGAGCTACTTTCCACTGGCCTCACCTACACGGCAGGGATCCCTGCATGAAAATATCCCGGCATCAGTGTGTTAGGCAGGACTTCTGGTCACCTTCAGGGTGCTGTACTCCATGAGAGGGGACTTTTTTTCTTTCTCTCTCTAAAGGGATTTTGTACCTGATTCCTCTCCATCTGTCATCTCTGAAGCCATTTATCCCAATGGCTACTGATGTTTTCATATGAAACTGGATTGTCAACTTGAACTCCACAAACCTCAAATATATTTTCTATTCTCTCCCATGTCACCAACACTTTAGAAATCCAATCTATTTCAAAAGAAATAGATCAGATCCCAGACCTCATGCTTTGAAGTAGGTGACTACCAGAGACTCTGAGGCCATGAGCAAGGCATATCAGAGAAACCTGCCCTGGAAACCACCTCTTATTTTCACAAGATGATTCTTTTCTCCATTTTATGTGATATCAAGATACATAGGCAATGGTTCTGTGACTTGAAATTTCTCTGGATTAAGAGGAAAAATGAAACCTTGATAGGCACCATTCACTGGAAGTACCCAAACTTCATAAAGAAGATCTATTGTAAATGAAAGAAAAAATCCTGTAGCTTGTTTCTACAAGATATAGCCTTATATATGTGGGACGGATCTGAACCAGATAAGTTATGGGTGCAATTACAAGTCTGACAAGGAATCTTCTGAAAGTAACATATCCTTGTAATAAAGATAGTCATTTAAACACGTTGGTGTAAACTGTACAACACAATATTGCATGATTCAAACATAGTTTCTACGTTTATGCATGTAGAGCTTCTTCCCAAAGCCAGAAATAACTTATGACAGCTTCCATTTCTTCTTGCATGGTTGGAGACAAAAAGAGCAGATACCATGGCACAATTAGGAACATCAAAATTCATCCTCCTTAGTATGGCTGAGGGTGTAGCTTGGTGGTAGAGCACTTACCTAGTATGTGTGAGTCCCTGTGTTCCATCTCCAGCAGAGAAAGAGAGAGAGAGAGAGAGAGAGAGAGAGAGAGAGAGAGAGAAACAAGAAAGAAAAAATGCATGTTCCAAAGGCCCAACCTTTTATTTCTTCTTTTCTCAGTAGCAATTACTTTTTCCTTTTGCTTCTTAACTTTTTCAGGTTCGAAATGAAACCTCCTAAGTAAGTATTCTATATCTACCAAACAAATTACCCCCACATTTACCTGTTTAAAAGAAAAACAAACAATTATTATCTCACATTGCTCCTGTGGGTCTTGTTAGTTTACGGGTTCCATTCAAGATGTCAGCTGCAATTGTTTGAAGGCTCCACCAGGGCTGGGACATCCAGATGTGAAGTGTCTCATATTAGTGGAAGGCAAGCTGGTGTTGGCTATTGGTTGGAGGCCTCAGTTTCTCACCATGTCAGTCTCTCCACAGAGCTGTGTGAGTATCTTCATGACGTGGCAGCTGGCTTCCCTCTGCATGAGGTATTGAGGACAGCAATTGTATGCAACAGTGTTTTTATGATCTAGCTTCAGAATCCATGCACCGTAATTCTTGTGATATGCTAGCTGATTACAAAATTCTGCTTTGTTTAATGTGAGAACACACTATACAGGGTATGAATATCTTAAAGAAAGAATCACTGCATCCATTTGGAAGGCTTGCTACCGCACCTCCAGCTCATAATCAGGGGATTTTAAGGAACAACGATAACAAAAACTCAACCTTCCTCTCCCCTATTAAAACTGAAAATATTCTGATAACCAATTATTAGATTAATAACACTGGCTTATTAAGTGGTTAGATTTCAGAATGAGTTCCAGTCAAGACTTACGTCAGTTTTGGATTTTTATCTCTAATTGGAATAAAAGGTATTATCACATACTGGCCATTGCACATAGAGGTGGGGACCCAAGAAGTCACCTTCTGGCGACTCAGAGAGGTGGTCAGAATTGGGGATAAAACCAGTCTGAACCTTTGGGAAGTGATTGGGTTAAAAGAGGTTAAGGGCACTCTTCTGGCTTTCTCTAGTTGTGGAAGCCTTCTTTGACCCATCCACATGGCCCACACATACATTGAGATGGTGAGGGGTCCTGTGTGAGTCTGAGGAGTAGGCTCAGCTGCCCAGTGATGCTGGATGTGCAAACCTGCCCACTTTCTCACATACCTCCCCTGATGCTGAACTCTGTCCATCCCCCATAGTCCTCTTTTTGCATTGAGAATCCCAACTACCCTATCTTAACTCAGGATACTTCTATCCCATCCACTACTTTCAGGATCCAGTTCAATTTCCTGTCCTTTTTTAATTTCCTTTTCTTTTTTCTTTAACACTTTTTTTTAATTGCAGTAACTGTTTCTTATAGAAAATACAAACAATGCATACAAACCTACATATCCATATCCCAGCTCCAAAATGGTTATCATTACCATTTGACTTTGTCCCCCAAAATTCATGTGTGGGAAACTTAATATCCGATGCAACGATGTTGTGAGGTGGGACCTTAGGTCATCAGGGCTCTGCTTTCAGGAATGGACTAATATTCTTACTATGGGAGTGGGTTAGTTATAGCAGAGAAGGGTTCCTGATGAAAGGGTGAATTCAGCCTCCAATTCTCTGTTGTGCACACACTCTTTTGTGCTTTAATTCATGCACATCTTCTGCCAACAAGAAGGCCCTTGACAGATGTTCCCCCTTGACCTTGAATTTCCCAGACTCCAGAACTTTAAGAAACAAATCTCTGTTCTTTATAAATTACCAAGTTCAGGTATTCTGTTATAGAAACACAAAACACACTAAGACAACTGTTGTTAACATTTTGCAGAAAATACTTCCATTCTTGTTCTCTGTTTTGTTGTACTATGGTGTCGACTTCCTGTTCTATCAAAATAAATAAAGGACCTAGTATACTCTGCCTCCCTCTTTTGTTTAAAATCTGAACATGTATTCTGACTACAAAACAAATATTTGTTGATAGCTTATGTTATCAATATGTGTCTAGAACTTTGGTTGGCCTGGAGGATTTGTGAGATAGCTACAATCCAGTCCTCATGATGCTGTTTGTTGCCTAAGAGGAGGGGACAGTGACATTCATCACTTTAAACACACTCCATCACAGTGCCTTGAAAGAGAAGCCTTGCCTAGAGCTACCCAACCTTACTTGGCTGAGTTGGGGGAGCTGCCTAGGAACCTGAGGCTGAAATTGAGACCTAAAGGACAAATGGACATCATCAGTGGAAGAGAAGACAAAAGTCAACCAGCAGGAGCGACCAGCATACATAGGAAAAATGCTGGTGTCTGATCTTTTGAACTACTTCTGAAGACTCAAAATTTCCTTGGGTGTTTATGGGACTGCTTGCATCAAAGTCACATAAGTAATAGTTAAAAATGAGTTTTCTGGTCCCCACTTCAGACACACAAAATCAGCCTCCTTTTTTAACAAGTTCCAGATGTTGGGTTACACAGAGTCCCCACTTATAGAAGTCTTGGGGGAGCTTCTGGATGCAAGTCCTACACCATCATTCCAGAACCAGCTTGCCAGGGAGAAGTGTGTGTATAAAGTGTGGAACCCTGAAAAAGTGAGGGAACTTTTTAGTTATCATATTTATATTTATATAACTAACGAAATATGATAACTTTCATCAACTGTGCAAGCACATTTCTTTTTCACACTTTAAAGTCTCTCAAATGGGGTGCACAAAGAATCAAAGGCAAGTAATAATTTCACTGAGAGCATTTTTTTAAGATGAAGAAAATTAATAATGGCATGTTTTCCAGATGTGCAGAAATATGGTAGCTATCTTCCCCCATTATCCTCTTCTCCATTGTTCAGATGGCCCACCCTGTGCCCTCATCTAGAAGATGCACTGGGGGTATGCACTATACCCTTCAGAATATATGATGCTGTGTTTATTAATATTACATGAACATTGTCACCTGCCATAGCTTTTCCCAACTTCTTTAAATGCTTTCTTGTGGTTTCTAGTTTATTTTTGCTTTTAGTTATGAACTCTGAAAAAAAAAAGTATTCCTGGGGCACATCTTCATAGAGATACACTTCTACATAAAATTGCAATAGCTGGGCTGAGAATGTGGCTCAGTGGTTGAGTGCTTGCCTGACATGCAGAAGGTCCTGGGTTTGATTCTCAGCACCACAAAAATGAATGAATGAATGAATGAATGATGAATAAAAACTCAGTAACTAGGAAAGAGGGTTCAGAACCTCTGCCCTGCTGCCAGTGAGACCAGTTGGAATAATAGGGTATTCCATGGTCACACCTGATACCTGAACAGAGAGGTCTGTTCTGGATACATTGCCACAAGGGCAGTGGCAGGATTTCCAAGGCTGTGGGTTCATCCAAGGGGAGGGGAAGGAAGGCAGTGACATCAACCCTTCATGGAACTTTCCAGGATGCAGGAGGCTGTGTTGCTCCATCCATCTCCACATCCTCTGGCCTCAGCCCTTCCCTGGCCCATTTCACCTCAGCTGTCCTTGCCTCATCCACCCCAGGACTTTCTCCTGAGCCTTGTTAGGACCCTCTATTTAGACAGCCCAGGGTCTGCAGCTTCTGCCTCTGCAGAGGGTGCTAAGAGTTGCCACAGGAGCAAGGACAAGGATGGACAAGGTCCGTGGTTCCACCCATAAACCTAGAATCTAGAACCCTGCATTTACCATTTTCCTCTCCTCACATCCCTGTTGGGAACAGCAAGGAACACTGACAGGACTAAGCCACTTCCTTCCCGTGAGGGTGTGTGTATTTCCTAGGAATGGGAGGATTTGCATCTGACTGCAATGACAGCTGCTTACAGCTGGTCTAGTTAGCCTTATGGTTGCTGCCTGGTTGGACTAAACTAGTATTGAAAGCTCCCATTTTCTTTGGGGAAACGTGTGTAGTCTTTTGTGAGACAGATCTCTAGTGCTTCCTACGAGGGTCCAATCACACGAGCTTTCCACAGAGACCAAAGGCACAGGAACTGCTCTGTACTGGGGCTGGTGAGCATTCATGCACGCTGTGGCTAATGCCTGTAGGTAGTGTCCCGGCAGCAGAGGCTGCTGCACCACAGTCAATATCTGTTGTCACTCTCTTTATTAGTAACAGAACACTGACTTTATTCAGAGTCATACTGGTGTCCAGTTAAAAAGACAACCATTCTCAGACTTTCTTGCGGCAAGTTGAATTATTTGATTTAGTTCTTATAAATGGAATATGGGCAGAAGAATGTAGGAGTTTATAGATGTCTCTTTAAAGGAAGTTAACTTCTCCGGGGGAGAATTCTTTCTCTTAACAGCTTCCTAGAAGGAGTCCATGATAGCTGGCACTCTAATCACCATCTCTAGCCATGAGGTTACTTTGAGAATGGAAGCCACTCTGAGAGGCTGTAGAAACAGAAAGTCACAAGGAGCCTGGCTCCCTGATGGCTATGGAGCTGACATGCTATCCCTGGACTGCCTGCCTCCAGACTTCTTTGAAGAGTGAGACAAATATACTTCCATCTTTTTTTTTTTTTTTTGGTACCGGGGATTGAACTCAGGGGCACTCAACCAGTGAGCCACATCCCCAGCCCTATGTTGTGTTTTATGTAGAGACAGGGTCTCACTGAGTTGCTTAGCGCCTTGCCATTGCTGAGGCTGGCTTTGAACTCGCGATTCTCCTGTTTCAGCCTCCCTAAGTGCTGGGATTACAGGGGTGGGCCACCGCGCCTGGCTTACACTTCCATCTTGTTAGAGCTATTGTTGTTTCCAGTTTTCTGGCACAGGCAGCTGAACCTGATCCTATAAATACATTCAGTAGTATAAGCCTGTTACCTTTGAATTTCCTGATTAAATAGGAGGATCGTTCTCTCATTCTCCTGGGATGCCACAAGCACAAGATGAACAGCATGAACTTTGGAGTTAATAATTCCAAATCCCTGCTCTGCTTCTGTGTGCTGCAAGCCACAGTTCAGCCTTTCTGAAGGATTTCCTACTATAAGTGTTGCCTGCACTGAATGAGTTAACACCTACAACATATCTGGTACACAGTAAGGAAACAATAGCATTGGTTTCAACAACAGGTTGGTTCAAGCCAACCTGCTATCTTAGCCTCAGGAATATAGTGGTGGGGTTCAGTTATGTAAAAATGCCCCCAGTTAATGCAGTAGAAGTACAGGACAAAGGAAGGCAGTCAAGAAAAGAAACAGCAAATGGAGTCTATGAATAAACCTCCCCTAACTCAAAGCTGGACTCTCCAGCCAAAACCAAAGCAGAGGCCCACTGAACCTGTGAGGGCCAGCACTCAGTTTCCCAGGGAGTCGTAGCCCCAACCCTGAGCAATGGGGTGACTGAGAACATTTCCAGCCTGTGTCCTGTAGTCTGACCACCCGGGGGAAGTTCTATGTGTGGGGTAGAAGCAGAAAGCCTGATTCAGTTAGCACCACACAAACATCTCCGAACCTAAGAGTAGATAAAGGACCTGAAACAGCCAAACTGTGAGAAAATCAGTCTATATAGGCCACTGTCGATTAATGCGTTGGGCCACTTGCCAGGCTCATAAACGCCCCATGCCCTGCCCTAATATGAGAAAAGTATGCTGAGAGAATTGAATATTGTCAGTCCCTTGGCTAGTCCCTAGCTATGGTGAGGGGAGAGAAGCATGGTAAGTCATTGGAATGGGTAAATGGACCACCCTGGTGCAAGAAGTGATGGCAGGCCTCCCACCCTGGCAAGGACCCAGCCCTCAGTCATGCACAGCCATAGTTGTCAAATTGTCTTACTCTTGGATGCTCTGGCAGGGTAGAAGACCCTGTGGAATTCCAGGTTTGTCAAAAAGTAAGTTACTGACCTTAAGCGTTGGAAGAATCCAGAAAATTTAGTTCAATCCTCTTTTCCAATTATGGAGTAAAGTATCTCAGAGTGGGTGGCCAGAATGACAGCTAGTTAATGGCACAGCCAGGCCCAGGACTAGGCCCCCGATTCCTAGGTTGTAAGTTTCATCTTGGATTTGGTCCAGGGACATCCTTTTTCATTATTATTATTTTTTCAGTTCTTAATATGTGGATTCAATTATCACACAACGGGGGGATAGTCTTTACTTTAAAATCCACAACTTAAGAAGATCTGAAATTTCAGATGACCTAGAGGGTCCTGGAACAATCAAGTATTGAGCCCCACACACATGTAGCCAAGGCAAAAATGAGGAAAACAGCCTACAAAAGCTAATGAGAGGGAGGAAACAACTTGGAAAGGAGAGCCCCATTTTTTAAACCTCATAAAGAGGAGCTTCATTTATTGGCCTGAGTACTAGCAATAACAAATCAAGAGCATGATGCTTCCAGAAATGCCACAATGGGAATAAGGAGGTGAATCCCTGTAAGACCAGAGCCTGGGTTTTAAAACCTATAAGACACCACACAAGCACTTTCCCCATAAGGTAAAGGTCTAGCTTTGTTCTCCACACTTAGCACACCCACAAGATGCTGGGGAGGGAGGCAGGTTATACATATTTGCTTCTTATGTTCAAGTGGGAGAGGCAGATGATGAATGGGAAGCCAAGAGGTGACATGTGCAAGGACATGAGGCCAGCAGTGGAGTCAAAATTTGTACCCAGTCACTGAATCGACTCTAGGCCTCTTTCCACCATGTTGGCAAGGCTTTGGGAGAGAGGCAGCAGGACCTTCAACTCCCAGGAAACACTCGCTGGAGACCAAAGGAGCTGGAATTCTGTGGGCCTGTGTTACTCCCCCTGCAGCCTGCTGCCCTATGGGAAGCAGTCTTTAGGGCATCCTGGGCAGCTCTTGCCCCCACAGCCAAACACAGTGGACATAGGTATTTCCATGCAAAATCTTTATTTGGAACACATGTTATGGACCAGGCCAGCCATCCTGAAACAGTAAGGGTATTTACATTGTCCCGAGAATTCCAAGAGCTCAGTGCAGGCATTCATCTGTGCTTTGATGGCATTTTATCTGCTACTTTGCTCTGCTTCTGCCTTCCCTGTGCTCATTATCCGCATCCTCCTTCACCTCTCATCACCCAGGGTCTCCTGAACTGCCTCATCTGGAGGGGACAGCCTCAGATGGTAAATGCCGTTATTGACTGTCTTCTCAGGACCCTCTCCACCTGCCTTAGGTAGTAAAGGTGCCTAAAGAATAAACGTTTCTGTGGGGTTGCAGGGCCTTGTCCACCTAATTTTATTTTAATTGACTTATTTCATTTATTTTGAGATGCTTCTGTTTAGCATGCTGAGTGTAAGGGCCTGGATTTCGGCAGACACAGGTGGAGAGTCCTACATTGACTACGGGTTCTTCCTGGTTTGGACAAATAGTTTTCATTTCTAACTTCTGTTTCTCAACTTGAACTTGCTTTTGTCTCCCTCTTGCTCTGTGACAGTGAGCGTCACACATCTGGGCTTTGCTGCAGGGCTCGGGTGCAGGGAGGTAGAATTAAGTGCTGTTCCTTTGGCTTAGCTGCCAGCCCCCCAGGGCTTGGCTTCCACATGGAACAGGCTTCCTCCTTGCCCCCAGTCATGGCAGGGGGATGAGTGGCTGGACAATCTGGCTTGACTTTGGATTAAGCTTGTCAGTAGGTAGAGACCACAGAAGGAGCACCTCCCTGGTCCCCACTGTATTAGTAAACACAGTTGTGACAGGGGCTCTCAAAAATCAAGGCCAGGAATGCATAGGAGCTTCAGCCATGGCCCCACTTGCTAATGAACTCAAGGACTATTTTAACAGGCAGGTGTCTAGACCATAGGGACCTTCCCAAGAGGCCTCTATCTGAATTTATAGTTCTAAACACTGCTTTTGTTTTCAAAATAACATGCAGGCCAGGCCAGGGCTGCTCTTCCTTTAATGCTGTTTTATCTCCCTTCTTAGCTTGGTGGATCCCAGAGTGGACTAACCCTTGCTCCAGGAAAGGACCTCCCACCATGCTGACTCTTAAAGGTCATTTGGAATATATCTCTTAAGTTCTGTCCTGAGTAGCAACTCTCCTGCCAGAAACAGATGTACAGAATGTGCAATCAAAAACAAAACAGAAAGAAAATGCAAAACTCCCCCCAGGCCTGCAATAGCTTCAGTTTAAGAAACACTCCTACTCCTACTCTTCCTCTTAAGCCTAGTTCTCCCCTGCACAGCTGAATCTGGCAGAACAATACTCCCAAACACCAATGTAACAGTTGATAAGAATTTAGGAAATTGCAAGTGTTTCTTTAAGTTCAAATATTGATACACAGACAATTCGGCTGTACTGGTTACTTCGCAAGAAATGTTAACCTGACAACAGTATATTATTTCCTCATTTTAAACAAAGAATAAAAAGCTCAAACACACAAACATAACCTTCGGAGAGCCGCAGGATGAAACAGTAGGTTAATGCTATGTTCCCTTGGTCCCTTCTGCTCAGATCTGGGATGTAGTTGGCTCAACGGCAGATCAGCTTCATCAGATTTCCTCAGAAGCCCCAAACCAGCATGCTCAGAGTAAGCCATTCTGCGGCTGGGAAAAGCGGTCAGGATCTAGGTTCAGAGTCATTTGAGTTTAAATACTTGAACGTCCATGAGCGACAGCCCCGTACCAACAGCCAAGTGGAAGAGAAAAGTCCTACTTAGAATTTCCACATGAATCAAAACATAAACCTACAATTCTAGTAAGGAAACCAGGGCATCAGAGAGTAGATCCATGTTCTAGGGTTTTTAAAAAAGAAATCCAAGTAGTTACGAATGATATCGAAATAATTCTTAAGAGTCAATCAGGGACTGGTTGCATCTTCAGGAAGGAGTTTTCTGAGATTTGCAAAACATAAGGTTGATAATGATAACAAAGAATGATTTGCAATCATTCATAAGTTTTCTTCAAAGAAAGGCAACTAGAACTAATTACTATAGTTTACCTTGCCTTTTGCAAATCCAGAAATACAAATGCATCTCATACATAATTCTTTATACATCTTTTAGTTCAAATGGTCAAAATTAGAACTTCTAAATTTTACCAGTTCCAAATTATTAAACACCAACAGGAAATCATGTGAGAAGAACAATGACAAACATAAAATGCATTTTTTTTTTCCAGCCACAGGCGTGTAGATGTGAGAAGTAGAAATAACCAAAGTATAATTCGAAACCTCTGGGAAATCTCTTTTTGATTAGAAACTGTTATTTACCTCAGAATATGAAAGTTTAAAGGTCAAATTTTCAAGTTACTAATTTTAAAATCACCCCCTCACAAGATTTGCATAAGGCTTGAATCCAGAAAAATTAAGGTTAAAAATATAAATACTAACAATTTTCACTAAATCCAGAATGGTTCCAGAAAAATATAATACAGCAATTTGGAATCAAACAAAAACAGAAGAGCGCTGAGGCATACATAAGGTACGGCTTTTTTTCTTCTTTTCTTGAGAATCCTTCTCTTTTCTCTTGAGGTATAAGCTAAAATTTAATTATTTTTGTTAAAAGAAGTTTTGAGTTGGTATCAATAAAATTTAAGAAGTCAGAACAGAGCTTATGTATATGAAATGCATGTGTACGTACACATACATTGGTGTGTGCACGTAGGTATATGTGCATGTGTTGGGGGCAGGCTCTCTGGGCCCAGGAGCTGCTCTGCCCTTTCGAGATGGTGACCTGGCTATATGCCAGAAACTTGCAGTAAACAGGTGGACAACTTAAGGAAGTGCACAGCATTGGCTGGCGGTAACATCACTCTGCATGCTTGGCTCGTGGGCATTGCCTGCTCTGATACACGACTGTATTCTGCTCATGCATTCCCCTCGTGCTTGATAATGCTATTCCTGCTAATTGGTTGTAACTCTGCTCGGTAATACTTCCTGCTGTATAAAAAGTACATAGAAGGAGGCTGGGGGGAAGAACGGGAGAGAACAAAAGAAAACCAAGGAAGGCAAGAAGAGCGCTCAACAAAATAAAGATTGCTTTCTGAGAACAACGGCGTGATTATTGTCTCCTGCCGGCGGGCGACAATATGCATGTACTTTCTTTCATTTGCTTTTAGTGAGGGAAGTACAGAATCCTCCAAGTGGCTCAGCCCTTATTAATTCTATCAGATGACTTGAATGATTCACCAGTCATAACAAAGTGACTGTCCTCTTCCCCACCAGATTTTTCCTGGGAAGAGACTGGGTCTGTCTGATTGCTGCTGTGAAAACTGGAGTCTCCTCCAACTTCTCATAAGCACCAAACTCTGAAAGGAGATGACTATGTGGAATAGGTGGGAACCAAGACTGCAGGTAAGTGTATTTAGACTGACTTAGATTCTGTTTTGCCTGCTATGGTCCAAGTACATGAGGTTCTTATGAAATAAAATCATGTGGTACAGATACGAGCAGGCCACAAAACCCAGTCCATCACTTTAGGGTCAAAGGACAGACCAGCCAATGGTTCACATTTTAGGAATTTGAAATGTCTAAAAATAGATGAGGTGGTTTCTCAACAACAAAAAATAATAAAGTGAGAAAGAAATACCATAAAAGGGGAAAGAAGGAAGGGAAAAGAAGAAGGGAAAAAAAAGTGAAAAGATATGAAACCATCTAGAAAATGTTAGCTAACAAGAATACCTTACTTAGACGGAAAAAAATGCATAAAAATGCATAACTTTTGTGCAGGTTAATGCAATATTAAATACAGTAGAATATATAGGCCTTATAATACTTTTGTAATGTCTCCAAGCACTTTTTAAAAATATGTGAGACTAACTCAGAATCATTCTAAATAAAAATACACATTTCTTTAAAGAAGCAGGATAGGGGTAGGGGAAGAAAGCATGGTGTCAGGGCAGATCCCCACAGACAAAGATGAAATTATGTTTTTTGGTAATTTTAATTGATATGGCAGTAAAAATTCTTGCAAAGATGTAGGCTGTGTTTGATGTAGAGGGATATTTTCAAATAGAACCTTACAGCTACATTTGCAAAAAAAATTGCGAAAGTTTATTAACCCTGTGATATGTTTATATTGACACTTTCTAAAATAAAATAGAAGCAGAGTTAAGAATGGGTCAGGGACATATGCTTTAAAGCAAGAGTGGACCCTCTTTGGGTTCCTCTCACACAAAGGGATAGACTCTTAAATAAAATAATACTTCCTTAAAAATCTGCCACCTAACAACTGTTTACATCATAGAAAAATAGCAATTTTGTAAAAAGAAATATAGTTACTTTGTTAAAATGGTCTATTTTAAACCAGCAATTATTTTTCATATAAAGAATTTCTAAACATCCATACAGAAAATAAAAATAGATAATACTGAGTGCAAAGCAGACCATGGCATGGCAAACAACCAAAGTATTTCATTGCCAGATAAATAATGCTCTTAGTATATTACAGTACAAATTTTATCTTTTAGAAACTTAAAAGATATTGCTTTTATCCTCTGATGGCAAGTTACTTACAAGTGAAGTCACTTCCAGCAGCAGAAGAGCAAATCGATTAGAAATGGATCATATATATTCATTCACATAAACCTGCTACTGGAAGTGCCCAAACACTGGGCAAAAGCCTATGCCTCAAACTCCTTAGCATGAGTGTGGACTGTAGGCAGTGGAGATTCAGAGGGGAAATGACATTCATTGTCCTTTCAAAATCATTCATTATATCTTCTATGTCTACATTTTCAGATAGAACGAGATTAACACCAAACTATTTACCAGCTTGGCCAAATTCATCAGGAAGGAGATTTCATGTGAAAACTCTTTTCTATAGGCATTAAATCTTCATGTTATAAAAACAGATGGTTTCGACGGACTATTGCTTTATTTCCACAAGCAATTCTGTATGAATGACAAATTTCCTGACAGTGGTGAAGGAGGAATCAGTACACTAAAAACCAGCAGCTGCCAGCTTCTGCTTGGGCAAGATGGGCGGATGGACTAAATCAGAGAATAATCAACCAGCAAACCAAGGTTGGTCCCAGGCTTCACCAGAAATTCATCACACCCTCTCCACTCTGCTAGGATCATATGAATCTGTAAGAGAAAAAAAAGAGAGAGAGAGAGAGAAAAGAAAAAGAAACAAGAAATAAAATTAGTGGTATATTTAACTAGTATATTTTTGGAGGATTAAAAATCCTTAGCCTATAAATAAATTTGTTTAGAGAGCAAATCCACAAGAATATAAAATTCGTTTTTAGAAACTGCAACAATCTTGTTTTCACTATGAAATAAAAATCTATTGTTAAAGGTTGTTTTTAAGGAACATGTATGATCATTACTCAGACAGGTGGGAAAATGTAAGTTGCTTAATATTTTGATGACCCCTTCCTGTTGTTCATAGTGGAATAGAATTAATGATATATGCAGTTTCTTAATTTGCAGTAATGCCCTTGGCTGATGTTATAGAAGATTTCTTTTCTAACCTGTTTGTAATTTTTTGTAAGTTATAGCTATAATGAAAACTTGCTTTAGAATACACATCTTTGTAATCAAATGCTGTCCCATCAAGGCCTGAGGATCCAGGGATCCTGAAATCCTGATTGTGTGGCCAGCAATGAGTGGTATAGTCATTAAAACATTATAGAGATTCTTCAAAAACATTAGTAATAGAACTACTATATGATCCAGCAGTCTTACCACTGGATACACACACACAAAGAAAAGTAAATTAGAATGTCAAAGAGATACCTACACACCTGTGTTCACTACAGCACTACACACAATAGCCAAGACATGGAAACAACCTAAGTGTTCATCAAATGATGTATGGATAAAAAAATGATTTTCCCTGTAATCCCAGCACTTGGGAGGCTGAGACAAGAGAATCTTGAGTTCAAAGCCAGCCTCAGCAATGGCAAGGCGCTAAGCAATTCAGTGAGACCCTGTCTCTACATAAAACACAAAATAGGGCTGGAGATGTGGCTCAGTGGACCAGTACCCCTGAGTTCAATCCCTGGCACCAAAAAAAAAAAAAAGTTTCTCTCTCTCACATACACATAATGGAATATTATTAAGCCTTTAAAGAGAGGGAATTCTATTATTAACAACATGGATGAACCTTGAGGTTATAATGGTAAGGGAAATAAACCTGACACAGAAAGATAAATACTGTATGATCTCAATTTTAAAAAGGTTAAACTCATAGGAACAGAGGACAGAGTGGTGGTTACCAGGAGTCAGGGAAAAGAGTTGATGTTGGTCAAAGAGTATAAACAGTGCAGGATGGTGGTACAGTTAATAATGATGTATGTTGGAAATTTGCAATAGTGTAGATCTCTAGTGTTTTCACCATACACTAAAATTTCCTAACTCTGTGAGGTGACAGATGTTACTTAGCTTGAATGTAGTACTCATTCCACACGTGCGTGTGTGTATACCTTAAATATATAAAATTTTGGCAATCATACCTCAACAAAGGTAGAAAACAAGAAAAAAAAAAAAGCAAAGGACAGTGCAAAAGGTGATTCATTTAAAAAAGAAGTCTGGAAGGATGGTACAATTTGTCACCTAGTAAAACAATTACAAACAATCTTTTCTGACATCTATCTGGAAAACTGTACACTATGAAGGCTACATAAATCCTAACTTCTCTAGCAACAAAATATTTCACCATGTCCTTCTTGAACTTTTCCACTGGGTGCCACATATTTATGATATGCTAAGTACCACAATCGTGACAACTAAGACAGCCTTGGGAGCACTCTAAGCAGATGTTATAAACTGGATGGGACAGTTTCTGCACTTAGGAACAGAAGGCTGCTCCTGCTCAGATGTGATTAACTGCCCCAGGGCTAACCTGGCTAAAAGGAAGCGGAGTCCACACGAGTTGGTGCCATCTGACGTTTTACACTTAGCAATACCCCTGTGCTCACAGAAGCCAGTCACAGCTAAGCACTACTGTGCTCAATCAGCCTCATGGTGTGCCAATTCTGAAAGGGCCTGCCTATAAGCAGAGAGTCCATTGAAAATGAGGCCGATGGTTGTTAATGGCTGATAATGTGGAAAGGGCACACTTCTGGCTAGTGGGAAGTCTGGGGGAGGCTGGGCATCCACGAAACTTCAAATCACACCTAAGGCCCATAGTCCCAAAAGTGAAGCTAAGGGCTCAGACATAGGAGCCATGAAAAGAATTCTGTAAAACAACGGGCGATTCCTTCAGCTCATGGACAGTGTGGTGTGAGCCATGTAGTGTTGTTTTAAATGTTCTAGTAGTTACATTCAAACAAATAAAAGTAAACAGGTGAAATTAACTTTAATAATATACTTTATTGCACCACATATATCCAAAATATTATCATTATAACATGTAAATTAAATATAAGTTATTAAGATATTCGTTTTTTGTACTAAGTCTTTAAGTCCTGGTGTATATTTTATACTTAAAGCACACAATTCAATTTGAATGGGCCAAATTTCATGTGCTTAGTCACCCAAGAGGACAAGGGGCTAATACTATACTGGACAGTCTGGATCTTGAAGTAGAGTAGTCACCTAGTACTATGGTTTGGAAAAGTGTTCCCCAAATTCCCATGTGTTAAAGGCTTGGTGGCTAGACCATGGCACTACTGGAAGGTGATGTCACTTTTAGAAGCGAGCCTAGTAGAAGGAAATTAGGTCACTGGGAGCGAGCCCTTGAAGGGGATATTAGGACTCCAGTCCCTCCTCTTCCTGTCTTTTTCACTTCTCACCCACCATGAAGTAAAACACAAACTATGATGCCATGAGCTTCTGCCATGATGTGCTGTCTCACCACAGGCCCCAAATCAATAGAACCAACCCACCATGGACTGAAACTTCTGAAACTGTGAGCAAAAATAAATCTCTTGTTTTTTACAGTTGATTATCACAGTGATGGAAAGCTAAAACAGGAACTATTTAGAATCCTGCTTCCCTGGGCGCTATGTCAGGTGATGACAATCCACAAGGATATGTCCTAGCAGGTATTTCACACATTAATGGCTTGAAAGCTATTGCCTTTGAAGATGTGCTAATGTCTAGCCTCCTAATGGTGTTATCTTGCTTTATCAAACCTTCTCTGATTTCCCCCACTTTGGGCCTAAAACAGATAGCCCCTCCTGGCCTTCTCTTTAACTTTTCATTGAGTTTTTTTTTTTTTAATTTCTATTTTTTCATCTTTCTTTCCTCCGCTTAAATGTGACCTAAATGGATTCACGGGCAATTATACATATTCATATTTTTTTTTCTAATTGCTAGCATGTTTTGAAGGCAGTTATTTTTCATGGGTCAGTATTTTGAGGACTAGGATGTTTGATTAGTGTGTTTTGGTTCTGTTTAGTATTTTATTTAATTTTTATTTTATTTATTTTTTTCTCTCACTTCATTGTTTCCCTTGATTTTTCTCTTTTCTTCTGCTAACAGCCAATCTCTACTGTTCTCTCTTTCACTCTTCCTTTAATTTTTTTACTTTTATTTTCTCTCCTCCTCCCCCCTCATAATCACCACATATTATATCACTTCTGTTCTCTCCCTGTTTACCATTTGACATTATAAACCCTTTTGCAAACTTCTTGTTTTTACTACAGGCAATAACTGATCACATCATATCTGTTTATTGTGACAATTAACACTGTGGATGTCATAGTGGGAACTATTTGGTTTAATGCTGTATATTGTTTGCATTGGTAGTTGTTGTTATTTGTCTCCCCCTAAATGGGGAGGTATTAGAAACCTTCAGGGACACTGCAAGTCCACAGGGTAGAAAGTCTTCTGCCTCAGATCCATGCTGTTGGATGGGTAGACACACAAACAACATGAAAAAGGAAGGGAACAACTTGCCTCAAAGAAACCAAAATGCTTCAGTAACATGAACCATTGACACCACAGTAAAAGAAATGTCAGAGAAGAAGTTTAGAATGTTTATAGTTAAACTGATCAGTGAGGTAAAGGATAATGTGGGAGTAAAATCAGAGAGACAGATTCTGAAAAAAAAAAAATCAAGCAGAAATCCTCAAAAGAAAACAATCAACAAACCAAATAAAAATTCAATGAAAAGCATCCCCAGTAGACTAGACCACTTGGAAAACAGAGGTTCAGGCAATGAAGGCAAAATATGTAATCTTGAAAATAAAGTTGACCATGGAGAAAAGATGTTAAGAGACCATGAGCTGAACTTCCAAGGAACATGATAACAAGACCAAATATAAGACTTATCAGGATAGATGAACACTCAAAAATATAAACCAAAGAAATATGCAATCTTTTCAATAAAATAATGTCAGAAAATTTCCCAGATCTTAAGAATGAAATGGAAAATCAAATACAGGACACTCATAGGACCTTAAATACATAAAATTACAACAGACCCACACCAAGGCACATTATGATGAAAATGCCTAACATATAGAATAAGGATAGAATTGTAAAGGCTACCAAAGAAAAATGACAGGTCACATTTAGAGGGAAAAATAATCCAGATCTCAGCTGATTTTTCAACCCAGATTCTCAAAGCTAGGAGGTCTTGGAAAAAATATATATCAAGCTCTGAAAGAAAATGGATGTCAACCAAGAGTACTATGCCCAGCAAAATAAAGCTTCAGAATTGACAATGAAATAAAAACCTTCCACACCAACAAAAGTTAAAAGAACTCACAACTAGAAAGCCTGCACAAAAAACATACTTAATAAAATATTTCATAAAGAAGAAATGAAAAATAAAATTGAAAACCAGCAAAGAGAGTGACTACACTAAAAAAATAGTCAAAGGAGAATTTAATTCAAACTAAAATTCAGAAATAAATCAAAAGACAGGGAATAAAAATCATTTCTCAATAATAACATTGAATATAAATGGTCTAAACTCACCAATCAAAAGACATAGACTGAGCCAGGTGCAGTGGTGCATGCCTGTAAGCCCAGCGGCTAGGGAGGCTGAGGCACTAAGAAACTCAGTGAGACTCTGTCTCTAAATAAAACACAAAATAGGGCCAGGGATGTGGCTCAGTGGTTGAGTGACCTTGATTTCAATCCCTGGTACCCTCCTCCAAAAAAAGAAAAAGACACAGACTGGCAGATTGGATTAAAAAAAATAAGACCCAACAATATGCTGTCTCCAAGAGGCAAAGACATCCACAGACTGAAGGTAAAAGGATGGGAAAAAAACAACAAACATATCATTCACATGTATCTCATAAACAAGCAGGGGTTTCCATCTTCATTTAAGATAAAGTGAAGTGAAATTCAAGCCAAAGTTAATCAGAAGGGACAAAGGTGGATATTTCATACTGCTTAAGGGAATTAAACATCAACAAGACATAAAAATTGTAAATACTTATGCACTGAACAATGGAGTATCTACATACATCAAACAAACCCATATCAATTTCAAGAATCAAATAGACCACAACACAATAATATCAGGTGACTTTAACATGCTCTCTCATCACAGGCTGTGAACAGACACTTCAGATGAGGAAATACAATCAATCAACAAATATATGAAAAATGTTCAACATATCTAGCAATTAGAGAAATGCAAATCAAAACTACAATGGCATTCTATCTTACTCCAGTCTGAATGACAATTATCAAGAATACAAGCAACAACAAATGTTGACAAGGATGTCAGGGAAAAGGTACACTCATACATTGCTGGTGGGACTACAAATTTGTGCAACCACTATGGAAAGCAGTATGGAGATTCCTCACAAAATGAAATCACCTGGTTATCCCATTCCCTGGTATAGACCCAAAGGACTTAAAATTATCATACTACAAAGATACAGCCACATTGATATTTATAGCAGCTCAAATGACAGTAGTTAAGCTATGGAACCAACCTAAGTGCCCTCCAACAGGTTCATGGATAAAGAAAATGTGGTACAAATACACAATGGAATATTACTCAGCCACAAAAAAGAGTGACTTTATGACTCTTGCTGGTAAATGGAAGAAAACCAATCCCAGTAAACTAAAGGTTGAATGTTCTAATATGCAGATGGTAACACACAATAAGGGAGGCAGAGGGAAGAAGGGAGGGATGGGAATAGGAAAGACAGTAGAATGTCGAACATAATTTTCCTATGTTCACATATGAATACACCACCAGTGAAACTCTACATCATGTACAACTTCAAAAATGGGATCCTAATTAGAATAAGTTATATTTCATATATGTTCCATATATCAAAATACACCCTACTGTCGTGTATATCTAAAGAGAACAAATTTTAAAAAACTAAAACCAAAATCCTGACAATTCTCAGGAAGAGGTAGGACTAAAAATCATCCAGATTTTATAAATTAGGATTCTTGCTTTAGAAGTCTACATCAAGCTTTAACTAGCACTTGAAATTAAGTGGAGGTTTTGATTTTTTTTCCCTAAAAGAGGTGCTAGAAAAGAATCACAGGCCCACAACAAACCCCAGAAGCCTGATCAATGAATGAATGGCTCTTTTTTGAAAAGATAAACAAAACTGACAATGTTTAGCTAGGCTAGGGGAAAAAGTGGAATAGACATAATAAATAAAATCAGAGATGGAAAAGCAGACATTACAACTTAGACCATAGAAATACAGAGGCTCAGAAGGCTATTATAACCATTACACACTAAGAAGCTGAACAACTTATAAGAAATGAGCAAATTCCTGGACAAGAACAATATTCAAAGTTGAATTATGAGTAAATAGAGACTGTGAACAGAATAATGAGTAAGGAAATTGAATCGATAATAAAATGTCTCTCATCAAAGAAACATCTAGGACTCGATGGTGCTACTGCTGAGTCATATGAAACATTTAAAGAATCATTACTGATTCTTCTGAAATCATTTCAAACACTTAAAGAGGAGGAACTGCTTGCAAATCCATTCCATTAGTCCAGCATTACCCTGGTGCCAATCAGATAAAGACACAACAACAATAAAAAAGGAAACTATAGTCAGTATCTCTGGTGAAAACAGATGTTAAAATCCTCCACAAGATCCTAGCAAACCAAATTCAACAGCACATCAAAAACGCTAGTCATGATTGTGGGATGCAAGGATGGTTCAATAATATATCAATAATATGATACATCACATTAATGGAGTGAAGGATAAGTGACATATGATTATTTCAATAGACACAAAACAAGCACTTGAGAAAATTCAACATTGCTCTATGATAAAAATCCTGAATAATATAAGTGCAGAAGGTATGTACTACAGCACAATAAAGACCACATATGACAAATCCTTAGCTAATCTCACAGAATGGCAAAAAGTCAAAAGTTTTTCCCTAAGATCTGAAACAGACAAGAATGCCTACTTTCACTACTTCTCTTCAGCACAGTTCTAGGAATCCTGGCCAGAGCAATTAGGCAAGAAGAAGAAATAAAAGGCACCCAAATTGAAAAGGAATAAATTGTACCTGTTTGCAAAAAACTCTATCAAAAACTGTTATGATCTCATAAATGAATTTTATAAAGTTGCAGGATATATCAACATACAAAAATCAGTAATGTTTTTATACACTAATAGCAAACCATCTGAAAAAGAAATCAAGGAAACAATTTCATTTATAATAGCTACAAACAACCCTCTTACAAATAAATTTAACCAAGGAAGTGAAAGACATCAACACTGAAAACTGTAAAACACTGATGAAAGAATTTGAAGACGCAAATAAATGGAAAGATACCTCATAGACGTGGATTAGAAAAACAGGCATTGGCAAAATGTCCATGTTACCCAAAGCAATCTACAGATTCATTGCAATCCCTGATCAAAATAGCCATCCATTTCTTCAAAGACACAGGAAAAAACAAAACAAAACTCTACAATTTGTATGAACCTTCATAAAACCCTAAATAGCCAAAGTAATTTTGAAGCTAGAGGCATCACACAATAGAACTTCAAAATACATTTAAATGTTATAGTCATCAAGGCATCAAAATGGAGACACAGAGAAATGGAACAGAATAGAGAGCCCAGAAATAAATCCACACATTTAAAGGCAACTAATTTGGGTGGTGGGGAGTACCAGGGACTGAACTCAGGGTAACTTGACCACTGAGCCACATCCCAGCTCTATTTTGTATTTTATTTAGAGACAGGGTCTCACTGAGTTCCTTAGCACCTTGCTTTTGCTGAGGCTGCCTTTGAACTCGTGATCCTCTTGCCTCAGCCTCTCAAGCTGCTGGGGGCAACAAATTTTTTTAACAAAAGTGTTAAGAACAAACAATGGGAAGACAGTCTTTTAGATAAATGGGGCTGGAAAAACTGGATATCCACACACAGGAAAATGAAATCAGAGCCTTATGTGTCACCATACACAAAAATCAGCTTAAATGGATTAAAGACTTACATGTAAGACCCAAAACTGTGAAATTAGTAGACGAAAACATAGGGATAATGAAGTTGGTTTGGGCAATGATCTCTTTGGATATGACCTCAAAAGCACAGGCAACAAATCCAAAAATAGATGAGTGGGATTCTAACAAACTAAAAAGCTTCTGCATGGCAAAGGGAATGACAAAGTAAAGAGACAACCTGCAGAATGAGAGAAAGCATTTGCAAACAATATGCCTGATAAGAGGCAAATACACAAAACCAAGGACTCAAACAAATCAATAGCAGGAAATAAATCTGATTTTTAAAAAGGATCTGAATAGACATTTCTCAAAAGATGAGGCACAAATGGTTTATAGGTATATGAAAAAATGCTCAACATCACTAATCATCAGGAAAATGCAAGTCAAAACCACAATGAGATATCACTTCACTCCTGTTAGAATAGCTGCTCTCAAAAAGACAAATGATACCAAGCGTTAGAGAGGATGTGGAGAAAAGGGAACCCATAGGTGCTGCTGGTAGGAATGTGGATTAGTGTAGCTGTAATGGAAAAGAATATGCAAGGTCCTTACAGTATTAAAAGTAGAACTACCCTAAGATCCAACAATCACGATACTGGGGCATATATCCAAAGGAAAGGAACTCAGTTTGTTGAAGAGCCATCTACACTCCCAAGTTCATTGCAGCATTATGTGCACAACAACCAAGGTATGAAATCAATCTGTGTCTGTCAATAGATAAAGAAAATGTGGTACACACACACAATAAAATACTATTCATACATAAAAAAGAATGGAATCTTGTCATTTGTGACAACATGGGTAAATCTGGAGGACATTATGTTAAGTGAAATAAGCCAGGTACAGAAAAACAAATACTGGGTAACTTCACTCACATTTAATAAGAAGATGTTCATCTCAGAAAAGTGTATAGTTGTTACCAAAGGCTGGGGTGTTTGGAGGGGAATGAGAAAATGTTGGTCAAAGCATACAAAATTACAGCGAGGCAGCAGGAATAAGGTCAAGAGATCTATTATACAGCCTGGTGACTATAGTTAGTAACAGTACATTATATCTTGAAAAATGCAACATGAGTGGATTTAACATTTTTATCACCACAAAAACAATAACTATGTGAAGTAACACACTGGCTAATTAGCTAGATTTAGTTATTCCAGAATGTATATATACTTCAAAATATTGCATTATACAAGACAAATACAATTTTGCCTGTCAACTGAAAATCAATCCATCAATCCCAATAGTGTAAAATATGGGCCATGTAACACCTTTTCCATCAAAATGACAAAGACTCCACATTCTTAGTACTGTCTTCTTCAGCAAAAGCCCAGCCAACTTGCCAAGTCAGAGGCTCCAACAGAGCTATGATGAATAGATTATATCAACAGTGCATTTTGCATAAGGAACAGAGGAACATTGGCTAAAAATCATACTGCATTTCTGGAAAGATTTTTAAAGTGCTCCAAGCATATGTGTGGCCTGAGGATGTGGCTCAGTGGTTGAGTACCCCTGAGCTCAATCCCTGGTACCAAAAAAAAAAAAAAAAGAAAAGAGGCGACTGCTCCTTAAACGGAGTAATATAGAGAGTGGGTCAGTTATTTCCAGAACATGTTGTTACACGTGAGCCTAGAACCTCCCCTTGCTCCGTCATACACGTGTCTCTTCCACAGGTGCCTGCTTGGCCTGCTTTTTTCCACCATGTTATGAAGTAGCATGAGGCCCTTGGCAGGTATGGCTGCCACATCTCAGACTTCTCAGCCTTCAGAATTCAGCTGAAATAAAACTTTTTTCTTTATAAATAACCTGCTCTCTGGTATTGTTACAGCAACAGAAAATGGACTAAGAGAGCGGGTGAATTTTGCGGGGTGGGGTGCTGAGAAAGTGCGAACTGTGAATTTAGTCTACTAAATGTTTTAAAGTTTCATAAATGGTGAAAAAGCGGGAAGCAAAGAGTACTGGAAGGTGCAAAGGTAGGACACAACATAATGGGACTGATGACCTGGTATATCTTTTCTTAATAGAAAGTACAGAGCAGTGAAGGTCACTTGGGTGAATACCTGTTATTTTAGGAGGAGATAAAACACTATGGTCTCCAAGGAAACTTATGAAGTTTCCTGGGCTAATGCTGGATGCTTTGTTGTTTCACCTCGTTATGTTAAGAAGCCTGAAAAGTTGGTTATATAGATGTTTTTGGTTATATAGATAATTTTATACAGTTGTTTACATGGATAATTTCTATCAAGATATAACCATTTAAAATACACCAAAATATGGGGCTGGGGCTGTAGCTCAGTGGTAGAGCGCTTGCCTAGCATGCATGAGACACTGGGTTTGATCCTCAGCACCACATATAAATAATAAATGAATAAAATAAAGATCTATCAAAAACTAAAAAAAAAAAATTTAAAAAAAAATCCTGATTTCTAAGGAAAGCTTCTGGATAAGTCTTGGAAAATGAAAATCTTTTGATAAAACAATCCCCAGGGTCTACTTTCTCGGAATATGCAGATCTACAAGACTGACCAACCTGTTTTTGTTTTTTTTTTCCCCCATCAACTTAGGATTCCAAATTAATAGCAAACACTGGCCCTCTTGCCTAACTCCTCACCTGGGCACCAGAAGCCTTGATCCATGTTCTTCCTGTCCTTCTGGGCTGCCAGATGCCCATTTTCTTCCTGAGAGATGATGTCCTTAGAGATGAAGGGCAGGTGCCCCACTCTCCAGGCCTGGTCCTCACTGCTCAGGGACACGGGGCCTCCTGGCTGCCAGGCCTGGCTCCTTGGGACCTTCAGTTCCTCGGTCTCCTCCGTGGAGTCTGTGTTCTTGAAGCTCAGGCACCTCATCCGAGACACAGAACTTACCTCTTTCATTCTCATCAAGCGGTCAGGGTCTGCCCTCCTCTGAGGGGATGCCAGTTTCTCTTGTAAACTTTCAATTGCTTTGGAAGGGCTTCTGAGCCTCTTTTCTGAGCTTGCCACATTTGGGGTCCTTTCTATAAAATGGAACAAAGTGGACCTGAAGGGTGGTTTTGCCCCCAAATCCTTTGGCTCAAAGGACTTGGACTCCAAGTGGTTGGGCTGAGGCTCAAGGTTGGTGGTTTGGCTGGTGAGGATCCCATCCACATTCAAGTGCTCACAGATCTGGGGAGCCCTTTCCCCTACAAAGAGGGGGCTTTCAGTCCAGCCACACTTTCTCCTGCCATAGAAGGCATCAGTGGTAACCGGGTGTACATCTGATGGCACTGAGCTGGGTACTGACTGTTCCCTGGAGGACTCTGGGCTGCAGGCACTTGCATCAGACTTGGGTGGCTGGCTCTGTCCTGCTCTGGTGCCCCGCAGGAGGGACTCCACAGCCACCTCAATGCCCAGAATCCTTTCTGCCCTCGCTTGCAGGGACTCATCTTGGGGGATTTCTATTGCTTTTCCTTTGCCCAAAGATCCGTCTAACTTACTGACACTCTGCTCTTGCCCCATTATGAGCCCCACAGACCGTAAGTCTGGTGCCGAGAGGCCTCGGTTTTTGACAGTAAGGGACAGTGGGACCACTGTGCCCTTCTCGTCACTGTCATCCTTCGGAGGGACCCCTTTGTTCAGCTGCACAGAACTTAGAGCATTGGTGAGTTTCAGACTTTCTGGTGGCTCTTTTGGTTCAGCCAGATAGGATGGAGGTGCTGGTTTTGTGTCACTTGGTCTTGAAGATGGCATTCTTTTCACAGGGCCTGGGCTGACTGGGAGCTCATTCATACCATTCACAACCTTTTGGCTTTGCTTCTCTGTAACTAGGCCTCCATCTGCCAACTGCAAAGGGTCGATTCTGCTGCCTTCCACCAGCAAGGGGCCTGGGAATTGAGGACGGGCACAGGGATGGCCAGGCTTTGGCTCCTCATTCCAGCTCTCAAATCTACTTATAATTCTTCCCAAGTGAAATCCTGAGTCCTCTGGCACCACCACCATCGGCTGCTGCTGGTTGTTTTCATGGAAGCCCTGGTTCCTGGGTCTGGAGTCAGCACAGTCTTCCTGCTGATGTTCGGTCTCGCTTTCCTCACTGCTACTGTTGTGGCTTTCTTCCTCTTCTTGAAGCTCTTTGTTGAAACTTTCTAACTGACTTATCAAATCCCAGGGGCGACGACTAACTGGTTTCAAGAGAAACTGACCAAATGGCTGTCCACTGTTGCAGGGGCCTGCCGTTGGTTCCCCCTTCACCACCTCAGGCTTGGGCACAGGGTGGACACCATGTCCATGGACAACCACACAAGGCTGACTCTGGCCGGCTTTCGGCACCAGTGCCTGATTTACAGATGAGAAAGTCCTTGAGAAAGCACTGTTGCTGGATGGGCTGAGGGACATTTGACCTTTTAGGTTAGGAGCATCTGGCTTCTGTTTTTGGTCACCGGACACTAATGCTGTGTCCAGGTGAACTTTGGAGGCAGGGGGATCTAAGGATTTTGGAATTGGTGCTGAGTTACTCATTCCTCCAAAGTTTTCATCAGGATGGAGCTGGGACCTTTGGGATTCTTCAGAGAAACTGGTTTGAGTTTGCTGATCTTTGTATTGATGCGCTGGCCATGAGCCAGAATATTTGAACTCTCTGTGTTTTGTAAGGTGGATGAATCTGAGGTTATGTGTTTGTTTGTCTTCTTCTGGTTCCCCCAGATCTTGTTTTGTGAACTCTGTTCTCCCAACCATGCTTCCTGTGAGAGCTTGCAGCTCCAGGTCAGTGGAAGACGTGCTCAACAGACTTTGTTCCTGCAGAGCTGCGCTCTTATCAACCCTGTGCTTTTTATCAGCACTCTGTTTTAAGTCATTGTTGTTCGTATCTATATCTGGCAGATGTGATTCTGATTTAACTGGGATGGAAACCAAACAAAATATGGTCTCGTTTGTTTTTTTCTTTGAAGTTTTCTTGGTCTGAATCCCAGTTTCAAACTTTCTGAGCTTGGTTTGGATTTCCCAGGTACTTTCGCTCTGTGGGGAGGAAACCTGGCCTTCCTCACGTCCATGCTGGCTGCCTCTTACACCAGTCCACTGTTCTCTTATAACAGTGAGATCTCTTTGGTCAGGGAACCTTCCATCTTCTCCACTCACAGGGTGCTGGCCCCACAGCCACCGGGGGCTGGGATCAGCAAAAGCCAGGCTCCTCTCATTCTCCGACAGGGGTACTGGGCCCTGTGTATTCAGAAGGGCACCATCACATTTCACTTTCCCATGAGTTGGCTCTTGGGCAGTAATGGGACCGGAGTTATATGGTCTATCATCAAGCTTCATTTCTTCACAGAAACCCACGGGTTGAGCTAGTTTAATATGTCGTATCCGTGGATCATCAAAGGGGATGTACTGAACAGAGCCTTCATGGGTGGTGACAGGACTGGGGTATTGAGGGAGTCCTCGAGGAGAGCCTGGGCTCATGCCATACTCATTCCCTGTTCCAAGGACACCAGAAGGACGTGGACAACTAGCCTCGGTCTTCTCAATCAGATGCTGCTGCTGACTGTGTTCACCACTCACATGACTGGGTGCCGTATCTTCCAGGTAGGGGTTTGGGATATGCTGGGGAGGTGACCTGTATGAAGGCGGAGGCACATAAACTGGAGGCTCCAAGCCAGAGTCTGACATGCCAAGCTCGTGCCTGGAGTCATTAGTTTTGGTCGGGTAGGAACTGTGAGGGTCAGTTTGCTGGCTGCCCTGAAAGTCTCCGTTCTCTCCTTTGGTCTGCTGGTGTGAGCCATATGATGGAGGCTTGAGGGGTCTCCCAAACTTAGGCCGAGGCAAAGGGGCCAGGGAGCCACCTTTCTCAGGGTTCCTTGTGGACTCAAAATGTGGTGCACAATTTGGAGGATATGGTGATATTGTAGGAATATCTGGTACATGTCCATCATTTAATGGAATGGGAATTTCCATGCAGCCCAGGCTTTCAGGGGAAAGACCTCGAGGCAATGACCGGGATTTCTTTTTGTTCTGAGAAGTCAACATATGTTCGCCTTGAATGAATGGGTACAGCTCTTGAAACAATTTCTCCCCATCACCGTCAGACATCTGCTTCCCTAACTTCCTTGGCTGGTTCCAACTTTCCAGGCTTACATTCTGCCACTTGGCAGGACACGACATCCTCAAGTCTTCTTCCCAAACTGCCTTCTTCATCACGTCCTCTGTCCTTCCTCCGACTTCCCATGATCCCTCCCTCAAGTGGATGGGCATACTGTGGGCTTGGGCCATTCTTCTGACCTCCAGGTCTTGCCAGTCCCTTGGACTCAGCAAGCTACTGACCTCCTGTCCTCTTCTCCAACAGGCTTGGTTGTTATCAATCTGGGGCTGAGAGGACCATGCTAAGGTGGGTCGATTATAAAACCTACAAAAGAAACAAAGAGGCGTAGATGTTACACCCAGAAGAAACATGCACCTCTCTGCTTCTGTGGCTGGTGTTTGAAATCAGACTTAAGTTAGCACCTTTGAAAGATTGGTTCCTAATCCCAGTGTTTGCCAATTTTAAGGAAAATAAGTCCCACTGATCATAGTTGGAAGACAGCCACATGTTTTGCCAACAAGGGCTGAGGAGTGGCAGCAGCAGGCTGCCCATAAGCACACAATGGATGCTGGGTGTATAAGATGTTAAGGCCCTTATGCTAAAACCCCCAAGGAAACAACGGGATGCTCTGGAAGAATTCCTCAAGGTGTGGCCTTGGACAATCTGAGCACATTATTGGCTCAGTCCAGACTAACTGAGAAATCTATGGGAACCTGCTTTTAATGATGCCACTCTATAGCAGTAATTCTTAAATTTCATGGAGAGTGGGAATCGCAGAAGCGTTGCTATAACACTGGCTGCTGATTCCCTTCCTGTTTCTGATTCAGAGTAACTGGATGGGGCTATAGGCATGTCCAGCAAGGTTTGGGTGGGAGATGCTGCTGGTCCTAGGATCTTACTTGGCCAGTAAGTCATGGTGTCAACACGACTACACATCTGAATCAGTAGGAACTTTAAAAATCCCAATGCCCAGGCAGTATCCTAGAGGCATTACATTATAATTTGGGATATCAGAGGTGATCAGGCATCAGAATTCTTCCAGGTTTCCCCAGGTTTCCCTGGTGTGCAGCTGAGACTGAAAACCAGAGATCATACTTCTCCAATGGTGAGGACCACCCAGTGGGCTTGTTAAATACAATATGCACTGCATAAAGATGTTTTAGTAAATGACATTTGCATATCTGACAGTGTTTCCATAAGATTATAAATGGAACTGAAAAATCTCTACTACCAATAACACTGTAGCCACTATAACATTGTAGTGCAACACATGACTCGTGTATGGGGGAGGCTGGTGTAAATATGACTGCTGCACTGCCAGTCATGTAAAACACAACACATATAATTATATATAGTCATAATGCTTGATAATGACAATAAATGATTATGCTATTGATTTATATATTTAGTACACAGTATTTTTGTCATTCATTTAATTGTACTATTTCTACTTATTAAAAAATGTATTGTAAAACAGTAGCAGCCTCACACATTTAGTCTCTCTCTTGATTGTGCCAAGAGGCCACATTGCATTATTGATCTATACCTATACCACTGAGATTTGTACAAGGACAAAGTGACCCAAGTACAATTTTCAGAATGTGGCTCTATCATAAGGTGACATGTGACTATAAGTACATTACCAAATCTCAACCCATGAAAGTTCAAATTCAGTAGGTCTGGATCTAGCCCAGGCATCTGTACTTTGAACAAGCACTCCAGGGGATTCTTATCCTTGAGCAATTTGGGAAATACTGCTACAGTTGACTTTGAGATTGATCAGAGGAAGAGCAGGGGCAGATGGAGAGTGGGCTCTGTTTGTGGGGTAGAACTCTGTGAGGCAGGAAATGGTAGTATCAGATGCAGGCTGCTCTTCACTACCTGAATGTACATAAGAATTTCCTTTTGAGCCCTCAAAAAATACAGATGCCAGGACCCAACCCCAGAAATTTGGATTTAATTGGTCTCATAAGGAGCCTGACACCACTCTATTTCAAAATCTCTCCAGATGATTCTAGTAGGCATTCCAGGGGTTTAGAATTATGGTTCTAATGTAACCAATGAAATTATCTGTATAACTCTGCTACTCTGTGCATGAATAATGCCAACTACAAATGACCAGATAATAGAAACATGACACAGAAAAAACATTAAATGGAAGGAAGCCTAGGGGTCTCAACTATTTTGATTAACCAGGGGCTAAGCAGATGAAAGTTTCAACTCAAAAACCATGATTTGTTTTTGTAGATTATTAAAGTATTTTATATTCATTGTTGAAAATGAATGTTTGAAACACCTAGAAAGTACAAAACCAAGCATTACTTGTAATCTTCCTACTCTTTTTTTTAAAAATATCTTTATTTTATTTATTTATTTTTATGTGGTGCTGAGGATCGAACCCAGTGCCTCACGCATGCGAGGCAATACTCTACCACTGAGCCACAACCCCAGCCCTAATCGTCCTACTCTTAGAGATAGTCACTTTAATATGTGTCTTCTAGTCTATGTGTGTATGAAAACATGGATTTTCAAACAGCCTCAGTATTCTCCCAGGCATCTGGGCTCATGGGAACGTCTCCTGATACCCATGGTACATACAGAAGCTAACAAACAATGGCTGCTTCATATCAGCTCCACACAAAGTGATTTCTGTCCATTTACTCATTTAAACTTCACCAGCATCCCTCTCCAGCAGGAACGACTATCATTCCCATTTACAGAGGAGGAAACTGAGGCAGGGAAGTTAATTTGCTGAACACTAACTTTCATAGGCACTTATGCTATGCTGTGCGTTGTGCTAAGCCTGCCAAATTTTATTCCATTTAAACTGTATAAGTGCCATTACTTCCCTTTGTGACAGATAAGGAAACTGAGGAATAGACATGTTAAACAATTTTCCTAAATTACACAGTTTGTACAAAGCTGAGAAAGAATTTTAATCTGAGAAGCATGAAGACAAAGCCCATTCAGTTAACCACTATGTCTTTACATTTTTCCAATGTAATGAAAAATTCAAGTGCTTAATTCTCATGGATGAGCGTATTCCATCATATATACATGATCTATCTAAGCACTGTACCAATGTGGACATTTACATGAATTCCATTCAAACACACTTTGAGAAACACTACTGTCCACAAACACTAAATGCAAGCCTCATATTACTTAGAATAAATCCTTAGGGTTTTTTTGTTTTGTTTTGTTTTGTTTTTGATACTAGAGAATGAACTCAGGGGCACTCGACCACTGAGCCACATCCCCAGCCCTATTTTGTGTTTTATGTAGAGACAGGGTCTCACTGAGGTGCTTAGTACCTCACTGTTGATGAGGCTGGCTTTGAACTCAAGATTCTCCTGTCTCAGCCTCCCTAAGTGCTGGGATTACAGGCTTGTGCCACCACGCCTGGCTAAATCCTTGGTTTTTAAAAGGACTAAGTAGTCATGGAGCACACTGTTGAGCTGACCTTACATAAACCATTTCCATGTACAATCCCACCTGTCATGTAAAGGACAGTTGGTTTTGTTGAACCTTCTCATCTCTACCTGGTATAATTATTTTTTCCCTTTTGAGATAAGTGGAAATAACTTCTCATTATTTTAATTTGCATTTCTTTGATTACTGGAAGGTCAATTTTTCATGTGCTTAAGTGTCACTGAAACACATTTTATGATTTCAAATGATTTCCACAACATAGTCCATTTTTTATGTTGGTAGGCCAAATGAAAACTACAAGGAACAGGGAGGTACTCAGAGCCATGCAGCAATGGCATAAAGGCCCAGGGACTGACTGGGCTCAAAGGAAACCATTCTCAACATGTAGGCAGAAGGTACTGCTCTGCAAGGAGCCCCTGGTAAAAAATAATGTTATTATTAACAATATTCTTATTTTGGAATCACTGCTTTGCATTAAAAGATGAGGGTAGCCCCTGAATCACTTGTTAAGCATCCACTTATAGCAACGTTTAGTGATGGGTAGAAATCATCTGAAATCATTTTGAGGTAAAGCATGTGGCCCTGAGCAGCCCAGATGCTTCTGTGCTTACTACTCACATACAGTGCAGGCTGTCAACACCAGGATGGGAGAAAGTCACAATTTCTTTGTTGCTTTTGTTGCTTTCAAAATCATGTTTTGAACACTCTGGGTTTAGAATGCTTAGCACAGCCCTTCTGGGGTCAGGTACTATCAGGATGCATCACTTTGGAAGCCATTGCTCCTTGCATACCTACCCACCCAGGTGAACCAGCCTCGCAGGTTCTGGAAGCTGCAGTCTATTCTCCTGCATGACTCCTGCATGACTGCCCATCCATAGCATGAGAAAAACGTTAGAAGATGATTCATTTACAAGTCTTCAGTACCAGGCTAGTACTGAAGAGATGTTGTTCAGTGGTAGAAAGCACTGGGTTCCATTCCCAGCACAGTGGTGGGACATGGGAGAATCTACAGTACCCAGTGGCTATAGGGTATCAGACTCTACAGAAAGTTCAGGGGCAAGACTTAAAAACTGCAACTTAATAAGACATTGCAATTGTCACAGATTCAACTGGGAGAGTGTACAATAATTCATGGGGTATGTGGTGAATGCCTGGCAGAAAAACCACCTACTTTCTTTTATTCTTAAGCTGATTATAAATGGGCTTCATATACCAAAACACTTTATTAAGCATCATTCCTATTCCTTACCCTTATAAACATTTTCAGGAGTGCTCGACTTTATAATCTGGCTCTTTCTCAACTGATATTCTAGTTTCACAGTGAACATGTGTTGTGCTCAGAGAGGTAGCTGAAATCCCAAGGTACTATTGGTATAGGTACGTGCCACAAACACAAACAGATGACATATAAAATACAACATAAATGGGACACAAGTACAAACAGACTGACTTTCTACAGATGTTAATGTGGTCAAATTTCCTCTCCATACAAATGTTATCATCTTAACTTTGTCAAAACTAATCAAAATAGCTAAGTAGTCTGCGTCCAAATTTTTCCTATTTGCACAATACACCAAAATCCCAATTTAAGGAAAAAAGAGATCAGCTGGGAAATTTTAAATAACCTATCTTAAAATATAGTTCATATGCATAGAAAACTATAAAGCATTTATTGAACAAACATCTATTTGTACCTGGTATGAGCCAGGCTCTGACAGGCACACATGGACCCCACAAGGTGAGAGTTCTGTAAATTTCTCTTTCAGACCAGTTATCACATGTGGATATTCTACCAGCTTAGATAAACAGCACCCCTTACCACAAACATGTACTTCCCCATGCAACTTCAAAGCCAAGAATGTTTTCTAAAACCTTTAAGAAGATAAGGTGAGATCAAACTCCTTTTTTAAAAAAATGATTTACATTTAGCAAACATTAACAATAGGACTCTTTACATAAACATGCTGAACACATTGATACGGGGTGGAAAAAGATAAGGCAGCAAGTGAAATATGAAAACCCAAATGAATTGTGCTGAAAAGTTCAATGGGACAAGCAGGATCATTATACAGAATTCCCTGGAGAATGGGAGAGAGATGGGGAAAGCTCCACATCTTATCCCAGAAGAGAGGGATGAAGTCAACAAAATAACTGATTAAAAAAAAAACTGGTTGGAAAATATTTGAAATATGAACATGTGAAAAAGACATGTCTAAAGAAAAATTAGTGAATCTACTCACTGAATGTATTAGAGCTAATTAAAATAAAAATGAGAAATTTCTGTTAGTTCATATGACTCATTTCCCACCACAGTGAAAAATATTACCCTTCTTCTTGTTTTCTTTTTTCTTGGTGCTGGCGATTGAACCAGGACCTTGTAGGAGCTAAGCAAGCACTCTCTCACTGAGTTACACCCAAGCCCTGCCCTGATTATAGAATGGCAATATTTGAGATGACTTTTAACCACTGTTTCCATACTTTAAAAAGATTGTCTTCTCAGCAGACTCCAGGGTCCTTATAAGCTGCACCAATGTGTGTGACCTCTGGGCATGTGACAGCCTAGAACTGTGCCAGCCAGGTCAAGAGACAGACGTGGAGAGGCTTGCTGCCCATCTGACTGAACTGGGAATTCTGTGGGAAATGAAACACAGACACTGAAGTTACTTCTCCTACCTCCAGGAACACAACCCTGGTTCTCCCGTGAGCGGCCCTCAAAGTCCAGTTGGGGTAAGGGACAGAGAGCTCCCATTAAAGTCACGTAGGTCCTAGTCTAATGCTTTCTTTCTGATGCCCTAGTCTGCAGTCTAGCAGATGCCTGTCACATAAACCACCTTCAAACTCTGATGTCATGTCCTAGACCAGTGTACTACCTTGGCTCTTTGCCTCAGTGGCCTTCAAAAGCCACTTCCCTTCCAGTGGGATTGGCTGTTCGTACCCTGCTGAACAAGGTTGAACGTAATGCATCCTCCTCCAAGGAGAAGGCTTCTTGTCCAGGTCGGCATGGCAGAAGGAACTGTGGGCATCTCTTTAGAGTGACTCATTCTCATCAGCCCAGGTTAGGTGCTCAGCACACTTCCATGATGGGGTCTGCCACCTCTCCCTACAAAATTCTCTCCAGTTGCTCTTTGGACCTGGAAGCCTGCAATTCCATTTCTCACTGTGCAGTGGGATATTCAATATTCCATAATGTGCAAATAACCCTCTGACACAAGGTTAGCGAATAGGCTAATTTTGGAAAGGGGAAACAGGAGGTCAGGAGAAGATTAAGAATGAAGTGTAGAGGTTAGCATAAATTACAGATCAGTCAGAAAAGAGAAAGCTGCTTGGAAAACATAATGGAGGAACATTACTGCTCAGCTGGCTCAGCTGAAACAAGAATTGTAGGTTGCACTGGCAGAGTTGTAACTAGAAAATCCACAAATGCCTGGTCAGACTGCTAACGTGCTGCTGTAACTGACTTTTACAATGTCACAATAAATGACTGCAGATGACAAATTGTATAGATTAGCTGAAATAAAGTATCTTGCAGATGATTTCAGGAGGTTATTTTCTGGTTATTTAAAAAAAATACACAAACTTGATAATGGGTCTGGAAGAAAAAGTGAAATTAATTTTTGGGCTTAGAAATGGTGTTAAATTTAGACATCTGAAGGAGGGGAAACCAATTCAAAGGCAGTCCGACTGTCAGTGTGGTCAGTGGTAAATAAGTGGGATGTGTCTTGGCAAAGCACCTGTTCACAAATGGGCCCCTGAAATCACAGTTACAGCAAAGGCTTTGAAGTCCTGAGCTTGGATCTGGGTTCCACAAAGATTAGTTCAGGATAGTGGGGGGAAAAAGATATATTTTTTTTAAAGTTTATTTTTTAGTTGTAGGCAGACAGAATATCTTTATTTTATTTGTACGTGGTGCTGAGGATCGAACCCAGTGCCTCACACATGCTAGGTGAGCACACTACCACTGCGCCACAACCCCAGCCCGAAAAAAGACATTTTTGGAAGGCATCCCTGCTGTGGTGCCAACTGGCTCTCTCCCAGGACCATAATATTTTTAAAATTCTGATGTTTAGAAATGAACATGAATTGCTCTTTTGAGGGTGCCAACAGTTTTGTGAAGTGTCACTGCACTAGGATCTTAATAGATTTTTGATTTGGCAAGGTCCAATAACGATCTTTTAGACATGGAAGGTTAAGTCGTAAGTTGTAAGTCACAGATCCCACTCTGTTGCTTCAGGGAGTGGTGTCTGGGTTTGCTGCTTGCTTTTAGTACATGAGTAAATACACAACTTGTGCTGATATGAAAGACTAAGCCATCTTAGAAACTGTATTGATAATTGTACAGATTGAGCATTTCTAATCTGAAAATCTGAAATGTTCCAAAGTATGAAATTTTTTGAGCAAACTTTGGATTTCCAGATTAAGGATGATCAGTCAATAAAGCTTAGGCAGATATTCCAAAATCCAAAAACATCCGAAATCTGAAACACTGTTGATACCAAGTATTTCGGGTAAGGGATACTCAACCTTTAACATCTTTTCAATGTATGTAACAAAATCAGAGATTGGAAGAACTGCTCATTGAAAAGGGTATTTCTTTTTCTTTCTCTCTGCCTCCCTCCCTCCCTTCTTTCTTCCCTCTCTCCCTCCTTCTCTCCCTTCCTTCCTTTCAGCAGTGCTGGGGATGTAATTCAGTGAATTCAGTTTCTCTGAGTGTTAGGCAATTGCTCTACCACTGACCTACACTTCCATCCCTGTAGGGGGTGTACCTGAAGCTCTCATTCAGTGAGCTACTGACAAATCTATGTATAGGAAAGAAAAAGAAGAGGGACACAGGAGGAAGGAGAGAAATACAAATGAAAGAAGTGCCTAAGATCTGCATGGAAGGAGAAGAAAAATAATATGGAGACAAGGTAGGTGGGACTTGGTGGATTGGCACCCTGCATGGGCCACTGACTGAGTACTGTGTCATCCTCGATGGAGAATGCTGCTAGCACCTCTGCTTGTGAATCACGATACCTTTGAGCAACATCCTTCCTACAAGTGCACTTAGAAGAAAGGAAAGCATATTTCACAAATCCCCTGTCTTTGATTCATGTCAGTTACTTAAATGAGCCCCCTTTTTTTCACTGACTAAAATGGCAAGGACACATTGATGATTTTGAATTTAAAAGCAAGATGACACTAGAGTCCTCCTTATTCCAGAAGCAGCCTCCCCACAAGGACATATGACAACATACCCATCCACACAAAGATCCCAATGATAGATCACCCTCTCCCTCTACATAAAAAATAATCCTACACACCATCATAATGGAGGGCATACTTGAGCCCATCAGGGAGGGGCATGCACCATTACAGAAATGATTCCCCACCTGAGCTACCAGGTAAAGCCCCAGTAACAAAAAGTAGGGGAAAGCTGGGCATGGTGGTGCATGCCTATAATCCCCATCCCAGTGGCTCAGGAGGCTGAGGCAACTCAATGTCTCTAAATAAAATACAAAAATAGGGCTGGGGATGTGGCTCAGTGGTTAAATGCCCCTGAGTTCAATCCCCAGTACTCCCTAGCCCCCAAAAAAGTAGGGGCAGATACCAATCCCTTTTGTAATATGGCCCTTTGCATCTAACTACTTGGTAGTTATATCTGTGTTTAATAGAGGTTATTAATCACCTTCTGATTTATTTTCTAGTGATGAAGTGTCTAGATGCAGATAAGAAGGATAAAGAGATGGTATCTGCAGACAGCCCTAAGGCATCCAAAGAGGGCTGCTCTAGGTCAACAGAATAGCCACAGATCAGCCACATGCAGATCATCCAGCATCTTCTGGCTTCTGACTACAGCAACAGAGAGCAGTGTAACAATGTTGCCAGGAGCATATGAGCATCAGCCCCAGCACTGACAGGATGGCATGGTTTTAAATGTTAGCAGCACAGCTTTCTAACTGCAGGTCTTCTGCTGTGTCCTTAATTTTTCTCTGCCTCTGATGTCTCACATGTCAAAGGATGGATGGTAATAATCTTGCCTTTTGGAGTTTTCTGGGAAGCAGTAAATGAGATAATACATATGAACATTTTCGCACAGTGACTAACATAAAGAACTCTTGTTTTTAGATATCATTGCTATTAACCCAACTAAAATAAATCTCAGTGGATAGGTAGTAGTGGAACTGTTCCCCTGCATCATCAGGGGCAGGAGGTGCAGGTGAACACAAAGAAAAGAAGAGAGTTGAGTGTCTCTTAATGTGATGATTATTTTAGATCAGTATTATCTTTCTCTAAATCATAATCAACAGGCCGTCACAATAGCAGGAAATAATGATACAGCTAACTGTCATAACAAGATGCCCACCAGAGAGATGCCTGGTCTCTAAGGAAGAAGTTACACCCATTTCCACAAAGATGATGCAGAACAAACTAATATTTAGTTTATTAAAGCAAAACAGAAAGAACAAGCTCCAATCCACTTACTGTCATGTAAATCTAACAGGTAAGGCAGATTATTTCAGTATTTTCATACTTGCTCTTTATGATGGATAGAGCATATTTTTACCAAGTTAAACTATCTTTATTAGTGTAGTCCATTCAGTAGTCACTACAGTAGCCACTCTAGACATGAAAGAAAACACCCTTGGTTCTAACCTCCATTCCACATTTCCATCACCATCCTCACTTTCATGCATGGGTTCATTTATTCAGTGAATATTTATGGACTGCTCTCTCTGCCTCTGATCCACTGTTCTTTGGAAGCTAAGCTCAGAGTAGGGAGAAGTGGGGAAGGCAGCCACTAGGGACACACATGCCAGAGGGCTTGTGGAGCTGTACAGAAGACCCTCTTGTCCATGCTCTTGCTCCTACAACTGTAGGAAAGCTACCTAAAGGCCCTGTGGTCCCATGGCTGGACATGGCAGTGTGTGAAAGTAGCCTTCCAGTCTATACTTTTTGTTGTTCATCAAGAACTTGGAAGCAAGCCAGGCGTGGTGGTGCAAGCCTGTAATCCCAGCACTTTGGGAGGCTGAGACAGGAGAATTGCGAGTTCAAAGCCAGCCTTAGCAATGGCAAGGCACTAAGCAACTCAGTGAGACCCTGTCTCTACATAAAACACAAAATTGGGCTGGGGATGTGGCTCAGTGGTTGAGTGCCCCTGAGTTCAATCTCCAGTACCAAAAAAAAAAAAAAAAAAAAAAAAGAACTTGGAAGCAAAGCAATGGGCCCTAAAGACTCCTCAGGTCTTGTTTAGCCCCATGTTTCCTGTTGTATACATCCAGTGTCTCTTGGCTGGGTATCTCCTAGCTCCCGATCACATCCAATTCTTAACGAACCTCTCCACAAACCACGCTCCTCTTGGTGATGTCACGGCCGCCAAGATACACAAAACTCTGGGCTGCTGAAGTCTTCCCACTGACTCTGGAAGTTTATCACTGTGCTTCTGGAAGTCTGTGTTCAAAGGATCCAAAGTGTTTCTTGTTGGGAAAAGCCGACAGTGGCAAAGCTGCATGAGAGCATGTGCCAGAGAGGATGGGTCCTCAGACACTTCAGGAAAGTCATGCTGCTCCTGAACAAGAACAAAACACCCCCCAGAGAAAGGTGTCCAAAGGGGCCAGGGGAAATAGGAGGTTTGAATCTTCACATGGGCTCAGAGCATGGCAGCTCAGAAATCGACACTTTCCCGTGTGAAAAGGTCAAGAGAGCCATGCCTGATGCTCAGGGTATGAAACAAGTGTTAAAAGATAAATAATGTGTGCTGGTTTATAATTTTCTAAAAAGAAAGAGCTACACAGAAACAGATGTTAAACTTGAAGATCCCCCTTTTTTGGAAAACCATTGTAAGCAGGATATGATTTGAGAGGAGCTTAAAAAGCCCCTGCAAATTAACTGTTTTCCATATCCAGTAGCACCATCTAGAATGGGTGTTTACTGATCAGATAGAAACCTCCCAAGATGAGGGCCCCATGCCACCACATCAGAGACTCTCTCAGTTTGCTGAGTCTCTAATTAGTCACAACTGCCTCTGATGACAGAAAATAATTACTAGTTATTGACATGGTTAACTAACAAAAATTTTTTTACTAAAATTCCTGGGGCAAAGCAGAGAAGAGTCTATTGTGGTATGACTTTCAGATTCAAACCTCAGCTAAGTTAAGTCATTTGACAGCTTCCTCCAATTATAATATTTCACAGGAAACACATTAAGGAAACCATGAATGCCCGATAACAGTCTTTTACATATTTTACAGCAGCTAAGTATTATTCAGTTATGGCTACTGGCATTTGAAGCATGCGGTTTCCTCCATGTACAGATAACACAGCTTTTCCTGGTCCACATCCCCTTGACCATAATGTGCGTGTGCATGTGCATGTTAGTTAGGAAGCAAGGCCTATGGGCTCTTCTGTACTATGGAAGTGACTTTCATGCAAAGCCTGCAGGCAGTTTCATGGTCACAATCCGTTAACCAAGACTGTCAGGAAGTGGGTTAGCCTCTAGACCAGAAGGCTCTCCAGGAGGTAAATGGCTTAAACAGGGGGAAATGCCAAGTCTTTAGAGTCACTCAGTGAATGGACTTGTGAAGGGAGAAGAGAACATATTTTGGGGACATGACCAGTGCCCCTGGCCTGGAAACTGTCCCCATCCATAGTTCCTGAATGTGGGCAAAGTCCCAGCATCCCTCTCTGGCCACTTCCTTTCCACAGTCCAACTTTTACCCCCTTTGCCCTCAGCAAGGCTAAAGTGCCACTGGTTTTCCAAAAACACTGATTCTTTTCCACAAAAACTTAAACCAAGACACAGTTAGAAGTCAGCAGTAAACCTAGAGGCTAAACCATCACAGGGGACAAGTGAAGAACAAAAGGTACCCTGAGCCCAAGGTACTAGAAAGTAGTTATTATTGGGGAAGAGGCTGCCCAGCAGAAGGGGATGCATAAGAACAGAGAGATGGTAAGAGGTAAGGAGGGACAGAGACCAAATGGGTACCCCTCCGGGGACTGTCTAGAGACTCCAGTGAACAGACCAGTCTTGGTTTCCAGTGTTGTCACTACCACATCTGATGAGCTCTGGCCGGTCTTCCTTCATTTCCTTCCCATGGATGGTTCCTGAGATTTCCTGTCCTACCTATCCTTACAACAATCCCTGCCTTTCCATTTAGGTGGGTACCAGTTTCTGGCACCTTTGTAGAAAGGAGGTAGGCTTTTCCACTAGGAATTGTTCAGCCCACCAAAAGTTTTGCTGGGTCTGTGGCAGTTATTCTTTCCCCGCTTTTTCCCAGCTTGCCCTCAAGTGTTGGTATACAAGGGCAGAAGCCACTGACATTGCCACCCTGCCTGCCCGGCAACAAAGCTGACACTCTTCCTCTTCACAATGAAACTTTCCCACACCAGTCCCGCAAGGTCACTGGTAAAACTTTCTCCTCTTCCAAGGTTCTGGAAGACTCATCACTTGCCTCGGCTTATGAGTGCAAATTGATCTAGAGAATTTATTCAAGGAATAAACATTTACTAAATGCAATATTCTTTAGTAGGAATTAGTCAAGTCAGAGATGACTTAGATATGGTATCAACCTTCAGGAAGCTGACAGTTTTGAAGGCCAAGAGAAAATGTTGGAAGAATTCAAAGGAGAGAGTAACTTCCATGACAGGAACCTGAAGCCGCTGACCCGATAAGATGGAGTTTCTAGTACGAGGTTGGGTGGAAAGGGAGTGGGGCATGCATGGTGACCCTGTGTGTCCGGCACACCAGCAACAGGAGGCCACAGGAGAGGCAGGTCGGCTGGGCTTGAAGTAGGTGGCCTGCAGTGCTGGGCAATGCAGGGAGCAGAGCTGGGGTAGGCCCTGTGCTAGGCAGCAGTTACACAACGGAGGCTCAGAGCCCATCTTTTGTGCCTTCCAGCCATAAGGATGGTCCCACACATTAATACTTAGCTGAAGAAAACAGTTCCCTCTACTCATTAAATTGGATTAACTATGTACAAATGAGAATCAACTCTTGGTCCTGTCTTCACTACTTGAGCCTAAGAACTTTTTAGAAAGTTCACACATTCCTTCACCTCTCTTCACATCAGAATTGTCACTCCTTTACCATCTTGGATGATCACTACACTTGATCTAATAATAGCAAAATCTCGCAAGCACAGTGTCTTCAGCAAGTTAGGTAACAAGTACTCTGCATGTTTGAAAATCCAGTCAAAAGAAGCCCCAGATTATGGACGCCACCTTCCATTTATACAGCCCTTAACAATGTCCACAGAAAAGCAGTATTATGTATGTCATCTAATGTAGGTGTGACAGGATACACTCCTTCTACAACTCCCCAGACAGGAAGGGACATATCCAGGCCTGCCAGAAACAAGGAAATGGGAAAACAGTCCAACACAGGATGGCTACGAAAGGGGCTCACAGAATTGAGGCCCCTTTCAAACTTGGCCAGGCCCAGTCACCAGGTGTCTGGCAGCCCAGAGCTTGTGCCTAAGCTGGGCTCCTTCACTGCTGCCCCAAGTGGCCCTGGACAAGCCATATTTGTCATTTTCTGGGATTCATGTTTTTAGCTGTAAAACATTACCAACATGCCTATGTCTCCACCACCTGCCAGCATAAAATAAACTGATCTCTTCCATTCAGCCCCTGTGGACTTCCAAACTACAACCTTCACCTTGCCCGGGAAATTGGCAGGGTACTGAGGACCAGCCCAAGGTGTCCACTCTAGGACAGAACTCAACCCACCTGAGAAACAACATTAGAGGAGCCATCATAACTCCCCAGTTACCCTCCTGGCTTGGAGTTATATGGCCATCCTGGTTCCAAGTGCCCCCAAACCTGGAAATCAGCTCACCGGGGGCCACTGTGTGGACAGGATAGGCAGCCAGCTACAGCTGCACTTGTCAAGTGATCATAGGCTGTGAGTTGGCAGAACACCATTTATTCACTCAGATTCAGAATTTACATAAGCCATGGTATGGTTATTTTCTCTTGTTTTGGGTTTTGTTTTTATGTTTTTTAAGCTCTTAACTATTAGTACATATTTATTTCTTCCTAAAGCATGTCAACCCAGGAAGCCTTTCAACTGATGTCTGAGGATTTGGGTATTGGAATAGAGTTCTGAAAATACGTAAATTTTTCTCTTCCTACTCTACAAATCAACCTTAAGGTATCATACACCTCCCAAGTTAACCAGCAAACCTCAGAAACATGGAAAGAGACCAGATGGATGGAAAACTTAGTCATCTGTATAACAATATCCCACTGCCACACAAAAGCACTTATTTGAGCACTTCACTCATGACAGGAAGAAAAAGTCCTTATGGATCTGATTATGCCTACCCACCTAAGACTGGGCAGGTAGACCCCGAGGATGCCCAGGTTACCATGCAAGGTGTTAGAAAGTCCTGAGCAAGTTGTGCCTGAGGTTGGGAGCCACACCACCCACACATAATTCTAAAGGGGATTCTATTACCTCCTGTTCTGATACCCAATTCTGATCTGGGTCCTCAGGTTTGAGGAAGACCCCCATATAACTGACACAGCCCATCTGTAGGGATTCCACAGCACTGTCTTTACCTCATATGGAATTGAGTATTCTGTTTTTCAAAAGTTCCCACAATGGTGGGAAGAATAAACTGAATCCATCAGCATATATTAAATATTTTTTACTGTGTTCCTAAAGCTGTAATGAGCTCTACAGGAAACACAAAACAGGACAAGGTACAATCCACATTGGAAGATAAATGTACTCAGTAAAAACCAGAAAGAAGAGAAAGCAGGAGAAAATCAAGCACATGTTTTTCTGATAGTAATTAAGGTGGCCTTCACCTTCAGCAAACTTGTCCATCAGAGTCCTCATCCAAATTCCATGGCAGGTATGTTAACCAGAGAACAAGAGAGTTAAGCCCAAGAAAGTAGTGGACAGAGGTGTGGATGATGGAAGGCAAGGTTAAAGAACCACAGCCTCCTATCCTCTCCCATGCTAGCTTTCACTCCGGAGCCTTGATCCCACCAGTGAGAACTGACTGGGCAACACAGACCTGCTTTTGTTACACTGTGCAAGAGGTGCTCTCGCTTTTACCCAGTAACCATGGTGTTGACTTCTCTGACTGAAGAAATGAAATCCCTCCCATTTTTGCCTGAAAGATGTCAAACAATGAGGAAGAAGTTCTCTGGGTAAAGGTGACCTGTAGCCACAAAAGGCTAGAACATTCCCATCAGACTTAATTCACATTTTTGTGTGTTTCTCTTAAAGATACACCACTGCTTCACTTGTTGCCTTTGTCCATTTCCGGCTGGTTGCACCCACTTGCGTGAAGTGCTCTGTATATGGAGAGCTCTTCTTCAATCTGTACCAGGTCCCAATGCAGCATTAAAGAGAAACACAGTTTTATAAAGGGGTGACAATGGTTTCCTCAAAGTTGAAACTGCTTGGAAGAGAGTATAGGGCTACTATCCCATGCTGGCTTTGTGGCAAGTTCCAGAAATTCCCTTTTTGTTAAGCAGCCCATTCTTCCAACAAACCAATGCTATCTGTTTGTTTGTTTGTTTATGTCATAAGAAAACACCCACAGATGCAGCTGCGTTTAGATGAGATACCCCGATGAGGGGCAGTGTAAACACAAAGGGCAGATGGGTCAGAAGCCAAGGGAATTATATCAATACGCAAGGAGAAAGGTTCTCTTTGTGACAAATGGAGGGCGTTACATACCACTTTTCAACTTTCTATAACCTACAAAATATTGAAATGTATTAATAACAAAGTCAAATGTACCATAAATGTATGCATGGACATGAACTAGCTTTTCCAAAGTTCTAAAATGATTCCTACCTGAAGCAAGTGAACACAAATGAGAACACAGAAGCAGAGCATTAAAACACATTTAGCACAGTACTCACCACTGTTTACTGAAGGACTACTATAGCTAGCCCCCGGGCTAAGTGTTGCTGGAACACACCAAACACCACAACGAAAAGAAGTGTTCTTATCTCAGGCCCTTTTCTCCCTCCTTGACCGCATTCAAATATAGAAAATTTACTTAGATATAACGCAACACCAAACTCTTAAGTTAAAAGAATACAGCAGGTCAACGTGGAAGCTTACCCTGCCTCAGCAGCTCTAGAAGCAGAAGCACTAGGGCGCTCCCCGTGGCCTCTTGGAGTGCCGTGGCGGCTCTCAGAGTCACTCACATGTCCTGTTCCCAGGGATGATTTACTGTGTTCAGAGGCTACAGGGCCATCCTCATACCCATTCAGCAGGCCACGGGCAGCTGCTCTGGTCCTCGTCCTTGTTCTGTGGCGCCCCTCGGGGTTATCCTCACATGGTTCCCTTGACGGTTTGTATCCATGAGAAATTAGAAGATCTTCCACACTGTACATGATGCACTGGCTTCATCAAAGCTCAACTGCTGGAACCATCATGGTAGCCGGGCCCATCACTGAGGGGAAAACAGAGAGATCCAGCTTGTGACCTGTCCTCCCTGGAAGAACTGCAGCTCCCTCTACCCACACCAAACGAGACCAGGGCGCAGTGCCTGCACTTAAGTGGAGGCACTGATTTCTACTTGAAATCAACCCCAGTGTGCTCATGGAGGAGGGGTGCGGGCAGCACTGCCTCCATGGGGTGGGTGGGCGGGTCTCACCCTCTGATGACTACCTCTTGGTGAAGAATCTAAAATGGTGTTTAAGCAAAGAAATGATCAACACTGCCCACCAACCTCTAGCCCCACTCACCTAAAAGAAGTGTACCAAAGGAGTCAGGACAAAACAAACACAGACATAGAAGCTGCAGTTACTACTTCATGCTTCTAAAAAGAGAAACTACCAATACCGAGCCTAATCTTATTATACATCCCTGTTTTCATCTTGGACACATACTTTGTGCTCTGAAAGGCAGAGGCAGATCTTTAATCAACACGTAGCCATGATACACTTAAGTACAAGTAATCGGAAAAGCAATTGCCAGGGCAGCTCCCCAGAGTGGCTAACTAGCAGCTGGAAATAGATTGGAAGTGTTTAGGCTCATAACGAGAAAACAAACAGCATGCTGATCAAGCTTACACACCCAATTGCTATGCAATCTAAAAGTTTCCACATGAGACTTTTAGGAACAGAATTTCTTCCTAACAACTTTTGGGGGGAAAGTGTTGCATCTCTTGGACAAGGGTGTCCACACTCAGATCCTGCCACTTTCACTGGTAGCAGCTGACCCCAGTGTAAGCTGCCCAAAGGTGAGAAGACCAAGAAAGAAGAAGAAACATGAATAGAAGCTAATTTAACAGCAAAACAGGCAGGGCTGTCATGTTCATTCACCAGGCGTGAGAGAGATTTTGGTCAGATGGATTCGCCACTGCCTCAGCCTTTACAGAGGTTCATTGCAGCTCCGGCTTAGGTGACAGCATATAAAAAGCTGGACTGGTCAGAGCTGGGCCATCTCCAGCCCCACTCTGCTGGTGCTTGGAAACAGAGTCACTGTGGCCACCATAAACAATGGCCAGGAAATGCCTGCTGGCCCATGTGCAGGTGTGAGGAAGATGCTGGTGCTTCCTGTCAGCGGGGATTCTCCCTGGGGTCCATCGCACTATTCCGCTAACCATGCATGTCCTTGTTCTGCATCGTCCACTAGACCACAGGAACAGGACAGTCACTGTTGGCAGCTTGGGGAGGACTGCACAGTGTAGGTCTATAATTTTCCATCACATCCCTCCACTTTATGGAAGGCTGATGACCTCTGACAGTTACTGTCCTCACAGAAACATCTCCATGGCAACTTCACCATTCCTGATGCTCCTCTGTAGGGCTTTCCCAAGGCTGCCCATTTTGGGGTCATTCACTTCGAAAAGGAAGGACCAACAAAAGCAGCATTTGTTCTCTGACTCAACTGAGCAAATCCTCGGGCTAGGGACTACAGTTGAACAAGATGTAATTGTAAAACCAGAGGTATGGGAACACAGGCTCAAGGCTCTGAGGGTAGGTCTTTGCTTTGTTCACTGTTAACTCCCCAACATCTAGCATGTAGTATCTTCTCAATAAAGACCTGTTGAATGAATGCACAAAAGAGAAAGGGGCATTTGAGCTAGGTTTTGAAGAATAATTAGGAGTTCACTAGATAAGCTGCATGTGTACATCTATGAGAGGGGAATTTCGCACATAAAGTACACTGTGGGTACAGCAATCCCAAGAGTTAAGAAGTGGCTTAGCAACAGAATCTTAGGGTTCTGTAACAGTCCTAGACCCTCTGACTCACATTCCAGAGTTAAGAATTCAGGTCTGACATTTGCACATGCTTGCCCCTGCCCTACCACCATATCGGGCTCTTTTACAGGGAAGCAGTATGCACTGCACTCCATCTGACTACCCAATACACCAATGAACATTACGTTGCTCCCAGGACTAAAGAAAGGACTTAGCAACAGAATCCTGGTGGCCTAGACTGGAATTCCCAGACCAACTGGACTATGTCCCACACAGAGCTGGTGGTACTGCAGCTGCAGCTCATTCGTCAGAATGGTGAAGGAGCAATAACCATCCCAAAATGTAGATGTGGGTTATTTTCCTACTAGGGATGGAGAAGTTGGTCCAATATAGCTATATGTTGGCAATTATATTGAGCAAAACCTTAAATGGCATGACAACCCACGCCAAGCCATAAAAATCATTCAGGAAAAAATGTGAAGTTGTAAAAGTCATAACCTGACCTTAGAGATATGAGGTCAAAAGTATTCTGATTGTTAGAAATTGCAAACTCATTTCCATCCCTCGGAGGTAGGCAGCCCATGGGGAGCAGGAGCACAGAGTATACAGACTTCAGTACTTAGGACTTCGAGCTGTGTGAGGAGCCCAAGAGGCCAGGGGATGACCACAAGCCTAGCAGTAACCCACGTTGCTGCCCCCATCCAAACTAATGGAAGACTTCCAACCCTGAGGCTAATGGTCTTTGTCCTCTCATCTCAACTCAGCCTGGACTTCTACAGCATTTCCACATTCACGCTGATCATTGCCTTCTCCCCTCAGAGGTTTCTGAACAGTCTCACATTATTTCTAACCTTTGCCATATTCAGCTTGCTTTCTTTAGCACCCTTATCTATGGAATGAGGCTTCCTCTCACAAACATGTCAATTACAATGGCTACTAGGAGGGTCTGCTGAGGTGTAGAGGAAACTCAGGCATCTGCCAAGTTGCTGCACTGGAAAGATGGCCCTTTAAGATTTCTTTCCAGCATTCTAAATCAACAACTTTAATTGTATCACCCAGGCACCAACTCTAAGGGTAGCTGTGAAGACAAATGCACAATAAATTTTTCTTTAAATAAATAAAGGGTGGGGAGGGGGATTCCAGCATGGTGGTGCAGCCTGTAATCCCAGGGACTTGGAAGGTTGAGAGGCAGGAGGATCCCAACTTCAAGGTCAGTCTGGGAAACAGTCAGACCCTGTCTCAAAATAAAAACTAAAAAGGCTGGGGATGTAGCTCATTGGTAAAGCACCCCTGGGTTCAATCCTCAATACCAAAATCTATCAAATTATGCTAGGTATATGTACAAATATCCCATAACGAGTCCTAGATAGATAGATAGAAATAACAACAATAATAATAATAATAATGGAAGGGGAATAAGTAGAACAGAGCAAGTAGATCAGAGGGAGAGAGGAGGAGAGGAAAAGGGAAGGTAATGAGGAAGGATATTAAGCAAATTTTGTTATGTGCACATACGAATATAGCATAATGAATCTCACTATTACGTGTAATCATAATGTACCAACTAAAAAAAAAAGACAAGTGTATGATGAAATTTGACATTAACCTGTCACCCTCATTATTGTTCACAACACATTTCACAACTTGGAACCATCTGGGTACAGCTCATTGGCACGGGATCCATGTGATGGTAGCCCTTTGCTAATACTCCTGGATCCAGTGAGTAACCACACCAAGGCTCAGTTCTCTGATCTGTAAAATGGCAATGTTGACTACTTAGTGGGCCCAATGAGAACATGCAGAAGTGTAAATCACCATGCACATATAACATTATGGATTTATTATGCTACAACGTTTCTAGTTTGTCTCTGAGGTTACTTGCTTATGGAAAGATTCCAAACTGTTGCTAATTTTACCATGTAGTTCAGACCATTTCCTGATTCCTTTTGTATCATTTGGTATGTTGCTTTTGTTTGATTTCCAAAGCCATTCCTGCCTTATATCACCCACATACCTAGTCTTCTCTGAGTGTACATTCAACCTCCAGCCAAGTCACTAAGAACAATAGTATTATTTTATATAGTCAAAAACATTCAAACACATTCGCTGAGTGCCTACAATGTGCCAGGCACTATAATTATAACAATGAACAAGACACATTCTTTGCCCTTAAGGATCTGACTGTCTAGCTGTAAAAATAGCTAGAAAAGAGGCAATTAAAATATAGCATATGCATATGTTAGTGAAGGAAGCTTGCCACCTCCTGTAGCCTCACAGCACCACGACAGGGGCACAGACAGGATGAGATTGCCTGTGAAGGTATCTACACAGAATTCAGGTAAGGAAGAGTGTTCTGGCATTGGCTGGGCCAGGACACAACAATGAGAGACAAATGAGCTCAGTTTAAGTGTTGTTTCCATTCTAGGAATATTTAAATACTATGAATTCAGAGGAAACATTTAACATAAGAACAAACACTTTACCAGAATAGTCTATCAGGCTGGGACTGCCCTAAATAAACATAGGCAGTTCCCTAGCTGGGTGCCTCTTAAGTCAGAGGTTAAGGTAATTGCTTTGTAAACTATTTTGTTTTTACAGTTCACACTGAGTGTGTGTATACAGACATCAAAACTTAAAAGCAAAAAGATTTGCCCTCATGTCCTGACATGAACTACAACCTTTTCTACTCTATTTCACATTTTTTAAATGCTGGTCACTAACCACTAAACTAATTTTGTGACCTATTAAACTAATTGCACAACCTACAGTTTGAAAAGCAACAAAGTAGAAGCCATTCCCATGATGGTTAGATGAGATGACCTCTGAAAAATTTTCAAGCTCAAATATCCCTCAATCTATGAGAAATTCCTTGTTCACTGCTCTGCTCTCCACACAGAATTTAGTTGTTCAACCCTTGCAAAAATCTACTTTCCAAGAAAAGTTATAGCTATTAAATGATGCTACTTCCCTAGTCTTAATAGCATGGCATGAAAAAGAATGAATCTCCTTGGGAGAAAGTGCTGCCTCCTGCCTCCTTCCTCCCTACCTGGGACCTAAAGGGGCGTGAAATCAAGGGCCTCTGAACAAAGAACCACTGTCTAACATACAAACCCAGTACCGTAGAAGCAAAAGGGGAACCCAAAGGGTCTTTGACATAAATGCATTTTCACTGCTGCCTTTTATTCTTTCTCTCTTTGGTTTGAGAAAACCAAGAAACAGACTTTTGTTTCTTTTCATTTCACTATTATTCTTTTCAGATTTCCTATTTTTCTCTAAACTGTGCATTCTTGAATTAGTCCATCACTTCTCAGATTCAAAGACAACATTTACAAAACAGTTTAATAACTCTGCCACCACAATGAAAACTGACAGCCGAATAAACGGCCACGTGCCCCAGTGGATCCATTTCTCTAGGTAGCATATGTTCAGCTCTTTCTCTTCTCCTAAGGCAGAAGCTGCTTACAGAGGGCTACACCATCACTGAGAGGGAGCAGGGCACGGTATGAAGAGCGCGGGCTTTGACATCAAAAAGACCTGTATTTCCACCCTGAGTCTTCCACTTACTGGAAGACTTTATCTTTATCAAGATACTTAACTTCCAAGCCTGTTTTCTCATCTGTAATATAGATGAATCCACCACTTTCTCCAAGGAAAAATATGTGGTACCTAGAGACTATCAGTATGTTGAGACAATCACCTCTATTAGACTTTGTGGCATTGCTCAGTTTAATTAAGAGAAATCAGGGCACACTAGCAACATGGCTCTCAGGGAACTTCTCACTCTCTTTGACCTTCAGCCACATGTTCTTCTCTAGTTTGGTTCTGTATAGCTTGGGTTAAGCCAAACAAGGCTTTTGATCAAAACAAACTCTGTAGAACAGCACATACAAAGAAGAAAAACCAATTTATGAAAATAACCTTTTTGTAAAAGAAAGATTTTGTGCTGAGTGTGCAACACTCAAAGGGGGAAAAAACAGATATAATCTTTAGAGTTTTTCCCCCGTCTTGTTTTTGAAATGAAAAATAAAAGAATTTCAAAACTTAACTTGTAATTGAAGAAATAAAAGGCCACGTGCCCTGGTGGATCAATTTCTCTAGGTAGCAAGTGTTCAGCTATTTCTCTTCTCCTAAGGCAGAAGCTGCTTATAGATGGCAATGCCATCATTGAGATGGAAACAAGATACAAGAACATCGTGCTGGGTGTGAGGACAGGGTTTAGCCCCAATCCCTCTGCTGGCTGCCTCTCTTACACTTTTATGAGATGGAACCAAAAAAAGAAGTATTTATTAGCATGTAGCCTTTAATTTAGGTGGAAGAATAACAAGGCTGGAGAGCCAAGTTCTGGGTAAGGCTTTTGATTGATTCATGACATCTCTAGATTTTATATTCTATTCTTTTTAGCCCTTAGGAAATGCTTGTGACAGGTTGTAAAGAGCTCAAAATACTGTCCCATAGATATACAAGTTCACCAAGAATACCTTTCAATTCAGGGTTTTATTTACCCTCTGTGCCTCTCACCCCATGGCCCCAATAAACTCGCTACAAACCAGGAGGAAGAACCTATATTAGGGGCCCACAATCACAGGATACATGAAAGATCAAATCAACACCCATGAGGATCTGCCATGTGCCAGATACTGTGTCAGTTCCTTGGCACTTGATTTTGTTTTGTATTCCAAGCAAACCTCCTGATGGTAGCTGTGGATGTCTCCATTTCACAGATGAGAATAGTGAGGCTACAAGCCCAAGGCTACACAGCTTGTAAGTGGCAGATCCAAGGTCTGCCTAGCTTTGAAGTCCATGTGTTGAGGTTTAACACATCTGGCAAGGCGTTTGTAGTTCTGGAGGTGAGAGAAGAAGGACTTCTAAGAGTGTGGGTGAGAAGGGGAATGGGCCACTTCCTTATCTCCAGGCTTTAGGGGAGCATCAGAGCAGAATGACTGTGAGTGAGAAGTGAAAGCATGGACCCACCAAATACTGAAGGAACTCCCCTGCACAGTGGGCACACAAACTACCCTGTATATTCCCACACTTGTAGGCAGGTGCGGCTCTCCATATTGTCCGGGACCACCACCAGAGAGGAGTGAGTGAGTAATCAAACGTCCAAAACCTCTCCATTGAGTCCTGCAAGTTCTTTGGGGTCTACAAACAACATGCTGGGGATTTTGCAGCCCTGGGATTAAACACCAAGCTACTATTTTAGGCTTATTCATTTTATATTTCCTTCCTCATCATCAAGTTCCCTAATTCACCAAATAATGTATAAATATAAACAAGAAAAAACAAAAATACATGGTAGCATTAAACTTAAAAACTATATACTTAAAAAGAAAAACAATTCTCCTTTATTCTCTGGAATTAGATAGTTCTTGTGGATGATTCTTTCCACACACACACACACACACACACACACACACAGTGTCTCCCTGGCATGTATGCCTTGATGGCTACATTGGTGTTAATTTTTAAATATTCAACAACGTGATTCATTCACAAACACACCACTCACTTGTGACCATCACAGGCCTCTTTGGTCATTTTAGGTATTGGGCTCTTTCTAAGTAACATGGAGCTATCACAAACCTGCTGTGTGAAACTGAAAAGGATGAAAATCACATCTAGGACAAATGAGAAAGGAGTAACAACAAAAACTCTAAATTTAAAAAAAAAAAAACCTATACACAAATGGTCACTCTTTTTTTTTTAAATATTTTGTTTTGTTGTAGATGAACACAATATCTTTATTTATTTTTATGTGGTGCTGAGGATCGAACCCAGTGCCTCACGTATGTGAGGCAAGCGCTCAATCGCTGAGCCATAGCCTCAGCCCCAAATGGCCACTCTTATCTGCAACATCAACAGAATTTGGACTTCAAGTAGGTAATAGGAAACCACAAATGGATCCCGGCAAAGAAAAGACTGCTCAATGGTGAATGTGGCAGAAAAGGGAGGAGGAAAGTGGAGAGAGGGAGGATAAATGGGGGACAAGGAGACATCCCTTCAACTATAACACATGGGCATGAGAGTGGAGGAGATAAGGAGAAAAGGAATAATAAGAGTAATTTTCAAGGGAGGAAGTACAATGGATTTTAGCTTTGGTGTGATTAGGATAATGGTCATTTCTTTTATAGAAATGGGAAATAATTATTGGTTTGAGAGTATGACAGGTAATTTGATTTTGATTCAACTCATCTCTTCACACAAAATTTTCTTTTTCCCAAAACATTGCAAATGGATTTTCATCAAAAATTAATATCTGTCCCTTCCAGAGAACCTGAATGAGACCACTTAAAGTAATTCTCTGTATTGCTGATTTCTGAGGTATTAGCTCTATCATTTATATTCAAATGGCCAGGATTATAAAAATCAGGAAGCTGTTGTTAACACTTAACTGATACCCAAGGGTGGAGCCAAATTGCTTCCCCCTCACTGTTTGAATGCCTATTTCACCATGTTGGTGTATGTGTGTTGAGTTGGATAGAGCCTGGGACTGCAGAGAAAAACCACCTCTGGGTCTCAGTGTCCGTCCCCCCCGCCCCCCCCACACACAAGAGAATAATGGGAAGGCTGAACTAGAGGTTCATTAGGGTCCTTCTAGCTCTAAAAATCAGCTGGGAGGATCTCCCATGCTGTGCTCCCTTGGATTGAACAGCATGCATTTCTAAGTCAGCTGGCCAGAAAGAGAAGCATGCATTTCTAAGTCAGAGGGAGAGAGAAGGGAGAGTACAGCTGCTTGTGGCCAATGACACAGAGCAAAGCTAAGTAGGTCATATGCAGATAGACCCTCTGACCTTGGCCTCAATAGCACCCATGCAAAGTCCCCCCCCATGAGAGCAGGAGTGAATGGCCACATATTGAGGAGGAGTGAGTTACATATCTAGCTATTTTCCATCTCAGAGAGCAGGTATTGCACACTTAACTCCAATCTGAATTCGTCAAAACACTTTTTTTCTTTGCACTGGACAGGCCAGACACTGTGCTCTGCACTAGAGAATTTAAAGACAGACCAGACCTTGTTAACCCCCTCCAAGGTGGATGTTACAGTCTAGGTGGTGTTATTTCAGCTATGAATAGTCTCATCACTAGGGTGGAGAACAGCAAATGAATACCATTTAATAGGTATCATTTCCTCCTCCTTTTCCATTTATAAAAATAACAATATTTTATTCCCATAATTACAGTTATAGGGCTTCCTAAGACACTGAGAAGAAACAAAATATTAATAAAATCGTTACAACCAGATTTTTTCCCTTTTTCAAATTTGCTTAGAACATGAACTGAAAATTAAAACATACAAATACCAAATTAAAAATATGAAAAAGAAAGCTCACCCTCATCTGTACTTAGAGAAATGCAAATTACACTAAAATGCCATTATTCACATACCAGATTACTAAAGTTTTAAAAAAGCTGTGTTTGTTGTTGTGAGGGCATGGTAACCTATAAGGCCTCTTCTATCTGTGGGCATAAGTGTGTGTGCTAAGGACTGTGTGCAAATGCATATTCCTTTCTTAAAAGTGATTAAATGATGTAATCCCAGCAGCTTGGGAGGCTGAGGCAGGAAGATTAAGAGTTCAAAGCCAGCCTCAGCAAAAGCAAGGTGCTAAACGACTCAGTGAGACCCTGTCTATAAATAAAATACAAAACAGGACTGGGGATGTGGCTCAGTGGTTCAGTGCCTCTGAGGTCAATCCCTGGTACCAAGAATAAGGATTGTGGCTCAGTGGTAGAGCGCTTGCCTTGCATGCGTGAGGCACTGGGTTCAATCCTCAGCACCACATAAAAATAAATAAATAAATAAAGATATTGTGTCCATCTACAACTAAAACAAAATTTTTAAAAAAAAAGTGATACGTAATAAAATCTTTAAACATCTGAAATCCTATGAAGTAAAAATCTCACTTCTTAGGATCTATCCTAATGCAATAACCAGAGGTATACACATATATTAATGTAAGGATATATATCCAAGTTTTATTTGTGATAAAACATTGAACTAAATGTTCATTAGGGGATGGTTAAAAAAATTGATGCATCCACATGGCAGACTATAGTTCGAATACACATGTATAAAATTATGTTTTCAGGTATCTCATGGCATAGAGAAATACTCATAATGCTATGTTAAATAATAAATACAGGATACAAATACTAGATTGATGTGATACCAATTTTATCTCTACATCTATACACACAGATGGGGAAAAAAACCAAAAAGAAACATATCAAAATTCAACAATGGTACTGGCCTCTGGGTATTTAAAAAAAAAAAACAACTTTGCTTATTTATTCTTTAACTGTATTTAATGATGTCTATCATGAAATGTATTATGCTGAACCATAATAAGTTGCCATATTACAGGTCAAAATGGTCAAATATTGGCAATTTTATATTCTTAACATACTTAATTTCATTAATACTAGCTTAAGTATATATAACTTACTATCACGTATTTGTTATAATTAACTTAAGCTATATTAATATAACAACATATTTCATCATCAGTAATTTGTCATAATCGCTCATAATTTATTAGTATGTTAAGTTGTAATTTAAGTTATAGTGACATAATGATTAATAACTTATAATTAGCCATATTGTTAACAAATAATAATATAGGTAATCATGCATATTTGTCTCTTTTATTAATTTTTAGTTCATGTTGCAGGCTCCCCTTCAAAGAAAATTTTTTAAAAAAACAAAGAGTTGCCTACATATGATTAAGAAAATGCGTCTTTGAAAATATACTGCATATTTGAAAGACTTAGGGACCATAAAAGAAAGAGTGAAAGAATAAATGAAAAGAATAAATTACATAAGGTTCTAGAATTTGGCACACTTATTTTATCTGCTAGAAAGACTTAACCTGTTTTTGGTAAGCCTAAGATCATGTGTTCTGAAGAAACCCAATACAAGATTACAATTTATATTCTAAAGGTCTTGATTAGACATTGTTACTCTAAAAAACCTAAAATGTTTCAGTTATAGTCACTGACATTCCACACATAGGATGTAATCGGTCCCTCAAATCGTTGGCAGTTCAGTATAAATATTTCTTTAACTGACAAGTTTTAGGTCTAATGTTATGATTAATATATAACAAAGTACTTTCTTTAAACAAGAGGTAAATAGCCAAGACATAAAACAAACCAGAATGGAGTATACTGCTAACTAATACATGAATTACGAATGCTTTCCGCAGCTTTTTTTGTAATGGTAGAATCATGCATTTTATTATGAACAATAGGATTTCCATTTCCCTTTATAGTCTTAATTATTAAATAAATAACTCCAAAGTTCTGGGACAAGTCCTCACAAACTGTTGTTACCATACCACACAGTTTGAGGACCAGCTCTGCCAGAGTCCTCACATCATTAAAATCTCATAAGATATGAAAAGCAGATCTCATCTGTGAAGTAATCATTTTAGCAAGACAACCATCACTGAGTTTGCTTTCCTTAAGGTGATAAAAAGAAAAAACAAATGAGATGGAAAACTTGGAGTCTAAGATCAAAAGAATCTTGAAATATTAATCTTGTTGGGTTAAATTGGTGGCAAGGCACATTCAACAAGCGAGAGATATAAATTATTACTTTTTCTAACTCCTCTATGTCTTTCTCTCCACAAGTAGTGTGAAAACACTCTCCTGTCTTCTTCTACCTCTAAATTCTGTGTCACACAATTAGTGCACTGGCTACTTCACCTCATTTTTATAAGACCCTAAGTATCTCATTAACATTTCTCAAAAATCACAAATCATTAAGAAAGGAATGATATTGGGTATGTTTTGTGAGAATCCTCTGGAATTTTGGGCTATTTATAAAAATAACTATAAAACTTATAGTAAGTTAGAATTTTATTCCATTATCATCATCATATATGTAAAGCCTATGTAATAATTTCTAAAATATTCTATTAAAATTTTAACATACTAGTTTTGTTTTATATTTTTAAAATATCTTTAGGATAAGCGCCATACAAATGTTAAAGTTCAAATTATTTCATATAATTTTTACATTTTTATTTTCAAATTATAACGGTCATATAAAGTTATTTCAAAAGGAAACACTGCAAAATTCAGAGCTTAAGTGAAAAATAAAAAATTCCTAATAACCCCACTGTGTCAAGAGATAACAAGCAGCAACTATGCATAGAGGTGCTTTCATTTTTTTGTTGTTGCTGTTTCTTTCTTTTGCCTCTTTGAAATACATGGCAGTGTCTCCTCATAACAGTTATCTAAATTCTTTCATTTACATACAAGAGAAACAAGCTTTATTTGGTAAGCTATAAAGAGCTAACCAATAAGCAGAAAATTCTAAACATAGTGGTTTGATGATAAATCTTTGCCAGTCTGGCCAAGCTGTTCCTATTCATATTATCTACAGAAAGCTGTTTGGAAATATGATTATAAAAAGTCAAGGTAATAATTTCAAATAAGATACCCCAAATTCAAATCAAGATTACTGAGGTTTTAGTATGGGTGTGGGTTCTGGATTTCCTAAAGCAAAGCATAGGAAGACAGATCTACCCTTCCCTGGGCTTCTGGCCTTAGCAAGTGAGTGACCCTCAGTGTTCCTCAAGCCATAGGCCCTTGGAGTAAAGCACAATGGCAAGGTTTTCACAAGGAACATAATCCTAAAGGTAAAAAAAAAAAGAAGAAGAAGAAAAAAAAAACGATATCTGCAAACAACCAGAAGAAACTGCAGTTAAGGGGTTCAGCAACAGGCCCAGAGGATTCCAGAGATATAGTCTTTGCTTATCAAAATAAAAGCCACAACAGAACAATTGTTTCAATCCAATGCTCTATGTTCTAAACTCTCTCCAGATTAATTACTGTGGAGTCTCGCCAAGCTCATTAAAAGGGAAACTCTGGCCTCCTACCATGATTGGTGTTTACTGTTCTTCTAAACTAGAGGGCTCTCCCAGCAAGGGCAAGGAGGACTTGGAGGAGCCACCAACTCCTGGGCTTTCTTTAGTGATGGTAATGAAAGGACTTATCTTTGAATACCATTTTAAAAATTAAACTTCAAGGAACTTTTCATATATGCCTCATTTTTAAAATGAAATATTAGTTCCTTTCTATTTTCCTTGTGCATCTCAGATCACCAGTTATATTTTATAGCTACTGAACAATACATTGCAGGCCTCTGGAATCTGTGATCTCTCAGATGAGTTATCAGATAACTCTGATGAGCTCAAGCACTCCAGAGCATGTGGTCACTCAGGCATTTTATGTTCCAAGAGGGTGGAAAGACAAACCTTTTTGCTTCTCCCTGAAACAGGCTTCCTCCACCCACCATATCCCCCTGAATCTCCTGGGCCTGCCAAGGGCCTGACCTCCCAGTCTCTGCAGCAGAGGGTGAAATTTTGCAGGAGGAAGGCCCAACAGATTAAAGGCCTCTGTTCAACAAATATTTGCTCACCCACTCCAGCAAGAGTAGAAGTTTGCTACATGTTGCCTTCCTGGAGTAAAGGGAAGAGACATTCAGAAAGCTTGTTGAGCTGGTGACAGAATTAGACACGTAATATCAAAGTAGATAATGAAGTCCAAGCACACAGAACACTAGGAAAAGCCAAAGGAATTTACAAAACTCATGATTTCACATGAAAACCAACATAACTCCCATCAAACTGAATCTCCATATGATTTCCAAAGATCTTTCTGCAGTATTGCTTTGCCGGAGGGTCTCAATCCAACTATTTTAAATTCTAAAACTACTTTACATAAGGCACTACTTTCCTAAAATTTGACCTGTACTGTTAACACTGTCTGCTTTTCTTTTCTTTTTCTTTTTCTTTTTTTTTTTTTTTTGACAGAGCACTTCTGACCACCAGAATCCCACCTCTCACTTCCCTCCCAAGAATCTCCCCATCTTCCCACCCTCACCCCAAATCTCTGGGATGTTTATTCTTTGTAAGTCTGAAAAGACAAAAGGCCACAGTAGGAAAACGCGAAGCTGTGGGAGAAACATCACATTAAACTGTCACCGACAGGAAAAACCTGGGAATTGTGTGGTCCACACTGCCCGGACCTCTCTGGAAGACAAGGCCTGGCGCCCAGACTTGAGGAGAGGTGAGAAGGAAAGGGTGATTCCTAAACTAGCTCTCTAAAGTCCTCTGCTCCTAGAGAGCGAGGATGAGCAATTACTGGGGCATGGCCAGGTAGTGCTGGCTTGAGTTCCTGGTTTTTATTTTTTTATTTTTTATTTACTAGTGAAATCACAGCTTCTTTTTCAAACCCCCAGAAGAATCCGCGGCAAGCGCTAGGTTTCTTTGGCCACTGACAAGGAGCGAGAGTGAAGCTTTTAGCAGTGAGTGCTGAGGAACACTGGGGTCACAGCATCCAGGCAAACCCTGGCATTTGAGGATGAACTGACTGCGACTGGGGGTGAGGGACCGGAGGGAACTAGCTGAGATCTGGGCACAGAGACCCAGAGCGGCCAAGCTCCAGATCCCTTAAAGGAACTGATTTACAGCACCCCCAAGCGGGTTTCTTTTCTTTCTCGAACCCCACAAGCAGCCGGGACCCACAGCGGCACTAGCTGGGAAGCAGCCGCGATTAGTGTCCAAATCCCCAGTTCCAACCGCGCAGCGCAGCGTACGCGTAAGGCCCGGGCGGAGACACCAGCAGGGAGCGGGGGCGCGGCGGCTGGCTCCCAACGTCCCGCCCGCAGGTCCCGACTGCTAGGGGCGCCGTGGGAACCGGGACCTCGGGGACTCTGAACCGAGACTCAGTTTCTAGGGTGCAGAGGTCCGCGAAGTCAGGCGCGCAGGTGAGAGAGGGGGCTGACTGGACCTCGGCTGTGTAGGGAGACGTAAAGAGGGCAACGAGCGACCCCCGCCCTCCCGGGCCCTCCCCGCGCCCACGGGAGACTCGAGCGCTAACGCCAGCCGCGGCCCTCCGAGCCCGCTCAGGGATTTCGTCGTCCCGTGCCCCGGACTGGCACCTGGGGGACTGGGACCCCTCCCAGCCTTGCAGGCGCTCCCCCACCCTGGGGCTGCGGGCGTGGGGCCCGCCGCTGCCCGGCAGCCGGGCTGGGCACCGCGCGGGGGGTTCCGTGTGGGGCTGCGACCCGGGGTTCGGACATCCCCTAACGCTGGGGAAGCTCGGACAGGAGCAACGTCCCGGCTGGAGAAGTTGGGGGGCGAGCGCGGGAGGCTGCCGGCGAGGCCCGCGAAAGCGCCGTGGGAGCGAGCCAAATGGACGGTGGGAGTCAAGAGGGCGACACCAGCCAGGACTTACCGAGCGGCTCCCTCATGATGGCCCGCGCCGCCGCCGCCGCAGGAGCTCCGGCCGGCCGGGCACCAGCGCGACCCGCCTCGCCAGCAGCCGCCGCGGCCGAGCATGCCCGGAGCGCCGCCGCCCGCCCCGCCCACCGCCCTGTATAGCCCCGCCCATAGCCCGGGATAGCCCCGCCCACCGCCCTGGCCGCCTCTGGGCTCAAGCCCTTGGCGCTGGAGGGCGGCACCTGGGCGCAGAGCCCGGTGCGCGTGCCTCCAGGCTCGACCCCGTGAGTCTCACGGAAGGCACAGGTGGGCTGGCCACCCTTTCGTCTCTTTTCTTGTCACTTGTGTTTGGACAGCGTCAACCTTATGCCAATGTCCAAATACACAGATACTCAGAAACACACGCAGATACACACAAAAGCCCTTATATACATATATTGATGCACATAAACACATTCGTATAGAATCACACACAGGTACACAAACACAAATATTTCACATGCATACACAAAAACACACACAATACAAACAGGACACACACATATACAGTAATGCCATGACAGCAGAAAACAGCGATAGTGACAACAGCTTACATTTGGGATTTACTTAAGCAACATCTTAGTGTCTTAGCTATAGCCCTGGAAAGAGGTCAACTGGTATCTATCCTTTCTTGCGGCAGATGAGGAAACTGAAGTCTGGAGCAGGATTTGACTACAGACTGGGAGTAGGGAGAAGAGGAGGAGGTCAGTGAGTTCAGACCAGATGGAGCACTTCCTGACCCGAGACCCACTCCGTGTTTCTCTTCAAGCAGCAAAGGGGAAGAAAGATTAGACTGCTAATCTGCTCAGGAGCAAGTTGTTACACTTTGAAGGGCAAAGAAAGACAAAGTGTTAAACTTTTCTGATGAATGGAAAGAGGCAAGGAGTGTTGGCTAAGTCCATCAAGACAAAAGTGGATGACATGGCAGGTGGATGTCCCCATAAACCTGAGTTTTTGTAAACCATTTAGCCACACTGTGGTTTTAGGACTGCTTGCTGATACTTAAAGTTTTTTGCACTCTCTCCATGTCTGAGCCCTTATATACTTCTCTAATTGAGAAAAAAATATATACACAATATAATCTAGTAGGAAAAAAAGCCACATCAATACTGGATAAGACAGAACAATATAATAAATAAGTGCTGTATTGTGAGTTATCAATAGTACACCCAAGGAAGACAAACTAGGGGGGAAAGGGAGAAGACAGCATGATTAGGGCTCAAGTGGCGGGTGCCTCAGTTCCCTATTTTCAGTTCTTTTGCTACTTTCTAGTCATGTTACTTCTGTTAGCCTCAGTTTCCTCTCTAACAAAATGGAGATAATGACAGTGCTCACCTCATGGAAAAGTCAGGACAACTAAATGATATAATGCCTCCTTAGCACTGGGCATAATTCATGCACACAGGTTGGTTTGATTAAATGCAGAAACACTAACACTTGTACTGAGTGTTATTGGAGCTGGAACCACCAGGGAAGACTATGGGGATAACCCTGAAGGACAAATGGGATATGGATAGAGAGACACAAACATCATCGCCACGCTAGGGAAATAGGATGGGGAAAATAAATGTTTTTAAAGTAAAATGAAACAGAAGACTTTTCCAGAAGTTGGTTATTAACACTTGTGCCATGACTTCTTGTTATCAAAGCATCTTTCATGGTAGGTTGCTTCAATGACATGTACGATTCCTGTTTCTCCTCAATTTTCTAACTCATTGAAATAACCTTTTGTTGTTGTGTGACACCTATGTGTATCCAGGACTGTATGGACACTTAGGGAGCCAAATGTTTCTGTGAGAACCATGTATCGGCTAGTGAATTAAGATTAGGACTTGTTTTACCATAGAACAATGTCATATTGTTAGGTTTCTGGGTCAGCCTCACAGAAGTTTTATAATGTAGCTAAAATGCTGTAGAGTTACAGTGGAGAGCAACAGTGATACAAAGCTAGGGAAGAAGCTAAACCAAACAAGATAAAATCTAATAGGGAATGTGTTTTAGCAGGAAGGCTGACAAAGGCAGATTCAATTTGGGTAAAGTAATCAGACTAAAATACTGGAGATTCAAAAGAAGATGACTCCATAATTTCAAAGATATTTGTGGTTTCTGGATCCTGGCTCTTCATTATGTCCACCTCATTTCAAAATGTTTGGCTTCCTTCTTTGCTCAGTACAGATATATCACTAGACCTGCTCTAATGCTTTCCAGTCATGACTAAGGCCATTTCAAAGAAGAGAAGGAATAAAATCAGAAGAAAAGAAAAGAAGAAAGGAAGGAAGGAAGGAAGGGAGGGAGGAAAAGGGAAGATTGAAGAGGTAGATGGTGGTGGTCAAAGGCAAAAGTGGAAGATTTTTCTGAATATCTGGGACTAGAACTATAAAGAAGAAGGATAATAAAGTTGAAAAGATACATGAATATGGGTGGGTAATTATCTGAATTGTAAATGTAAAAAGACAAATGAAAATGGAAAGTAGTGAGAAAAATACAGTCTCTGTATTTTATATACACAAACACACATATATATATATGATTATGTTTTTAGAAAAGAGGACATTTTTTCATAAATCGGGTCTTTGTAACTCAGAAAACACCTACATACATTTTATTTTGATCATAAAAATGATTGCATTTCTTATTCTGTCCTCTTAGTCTCCCAGTGGCCACCTACTTTCCTGCAACTTCAGTTCCTTTCCCCCACCTACTTGAGGTTGGGAGATTTAAACTCAGGGGAAACTACCTAGCATTTGCCAGGCCCAGTGACACACACCTATAATCCCAGCGAATTGTGAGACTGAGGCAGGAAGATCACAAGTTTGAGGCCAGCCTCAGCAATTTAGTGAGACCCTATCTCAAACAAATAAAAAGGCTGGGGATGTAGTTTAGTGGTAGAGCTCTCCTGGGTTTAATCCCCAATACTGTAAAAACAAACAAGCAAACAAACAAACAAATCCTTATATTTACATGATATAAAATATGATTGCGAACATTTCACACCATGGTGTTAGAAATCTAGCATAGCCTGGGAACATGTGCAGGGATCCAACCCCGGATGCCCAATGTCCCCTCCTTCCTCTGAGTCCTGGAGAAGGGATTTTACAGACTCAGGAAGGAACTTGGATTATTGAGTCATCGGGGCAGATGTGCAATGACCAGAGAAAGAATGCTTAAGATCCTGCTTAAGGAAAAAAAAAAAGACAAAATCCTTCTTTCTTTACTTACTGCCTTTTCAAGGACCTAGAACTACATGTGAGGGTCCTTTGCTTAAAGCTTCCTTTAGCTGATTTAGATGTTCTTTGATTCTTAATCTGTAAAAACATCACCAGTTCTCATATTTTTAAAAAATGACTAGTGTTCTTGATAAAACCTTGAAATCCCTCTTGATTTGTCCTGGAAAGTCCAACAATGATGGTTATACAAAAACTAGAATTTTATAGCGGAAGTGCTAATAGAATTTGATTTTAGACATTGGCATCCTATTAATTCAGAGGCTATACTGCATAAAATTATGTTTAACTAACCATGGACTAGAAATCTGTTTCCCAAAGTGTACTCCATAGACCACTTATTTCAGGATCAAATGAGGGGATTTGACTGATAAATTCCTAGGCCTCATCAATAATGGATACAATCAGAATTTCTAATTCCTATGGGTGATATTCTGGGATGTGAACTTTAAGTAAATGCCCAGATGATTCTTACACACAGTAAAGTTTAAGAAGTAAAGATGAAGCAGGAGAAATGGAAATAATGTGTGTCAGAAGTATAAGAGAATGATTGGCACATAACTCACACTCAAAACACAGGAGCCATCAATATCATTGTATGATGATAAGAGAAGCACACCAATGTCCTTCACAAATCAAGAGTATTAGGTGTTTGTTAACTGTTGACTTAGAAGATTTGACACTAACTGAAACAAATGTATGACCCTGGGGAATAAAAAAAGAAACATCTTTCAATCATTTGCTTTCACTCTAAGGAGATTTTTAATTATTGGCTATCTTTGTGTCAGCTTTGTCCCACATATGGCTGCACATTAATAGAAAACAGCTTCTCTGTCTCTCTCCCAAGCCCTGTCACCACTCACAACAAAGGTTTGCTGTTTACCAGTGGTAGAATATTCCAGGTACCCCCAGCCTGCACTCTATATAATTCTTTGCCAGATTCATAAAGAAAACCCTTAAATGGCGATGCCCTCTAGGGAATGGCAGTGACTGGCTAGGATTCCACAGGGATAGAGAGATGCCAGTGTGGCTTCCAGCATACTGAGATGTGGCTAGCATGAGAGGGGTCCAGACATGAGCATACCTGGGCTGTCTGTCCCCTGTCACATGCCAGCTAATCAAGAATCAATAAAAATTAATTCAGGTATTTTTTAAAAATTCCATGTGACTTTATTTTTTAAATGGAAAATACGTGAACAACAAGGCTGGGAGTGTAACTCAGAGGTAGAGCACTTTCCTATCACATGTAAAGCCCTGCATTTGATCTATAGCACTGCCCCCAACAAAAGAGAACCCATGAACAACTATGAGTTGTTCCAAGTTGGTTATCAACATTAAAAAGAATGCTTCCATTTGGGAAGGGAACAATATATCAGGTCTTTATTAAATCAGTGGTGACAACTGACAAAAACTGAAATCAAGTAGTTGGAGAGAGAGGTGAGGCATACCTCCCACTTAACCTTTCTATGGTCCAGGCATTGGACTAGGCCCCAATTCACATCTTTCCATGTGCATAAACATAGCATTTACTAACAGAGTTGTATGATTTTGAAGTCATTATTCTAGTTAAAGAATAAAGAGGATATAAATCTTGCCTAAAGAAAACTTTCCATCCTGTTACTTATCTGCCTCTAAAAATGTCCATCACATTTTATGTTGTTTTTGAACAACTGAACAGCTTGTCACCTTTCCATCACTGTGACAAAATTACCTGAGACAATCAGCTTATAAGGAGGAGAGATTTATTTTGGCTCTTGGTTTCACAGGCTTCATTCACTTCATCACTGGTTGGCTCTTGGGCTTTGGGGCCTGAGGTCAGGCAGCACATGGCGGGCAAAGCTGCTCATCTTATGGCAGCCGGAAAGCAAAAAGAAAGAGAAGGCAGAGGTCTCAATATCCTCTTCAAGGGCACACCCCCAATGACCTACTTTTCTTCCACTAAGCCACACTTTCTAAAAGTTCCACATCTCCCACTAGTGTCACATCTGGTGACCAAGCACATGAGCCTCTGGAGGACATTTAAGATCTTAGCCATAACCAGCTGCCAGAATAGCATTTACCATAGATATCTTGGATTTGCTTTATTGGCATATATACTTGGTTCAGCTACTAGATTCTGAGTTCCTGGAGGAATGGACTGTTCATTCCTATCCTATTTTCTTAGGTTCTATATTTGTCTGTTCATTAGTCACAGGGCCAAACTAACAGCCAAAGTTGTTTATACCTCCTTGTGATCAGAGCCCAAACTCAGAACCACCTCCTTATTGAACTCACTCACCAAGCCAAAATTTTCCCTGCACTAAATCAACCCAGGGCTCACTACCAGACATTGAAAGACAACTGTGTCCCGAAGATCCCAGAAATTATGCACACTAGCCAATACTCTTCTATCTCCCTGGTCTGGCCTTAACTTTCCTGCAGAAACTCCACTAAGGGCTGAGGACTGGGCCTTTGCCTTACTCCTTCTGCCTCCCAACCAACCCTCGTGCTTCCCTCAGGGTTGTGTGTGGCATGGCATGCTATATTTCTCACTTTAATCTTTCCTTTCAATGGCATTAACCTCTTAGGAATTGTCACTCCATCACCCCTTTGTAAATAAAGATCTAAGGCCAGGGATGTAGCTTTGTGGTAGAACTCATGCTTGACATGTTCAGGGCTCTGGGTTCAATCCTTAGCACCAAAAACACTAAATTAAAAATCCCCCAAATTAAGACCCAGGTACTAATTGCTCCTACTGAGTACCTAGCCCATTCCTTTGGACAGATAGATGAATCAACTGTTGAACTGGTTAGTTGAATATTTCTGAAGTAAAAAATGGTCACCTAAACTCACATTGTGTGATCCTAGGGGTTAGCTGAGGGCTGAAGGATTATCAAAGGAAAAGACAAAATACTTTTAGGAAATATCTAAATGTTGATTTCTTTGCCAATTTACTTTAACTCTGTTTGGAATGTTATTTTTTCTCCTTCTGTGTTCTACCTTAAACTCAATTTACTGTTCTAAAACTCTGTTTGTTAGCCTCTTAGGTGCTTGATATGTATATCAAGTCAACACATACTGTTTGTACGGTCTGTTTAATAAAACTCAGATTTTCTAAAAGCTTGTAATATCAAAACATGCAAATAGGGGAAGCCAAAGAGGATGATTAGTGGTTGTAGAAAGGCAACTAGTAGACATGAAATGTGTCTGAGCAAAGGTAATAAATCAAATGAAAGTTAGCTTTCATCAGCAATAGTTGAAAAATAACAGTGTCAGTCCAAACCCAGTGACTTATCTAGCTGGAACAATTAGGTAGTGTCTCCAAGATTCTGGGTAACTATGCAATGTTTCCTTTGCCATATTTCCTCCTATCCTCCCTTGACAATTTAGTGCATTTCCCCCAATTATCACTGATAAGGTCCCACAGAATGTCCCATTTCTGTTATATCATCTCTAGTGCCCCCATCTGTGGGTGGATACCTGTAGCTATTTCCTCCTGAAAGGACACATTGAATGGAACTCTTAGGTCAGTAGGAAACTGCATGTGCTTTTTGCTTTTTTTCAAACTAGTGGATGTATTAATTGTCTATATAGTTTTTCAGTCTTCCCTATAGTTCTTGATGCCTACCTACAATGTGTTTTACAACTTTTGCTACAACCACCAAGTATCTAGAGGTTACCATAACTAACTAGTCACAGACATAGTATTAAATCCAGCCCTATTCTGTTTTTCCCCTCTATGTAGCATACACTGGCACCATAACATTGTATGTCTTGAAATAATGCCATTCATAAACCAAATGTGCATCTTTTTAGGGGACATTGCCTTATCATAGTCAAAGGCCACCTGTATCAATAGGTACATCAAATATGGGGCTATGACAGATTGTGTATTTTAAAGGATTATAAAAACATGTAAAACATTTCCCAGTTACCAATTCTTTGCTGGTTTCTCCCAACACACTATTCTAATATTATTATTTCTATCTTCTTTCTATCTATGTATCTATCTATGTATCTATCTATGTATCTATCTATCTATGTATCTATCTATCTATCTATCTATCTATCTATCTATCTATCTATCTATCTATCTACCTTGCTGTTCCCATCTTTCCTAGTAAGAACAGGGCACTGTCACAGGAGAGACCTCCAGAAATGGTGATACACGAAGGGCCATGAAGACACAATCTTTTATTGCTGAAGCAATTGCAGGATGGCACATAGGGGGTTTTCAGCCATTTAAGGTATCCCTCCCCCCCTTTTTTTGATGCTGGGGATTGAATTCAGAGCATCATGCATTCTAAATCAAGCACTCTAACATTGAGCAACATCCCAATCCTTCAATTTTAAGATCTTAATAATTAGGTTCAAGAGAATATATTTAAAATTCAAAAGGCAAGTTTCTTACATGTAGATTTTAAACACTGACATAAAAATAATAAAAGAAATTCTGCAGACACCATGAGACTATTGCTTTGAGAAAACAAGGTATTTTCCTCTTCTTCATGGAGTCAAGTGACTTGAGGCTAGTACTGAATACACTTGCCTGGCATTTAAATTAAAGGCCTTGAAACAAATTTAGTTCACAGCTAATACCTATTGAATTCAGTCATGTGTAGTTACTTAACATTCCCATTTTCCGGGTTACATGATGTATTTTGTGTTCCTTGCTCTCTTAGATGCTCTTTCTTTGTACTAATATCTCATTATAGGTACATGTCTTCCTGCAACATACCTACGTGCGTAAAGATGTCTTTTATCATATCAGATTGTCAGTTTCCTAATGGCATGATGCCTTGGTGACACCTGCCATTCATAAGATAAACCATTAAAATTAGAAATTTTATAGTTAAATAAATCTATTAAAGATTAATCAGTAAATTTATGGACTATTTGGGGGAAAAATAGTGGTTAGTGATTATTGACTAGAAATCCAAAAGTGAAGCACAGAAGTATGCAGTTCTAAACAAGTTCTTTGATTCTAATGTGTTCCAAAGTTTGAGAGCCACAGCTTCTGATCAATCCCAATGATAATTTTTTTAAAATATTTTTTTAGTTGTAGATTGACACGATATCTTTTTTTCATTTATTATTTTTATGTGATGCTGAGGATCGAACCTAGTGACTCACGTATGCAAGGCAAGCGCTCTACCACTGAGCTACAGCTATAGCCCCCCAATAATAATTCTTAGTTCTCTTAGTAACACCCACTCAATCTCTCTGTAGATCTCATTAACCACACAGCACTGGTTGCCCCATTTGGGGAGCTGGATATATTCAGAAGAAAGTGCTTCCCAGTTTCCCTGCTTGTCAGAGGGTGACATAACCTCAAGGGAGAGACATAAAGGCTTTGGAGTCAGATTTAGGTTGGATCTCAGCAAAGTGCTGCCACTTATGTGTCTTTAGGCAAAACAATTCAGTTCTCCAAGCCTCAGTCTCTTTATATATCAAGTCACAGCCTGGCTATGATGCTTAAATGAAATACTATATAAAAGCATTCAGAATAAAGTCAATATTCCTTAAATATTAGCTGTCTTTATGCTACACCCTTCCTGAAGCTTATAAAAATGAATGAGAGCAATGCAGAGCACCTGGCACATCAGAGCATCCTGCAAACAGGAGGTAGCTTCAGTTTCAGGGGACTAAATATAACTTAAGAGCACAGTTCTCTCATTTGTTGAGAACCACGAGTGGAAATTATTTCTCAATTCATTTGCTTTTTGTATGAAAAATGTTATAGAGATAACATAATGAACACATTTTAGGAAGGATCATTCCACTGAGCCTTTTCTTTGGAAAGCAAGAATGTAACTTTCTCCCTCCCTCTCTTCCTTCCTTTCCTTTCTGATAGAAGAGTAGTATTACAAATAGCATGTGCATTTTCAGAGTGAAATAAAGCATTGGAGTTCCTTAAAGCTACTGACATACCAGCAAGTGTTTAGTCAACATACCTTGAAAAGCAGGATATTTAGAGCCACCTTCATTCTTCCAGGAACGCAGACAGTACAAGATTCCAAGAGAACATTATAAGGAGAAGATTCTTATTTAATGTGAAGTGTGACTTCTCTGAGCTTAATCTGAGCATATGGCTTTGTGTGTCTGATACTTGCACATGAAGAAGGCAATAAAAACTAGTTTTTGGAGTTTAGAAGAGTAGTTTTGGCCCAGTGATGAGGGGATGAACAAATGTGTTAGAAATTTTGACCAAAATGCTCTGGACAAAATAGCCATCTGATAGTCATACAGGAGCATGAAAAATCTGTATGACACTTCTTTTGGACATTGAACACATTGTACCTATGGCTAGGATAGTGTTTTGCTGACTTCCACTCTTCCAAATTTAATTGGAACAGTGCCAAGTGGGCCAAGTTGAAAGTAATGTGACCATGTTATAAACTCACTGAAAGTTTCAGTAATTTCAAGTTCAAGTACTCTGTGTACTTTGAGCCAAATGTTCTGGCCTGAACATTCAGAAGAGGCAACCTGGTTATCTGGATTTGGCTTCCATTGTTCTCAGGCTGATAATATCTCCCCACATATGGGTGGGTCACTCAGGGGTTGTACTAAAGTGCACAGCTCTGCATCCATCCCAAAGTATAATGACAACAATTTCCAGGAAAAGGCAACGGTATCTGCAGCTGTGCTAGTATCAGTATCTAGCTGCTAGTGATGTCTACAAGGAAGGAGAATCCAGGAAGGTTGTAAAAGGTGTTCTTCCAATTCTCTTAAAGGAGGCTGCTGGTAGAAGAGATCATGTGTCATGTGTCATCTGTGCATACCCACCACCTGCTTTACTTCAGTCACGACAGCCTTGCACATGACTGCTTTCTCACATAAGAAGCAATACCTACTTCCCATTCCCCAGGTCAGGCTATCTTTTAAAGAGCCTAAGTTTTTTATTAAATTCTGATTGCACAAACTAGAAATCCATATAGATTTCTAGGAACCCTTGAATTCTTCCATGAGGAAAAATTTTTGGAATCTAGAATGGAATGGGTTGGAGCTTCCTAATCTCTGAAGGGAGTAAGTGTGCTTTGATAATGGAAGATATGACACAATCAGGGTTGTCTTCTGATACAATGAAGAAGCTCATGGTATGCAAGCTGATAACAGACTTAGTTACATGCTGCTTTCAATGTTTTTAGTTGGGTCCTTTAGGAACAATATGCTCTTCTATTTAAACCTATAGCTCTGATGATAGTTCACACAGCTTTACCCTAGATCCATAGAATGGCCTAAGTGATTGAACGTTCATGTCAGTACCAATGACCAGGATGATTGTTATTTAGATTGTTATTTAAGGAGTAGGATGAAGGTTGGCTAAGGAGACAGAATGCCTATGGTTTGCTTTATTAGCTTTTTTTTTTTTCTTTCTTTTTTTTGGTACCCAGGATTAAGCCCAGGGGTATTAACCACTGAGCCACATCCCCAACCATGTTTTGTATTTTATTTTCAGAAAGCTCTCCCTGAGTTGCTTAGGGCCTTACTGAGTTGCTGAGTCTGGCTTTGAACTCATGATCCTCCTGCCTCAGTCTCCCGAGCCACAGGGATTACAGGTGTGCGCCAGCACGCCCAGCTGACCATTAAGTTGTATGCTTAGCCCACCTTAGGAACTTATATTCTTTCTGCATAAAATTTCCCGCATGAAGTGAAGCCTGTGTCACATCAGAAATACCAAACCCCAAACACAAGCAGATGCCAACCTGTCAGAATCATGCTGTCAGATCATAGAGCAGCACACTGGAAAATCCGAAGTGAGTAGGAAGAGCAAAGATGCATTGGAAATGAGGCCAGCTTGTCTTTGTTGTCCTAACATCCGTGGAAGGGAAGGAAGTCCCTCGGAAGAATTAGGGTACAAAGCGGAGGAGCTGCCATGCTTGGTGTCTGTTCTGTTTTCCACAGTTGCCACTGCAGTATCCTCATTATATTATAACACTTATTTCCAAGCACTGTTGCTTGTTCTGAATCATCTAAACTGGGATGACAAATGGAGTTAGCTTGATGCTTCTTGGGGCATACATATTTTCACTTCTAATTTGTAAATATGCTTCAAATAGGGACTTTTTGAGTTTTGGTACCTGTTATACCTTGGATCTTGAATGGGCCCCAAAGATCCATATGTTAAGGGCTTAGTCTTTAAAGTGGAGCTGTTGGGAGGTAGTGGAACCTTTGGGAAGTGGGACCTAGGTCATTAGGGGTATATCCTCAAAGAGGATCATGGAAGAGACCTCTTCCTCCTGCTTTCTTTTGCTCCCTGGCTCATGATGTGAGAAGATTTGCTCTGCCACACATTCCTGCCATGATGCGTTGTCTCTTTCTAAGGCCCAGAGCATTGGGATTAATCAATCATGGACTGAAACCTCTAAAACTGAGAACCACAATTAACTTTTTTTTTTTACAAGTTAATTATCTCAGGTATTCTATTATAGTGATGGAAAGCTGACTAACACAGAGCCTACCCAGAAACCTGTCAATTACTTCTCTCTAGACTGAGAACAGCAGCATTTTCATTCTATCAATATATTTAAAATGTACATGCATTGACTGACTGCACAGCTAAAGCTGAACTTCAACATTTTAGTCTTCTAAGGCTGTAGGTCACTCACGGCCAGATACAGAAAGAGGGCTTCCCATTTCAGCAAGTGATGGACAGCATGCCAGGGCTGTTCAGTTATCCCTGCCTAATTTTGCAATGATGTTGGGAAGGATCATCCATGTGTAGCTAGAATAATGTAAGGGACACACGTGTAGTCCTGGGTGTCCTTAGCATGGCATTGTTAATCATTAGAATCTAAAGCTCTAGTGAGATAGGGCTGACAGCCTATTATCCTCAACCTCACAGGAATCAAAGTCAGCATGTGAGCAAAGCCATCATGCTTGTCAAGAGTAGGAGGAAACAAAAGACACAATATAGGCTGGTGGGAGCCTGCAGGGAAGGCTGTACTGCTTACACCCATGTTTTATTCATTTTAAAACGTTTCTCAGGGAGAGAAGAAGCACATTCCCCAGCAGAGTTGACTTGTCCAGGAGGACAGGCAGAAAAGTGGACATGTTGAACTAAATGTGGAAAAATATATGAAGACATTTGGAATTACAGAGTGTATTAATGAGGTCATGGCAAGAGAGCCTGAATGGCCCAGGGAAACCTGTCTTCCAGAATCTGCGTCTAATTTTCTCTGTACTGTAACAACACACTTACAAACCCCTAGCAGAAGATGGTAGATAGAACTGAACTACCTAAGCCCTTGGCAAGGAACTGAGCAAATGAAATTGACCTTTCCACTTAAAAAAAAAATTAAGTATACATTTCAGTGGCACCAAGTACATTCACAGTGTTGACAACCATCACCTTTGTCCAGTTCCAGAAATCTTTCAACATGCCAAACAGATACCTATTCATTAACCAATAACTCCCCAGTCCCCCTCCCATTCAGTCTCTTATTCTATTTTCTGTAAATTTACATATTCTAGGTACCTCATAAAACTAGAATAACATATTTCCTGTTTTGCATCTGACTTATTTCAGTTAACATGATGTCTTTAAGGTTCATCCATGTTGCAGCATGTATCAGAATTTCGTTTCTTTTTAAGGCTGAAATATATATATTATATATATATATATATATACCTATATAGATAGATAGATAGATATATAGATAGATGAAATATTTATATATATATACATGCCACTTTTGTAGTGTTTTTGTTTTTAAACAGTCATCCTAAGGAATTTTGAAGCTGTATATATATTATGCGTGTATATATATACACACATATATATGTATTCTCATGCATATAATATGCATATACATGTACACACACAAAAACACACACACACATACATACACACACACACATTACATCTATTTTGTTCATTCATCTGTTGATAGACATGAACATTTTGTTTTTCTTTTTTTGACTATTGTGAATAATGCTGTTGTGAATAGGATGTCAAATAATCTGTTTTGAGTCTGTACTTTAAGTATATACCCAGAAGTGGAATTGCTGGATCATATGGTAATGCTTTATCTAATTTTTTGAGGATGTGCACAAACTTTTTTCCACAGGGGCTGCACCATTTACATTTTCACTGACAATGAATGAGGATTCAAATGTCTCCACATTCTCATTATTTTGTTGTGTGTGTGTTTTAAACAGTGATCCTAAGGAGTGTGAAGCATTGTCTCATTGTAGTTTTGATTTGCACACCATGCTTTTTCCAGTTTAGTCACTAAAGACAAGTTTCTTTTCCTCTGAAGTTCTAGTAGTTCCCCCTGATCAAGCACATAATGTGCACGTGAAGCCTGTTTTCTGACAAATTTCAGAGCAGCCCAGCAGGAATTTCACCTTGTGGCGGCTGCACTATGCTACATACAGAGACTGATTGGAATTGTAGAAAGGCAAACTCCTGAATCGAGAGGGCACTTTGCATTTCTTATGGAGCAGGATGAAGGGTTTCTCTTTTTCTCTCTTTAAATACAGCAGCATCAGAGACTTTCATTCAGTGAAAACCAGGCAATTCACTCATCGAGCTTATGAAGATGGTTGAAGCAGATGTGCTAATAGCTGAATGGCTGGACAAAGTCAACCATGGCGGGGTTTGCTCCTTTTGGGAAAAAAGCTCATTGCTCTGACTTGACATAAAGATTAGTAAATCACATCTGGGATAATTGGAAGGAGCTGGACCTTGAACCACCAATCAGAGAAGTTGCTCCTCTGATCTGTCAATGACCAACAGGATCCCTTTGTGAAACCATACAAAAAAGCCACAGACAATAGCATGTTTCCCTTTGGGACTTGCCTTCTCAGAGCTGCAGCTTGTATTTCTCTTTAATGACATTCGGGAGGTTGGTGCCTATGATTCTAGGATTGGCACTGGCAACTATAGGAGAGAAGGCTCATAGCCAGCATTTTTAAAATACACGTCAGTAAAGGACGGTCAGATGCTATAGTCATTTTCTTTTGTGTGTCCTTGAAGATGGGAACTTTATTTGAAGTTATGAAGATGGAAGGCATAAGAGTAGTAGATAGAGGTCGGGGTCCCACACATCTGGTTCTAGGCTCTTACCTTATTAGTAGGTCAAGAGGAATAATAATCAGAGGAACTTCTCTTTACCAACAGACCACAGATAGAGATTCAAACTTTGGAGTCATAAAAATATTAGTTTCAAAGGATTTTGAGTTTCTATGGAGCAAAATTCCCAAGAGAAAGAATCTAATTGGTCCACTTAATCACCATTATCTCTGTCAGGACATAACTTCTTTGCAAACCTCTTCCTGGTTACTGGCCATGGACTGGCTGCCCTTGAGTCACATGACACACAACATGGCCACTCTTGCTGAGAGAACAGAGGGTAGCCAGGCAAGAGAATGTCTTGGAGTTAGGACTAGGTATCACATTGATGATGGATGCATCCAATATAGTCATTCTTAACTCTGAACTTATGATAACCAGAGAGCTGGATTTAACATTTGTCTTCTTTGCTTAAAACTTAGAACAGTTTCTATAAATTGTGAGGATAAGTTGTAAAAAAGAATCTAGGTCAGGTCTTACTTGCATATGGTTATTCCTAATCATTATTAATTAATTATTTGTATTTTCAAACAACCCTTCTCCCTCTTCAAAGAGAGAACAAGAATGAGAAAGAATATCCATATAAGTGTCTTGGCAGAATACATACATAATTTCATATATATATATACATATATATATATATCTTTAATGAGTTACCTGAATTGAGTAACTATTTCCTAGATTAATTCCAGGTGCAATTAATTTTCCTACTCTTCAGTGGTTTGATCTAATAGTTAATAAATGAGGGAAAATAAATTCTTGCTCTTTTGGAATTCTCGTCTTGAAGAACTACCAAGTTTCAAAGCATCACTTTTACCTTCCTTCTAAAAGATTCATGGTTTATCTGCTGCCTTTTCTCTCCTTCCTCAAACAGCTATATTAAGAGCTGTCTTCTCTCCAGTCCTGGCGCAGTAACAGGCACCTGCAGCCTTAGCTACTCAGGGGTCTGAGGCAGGATAGATTGAGCCCAGGGGTTCAAGGCCAGCTTGAGCAACATAGCAAGACCCCAGGTACAAAAACAACTTCCTAGTCACATGTTTCACAGATGACCAGCCCACTCCTACTCAGTAGGAAAGCCCCACATCCTACCACTCTGCCATCCACGTCAGGCCAACTCCCCCATCAGTCATTTTACAGGTCACTGCCCCAACAGAATGCTCCTTCTCACTACCCTCTAGGGTTCTATTCAAACCCATACCAGCCGCAGTCACCCAGCATGAACCCACAGGTCTGCAGATGCTGTGGCTTTCCTTCAACTGCCCTCCTATGGCTCAACCAGACTCTTGTCCTAGGTGCCTGCTGCTCAGTTGGCTTCCTAAGCTCCTCTCACATATGACACCGGGAGACTTCCAAGATTTGTTCTCAGCTTAGGGAAAGAGGAAAACAAATTCCCCTTTCCACCAGAGTAGTCCTATTTTAGAGTTGCACATATACCAAACTCACTGAAAAACAATGAATTATACCCTCACAATGGATTATACCCTTATTCTGGCCCAAATCTCCTTACTACTGACTACCCTTTACTCCCCAGATGAAGTCAAATGTTTCCTGAGATCAAGCTTAAAGGGCATCTATGCTACTTGTGAGAGATAAGACATTATTAGCACCTAGTAAATGCATACCAGGAGTAAATTACCAGGTTAGCTGGAGAAAAAAAGAATAAAGTAATAGAACAGAAGGCTACTATATATCAATATTTTACATATCAGTAAGGAGCTCAGTGAGTTGGCACAAGCCTGTAATCCCAGCAACTCTGGAAGCTGAAGCAGGAGGATCACAAGTTCATGGTCAACCTCAGCAACTTAGGGAGACTCAGTAACTTAGCAAGATCATGTCTCAAAATAAAATAATAATAATAATAATAATAATAATAATAATAATAATAATAATAATAAAAAGGTCTGGGGTAGTTCAATGGTAAAGCACCTCTGGGTTCGATCCCCAGTACCAAAATTATACATTTCAATAAGAAATATTATTTGTCAGCTGGGCATAGTGGTGCAAGCCTGTAATTCCAGTACTTAGGGAGGCTGAGACAGGAGAATCGTGAGTTCAAAGCCAGCCTCGGCAACGGCGAGGCAGTAAGCAACTCTGTCAGACCCTGTCTCTACATAAAACACAAAATAGGGCTGGGGATGTGGCTCTGTGGTCGAGTACCCCTGAGTTCAATCCCTGGTACCAAAAACAAAGAAATATTATTTGTTACAAGTGACAAAAAACAAATTTGAACTATCTTGGTTAGTTTAACCTTGAAAGATTTAATTGGATCGCAGAGTTGGAAAAAGGATGAAACAAATAGGTTTGGTAACTTAAGGCATGGAGGTGAATCGGAGTCTCAGATGCAACGAGCATAGGTACCAGCAACAGCAGCAGCATGTCTCTGATTAAGAAAGAAATCAGTGTCCTGCCCTGAAGAGATCATGCACATCTGGGTATAGTAATTCCTAAAATTAGTAGGTGCATATTTGGAAGATATGTGTAATACTATCAACTCCAGACTTACCTACGACTGTGTTACAGTAAGAAGTTTCTTTTGTTTTTAAAGATAGCTAAGTACAGCTAGAGGGTCAGTGGGTCCACGAATTTCTAAATTGCTGAAATTTAAACTCAGTTACATTGTTTAAATATTACATCGTTTATGCCTAAGTCTAATTGTGCTTTTACCTTTTTTCTTGGAAATGAATAATTATGAATACATATTTATATATCTCACACATAATGAAGATGATGGAAACCTTAAAAAGTGCCTTGGAGCAGATGGTAGTTTTAGAACAAAACAGATCCATTAGCTGTCAAATCCAGCTTCCTGTAGGATGAAAAACAGTTCTCAGGTGGTGCTAAGAAAAGCTCTCACTTATTCTAATACCTTAGGACATGGATTCTTTTGTAAAAATTTTGGCACAGGAAGACTATGACAACTTACAATTAATGAATGTCACAAAAAATAAAATAATAAGTGCAAAAAATGAAAAATGAAAAGAATTCACTGATCAAATATGAAATCAATTCAAACCATATTTTTAAGCATGATGCACTGATATGGGACAAATGGAGCAAATTTCCAGGATTTTCCAGGTATGCATAGTTTTCCTGTCCCCATTTGTGGAATCTTTTGCTTTTTTGTGTGTTTAACTATGATGAGGAAGAAATAATTTCTGATTTTATAAAAGTAGAGATTTCTGCAACTAGAGAAACATTAGAAGTCATTACAGATTAAGCAAATGATTTGTTCAAGGTCACCTGACTATCTTGAACCAGAGCCAGAACTTGGAGTCAAGTCCCATTTTCTATGTCCTTTCTATCATCCCCACCAATGCTAAGCGATCATTTCCCAAAGGCATGTTTCTATAAATAGCCAATCATTTAAGATTTTATGTACATATAAATTCATGTGGATCTACTAAGTCTTGTGGATAAGCAATTTTTAAGTATTTTACCTGACCACAAATTGTTTTCAAGGTAAACAAATAAATTTGTGGGTTTCTTGCCGTACTTAATGGAAAAACCAGAGTTCTTTGTGTACCCACCCTGAAATATAGGTCCCATCTGGAGATAACTAGGAGTACTTTAATTTAATAGTTAAGCTTAAATTCCTATTTACTAAGTCATCAAATCTGTATTTAAATAACTCAATCCATGATTTTACATGGGAATGAAATAAAACTTCTGTCCATCAGCATTAGCATAAGTCAGGTATGAATGAGAAACAGGAAAGCCACAGGAAAGAAATCAGGCAAAAGGGCAAAGCAAATCTGAAGAATCTGGAAACATCTGTTATTCATGAGCCTGGAGAGCTAAATGAATTTACTTAATATAAAGTCAGTATGATGATTAATTTTTGTGTCCACTTGCTTGGGTCATGAGTTACCCAGATATTTGGTCAAACATTTTTCTGTGTTTTTATGAGGGTGTTTTGTGTGTGTGTGTGTGTGTGTGTGTGTGTGTGTGGTATTGGGTATTGAACCCAAGGCTTCATGTATACTAGGTAATAGTTCTACCACTGAGTTACATTCCCGACCCTGAGGGTGTTTTAGGATAAGATTCGGATTTAAATTAATAGACTAGTTTAAGTGTGTTTATCAACCTTACATTGCCTGATAAAAATGCCTGACAAGAACTACTTGGAGAAGGAATATTTTATTTTGGTTCATGATCATAGAGGTTTCAGTACATAGTCATCAGCTTCATTGCTCTGTGCCTGAGATGAGATAGAACATCATGATAATGGGAGTGTATTGCTAAGAGGCCCAAGAATGTTGTGCAATCATGAGAAGTTACGTGAAGTGGAGGTGGGGAGATGCTCTTATATGAAGGGAGGAAAAACAGTCTTCCCAAGGAGGAGCAATATTAGTCATAAGTCAAAAAAATGGGAACAAGTTTCAAGAACTGAAGATGTATGCTAGGAATTGTGTGTGGTGGAGGAGGGTATACTGGGATGGTAAGAGATGAGTTGAGGCTGAAAATGCCCTCCAGACACTTTGCAACTGGGCCAACATCCCTAATCTTTAATATTAACCATGACTCAGTTTACGTTTTCTATTTAAGAGTACCCATGGACTTAGGTGATGTTGTCCAATCCGTGGAATTCTACCTGCATGCACTCGCAAATCTGCATAACAGGAATCCAGGATATCAAAAGAGTTTTGTTTAGCCAATTACTAACAATCCAGTCTTCCTTCTAGAAAGCCTATTTAATTAAATGAATGCCTTTGAAATGTCAAAAATTGAAATGGCATGACAAATTGGATTGGTTGTATACAAAATCGATCAAACTCTATATACATTTACCAACTATTTGGAAAGGTGGGAAATTTAGGATTTTTTAAATGATAAACTGTTCTAAAAATAAAAGCATTTTTTTTCTACCAGGGATTGAACCCAGGGGCACTTAACCACTGAGCCATGTCCTCAGTCCTTTTTATATTTTTATTTAGAGACAAGGTCTCGCTAAGTTCCTTAGGGCCTTGCTAAATTGCTGAGGCTGGCTTTGAACTCATGATCCTCCTGACTTGGCCTCCCAAACTGCTGGGATTATAGGCATGTACCACTGCACCTGGTTATATTAAATTTTTTAAGAATAATTTAAGGAAAAATGAACAATACAAAAAGTAGTAAGGAGTAACTATTCAGGAAAATAGATAAAAACAAAGTCTACTTATTATCTGCTTCTTTTTGTGTATTGAATTCTTCCTCTCTATAATTTTGGTATACAAATTTGTATAAATGGTATGTCAGTTGTGTAAGAACATTATCCCAAAAGGAGAATTTACTGGCAGAGCAGAAAATAGTCTATTACTGAGTTTGAAATGCACTGTATTAGATAATCCAATGGAGAGCTCTTTTTGTTTGTGGCTATCTCCAGGATGATATCAATGGGCCCAAGGTGGAAAATTCTATGTTTGGAATGTGCCATTATTCTTAGCTTTGGATTTTCAACAGTGAATTCTGCGTACTGAGAGCCAAAAAACAAATTCTGACTATTAATCACTACCTTAGCCTGGGTGGGAATCCAACCCCACTACTGAAGAAAGTTGTCCAGTGCTTTGTTCCAACTGACCAAAGGCAACCTCACTGTTGTTTTAGCCATAGCATTTCCCATCACTCATGTGCTGGATGAAGAGATGGTGGGAATCTCCACCAACTGTTTTCAGACCAGTAGATCTGAAATCTTTCTAATCTGATACATGTGACTGGAAAATGATTGAATACTCCTTATAAACAAAGAAATTAGATCAGCCTGGGAATCAGAAATGGTTTTCTAAAAGGGTTACAGATATTTATCTATGTGTTTTTAAAGCATAGAGCAGATTTCTTAGTTTCAGGAGGTTTTAATTTCTTGCTAAACAACTTCCGTTATCTAGGAGAACTGCAGGATCAGTATAATGGAGTGAACCCCAAATTTGGTGTTCACAGCTGGTATGATTTGGATGTAGTCTGAGTGTCCCCTAAGACTTTATTTGTTGAAATTTAATCTCTATTGTGAGGTATTAAGAGAATGGAAATGTAACCTGACTAAGAGTACCTAGGGCTGGATTCTGGGAATTGGTTAGGATTAGACAAGATCATTAGTATAGATCCTCCATGATTGAATCCTCTTGGCTTTATAGGAAGAGGGAGACCAAGCAGACACACACACACATGCAAACATTTTGGTCTTTCCATGTTCTGTCCTGTGCTGCTTCAGGTCTGTGCTCATCAGTACTATGATCAAAAACACCGATTAAGAACAACTTAGAGGAGGAAGAGTTTATTTGGGTCTCACAGTTTCAGAAGTTCAGTTGGGGGTTAGCCAACTGTATTGCTCTGAACCTGAGGTGAGGCAGAACATCACAGCCGTAGGGCATAGTGGGGGAAACCTTCTCAGCATGTGACAACCAAGAAGCAGAGAGAAGCCAGGGACAAAATATGGTCCCCATGGCACGCCCCCAGTGACCTACTTCCTTTAGCAATACCCTTCCACTCAACTACTGGTTAGATTACAGCTTTCATAATATAATCATTTCATCTCCGCACATTGCTATATTTTCTATCGCATGAGCTTATTGGGGGGCACTTCATATCCAAACTGTAAGAAGGACTCTGTCAGCAAGCAGGCTATCAGATGTGAGCCCTTGAGCCTCCAGAACTGTGAGCTAAGCAAATCTCTCTTCTTTTCTTTTCTTTTCCCTCCCTTCTTCCCTCCCTCCCTCCCTCCCTTCTTTCCTTCCTTCCTTCCTTCCTTCCTTCCTTCCTTCCTTCCTTCCTTCCTTCCTTCCTTCCTCTCTTTCTTTCTGTCTTTTTTGTACAAAGTTTGCCTTCCTCAGCCATTTTGTTGTAGTGATAAGAAGCCGGCAGGAGCCTTGGGTGGGAATCCTGGTTATTCCCATTAGGAATGCAAAGTGGGGAAAAGCTTTTCCCTGGAAGTGGAGCAGAGTCATGCTCCAGATTCCTTTCCAATCCTTCACACACTCCATCAGGCAAAGAGGCCAAGTGGTATCTGATTGTCAAGTTTTAGAGAAGGAGCTGGACATAGTCAGCCTAGCATCCACTGGTTAGGTTACAGCTTTCCTCTTCTCTCCCTTTGTACTACCAGTGAGCACATTCTCATGGTCAGTTTTCCAGGGTTGTTCAGCAATAACACTGTTGATGGCTGGGAAAATATATCTAATTTAGGAGCATGGTATTAGCAAGCCCGCTTGGCCTGTAGCATTCTCCAGCATCATTTTATCAGTAATGCAATTGCTTAACGCATCTGATTCTGAATGTGGGAAGGGAAAATGGGGTTGAAGTGGGTAGAGGCGTTGTTATTTATTTATCTCCCTTGGGAAAGGCTTTGCATAGTACCTGGAACATCACTGAACTTCAATACATTTTTACTTAAAGGTAGAGAGAGTGGGTCTAGTGAAAAAAATCAAGTAGCCCAGGTGTGAAAATTACAAATAAGAAGGCCATTTAAGGATTGATCCAGCTTCAACCTACCCAAGAGATCATTAGCATTAGAACAGAAAACAGGGCAACGATTCTCCCTATGGGAAGTTCAGGGGAAACTGTCACTGTCTGCAGAGTCTACCAGCCTCAGCCAGAGTTGGATGACTCCTCATGGCAGGCCTCTGGATTCATTTGTTTACTTGGAGCAAGTGGAGAGGTCAGCCAGCTTAGTGTTCAGGTTCTAAATCAAATAGTTGGGGAGATAGCAAGTTAAAGGCCCAGATTCAATTTCCATTTCTTTCTCTTTTAAGAATAATAAGATTCAGAAATACAATGACCCAAGGGCAGGAACTGGGACAAAGACAAGCACAGATAACAAATTTCTATCCCAAGAAGGGAGGCAACATACAAAAAGAATGCTCATTAACCAAAATGGAGCATTATTTTTCCTCTTCAGGGAAAATCTGAGAAGCTATTGATGGCAGGAAGGCTCACAGTCAGTCCCTACAATCTCTTTTAGGTTACATGGAGGATGTGATGCATGGGGGGCGGGTGATGGATTGAGCACTGGTTGAGACTGGAATTCCAGACCAAACCCTCCTATGATGCATCCTATGTCGTTAGTAAAGTCATTTTGCTGTGCTTGTATCAAGGCTTCATCCTCTGCAAAATGAAAGGACTGGGCAGCCGTTTCCACTGTTTGCCAGGGTAGATCTCCTGCTCCAATTGTTTCTTTCTGGTGAGGGGAACTAAACTACCTTGTGTCAGTGAATGTCTCCCTGAGAGAAAGCAGAGCCTCAGAGAAGAATATCCACCCTCCAGTATCCTGAACAGCACCTCTTTTCTCCCTGCTTGGTCTGGCTGCCCCATTTGGCAGCCACTTGTAAAACTACTGCTGTGTTCCCATCTGCCCAATCTCAGCAGAACATCAGGGATAAAGGGTGTGAAATGTGAATGCTTCTTCATTCTTTTTTTTTTTTTTAGTTGTTACTAATGGCTGTCTAGGGACAGAAATGTTGGCAGACCTTTTAGACAGTCCCTTCTGAAATACATAAAAATATCTAGAGTTCACTAGATTGTTATTTCATAGAATGTAGGGTGGCTGCCACCATTCTTGTAGCCAGTGACGTTATCTGATTTATTCAAAGGGGGAAGAAGTCACTATAGATGAGTTAATCACTTGGAATAGAGCAGTAGATGCCAGATGTCTAGTGAACAGCAAGGCTTTTCTGTATTTTAAGGTTTTTAAAACACACACACACACACACACACACACACACATCATCTCTGCTATATAAATGTTATTCACAATGCATGGAAACACAATTGTTTCAAAATAAATTCAGAATGACTGATTGTTTTGTTTCCACTTACATTTATGAAAATGGTCAAAAAGAATGTATGTGTCCAAGATTTAAAAAAAAGAAGAATGTATGTGTCCATACATAATCTGCTTAACTTTCATCCACAGCTAGGGAATATGTTGATGTTTTCTTTCTAAACCTATTTGGTGTTTATGTAACTAATTGTTATCATCTTTAGTTTAGAAATATTAATACCAAAAAAAGCTGCAAAGCCCAGCAACATCATAAATGGTGTTCTATATATTTGTTTGTTTCCAAAGCTAATGGCACCAGAAATTCTTTAAGAATATGTGAAAATCAAAAACTCATTGTAAGCACTATCTGCTTACTTGTTGTTTGTTTGAGGAACTTTTTAGGAGAAAATATTTGCAGATCTGACAAACAGCTACAGGAGGATGCACAGATAGAGGTAGCTAAGATAAAAAAGATATGCACATTTCTACATCTTCATCTTGTTTCTAAATCCCTTTCCACATTAGTCAAATGCGCTATAAGACCAGGATCCTAAAAACTGCAGATCACCAAGTTACAGTAGTACACACCTATAGTCCCTGCTACTCAGGAGGTTGAGGCAGGAAGATGGCAAGTTCAAGGTCAGTCTGGGCAACACAGCAGGACTCTATCTTTAATTTAAAAGGAGAAGGGAAGGAAAAAGGAAGAAGAAGGGAGGGGGAGGAGGAGGAAGGAAAGAAAGGGAATAAAGGAAAAGAAGGAAGAAGAGAGAGAGTGAGAGAAAGAGAGAAATTAGCATATCCAGGCTTTTGGGACATAGCCATACTCACAAGGTAGAAGAAGGGTCATTGTTGGCTCATTGTCTGTAGGATTCTGCTCTAATTCACATGCTATTGATAAATAAGATGGAGGGCAAGAGAGGAAATTGGAGCCAAACCCCATGGCAAGTTTGGCAATACCATCCTGATGAAGGCACAGCCTGGGAACACACAGTGCCCATGGTCCAGGCTGCACACAGCCAGGTTGGGACAGCCCATTAATCTCTTTCAGGCCCACTGACTTATGCAGACCACAGGTGCACAGGCTTGTCGTCATCCTCATGGCTAAATAAAACCATTAGAACTCCGGAGGAGTAACAATATGGTGACTTAAAGACGACCGACTGGTACATTTGTGAGAAGCTTTGCAATATGATTTCTGACAGTTGTTTGGCATAATTAAAAGATCACTAAACAGAGCTAAGCAAAAAAAAGTTTCAAAAATAGATGTGATTCTGGATGAGATTCTAATAGCATAATGGAATTTCTGTTTAAATTTATCTTTAAAGGAAGCTCCTGTCAAAAAACAGAGCTGAGACAGTGGTTAAAGATAGGTGGTACTAACACATGGGAGCTGACGTCAGAGTTTCTCTGAGGGGCGTGGGAGGTAAGAAGGTGGAAAGACATGAAAAGATTGTCAACTACTTGAATTTTCTCATGATATCAATAATGATATTTTTAACTGTATTTGAGTCCTTTAAAGACAATCTACCTCAGGTCTAAAATCAAAGAGTACATTTCCTGGGCTGGAGTTGTAGCTCAGTGATAGAGCAATTGCCTAGCATGTATGAGGCACTGGGTTCAATCCTCAGCACTACATAAAAACAATAAATAAATAAAATGAAGTTATTGTGTCCATCTAAAAAAAAAGTGTATATTTCCTGCAACATGTAAGTGTTCTCTGGAAGGAGAAAGAAGAGCGAAGGATGGCAACAGGGTGGACAGGGGGTGTCTAGTTGTTCTTGTGTATGGAGACCCAAGTAAGGCTATAGCAACAGAGAGGGATGAAGGTAGATATTCACACGCTGGTGTGGAACTGCATCTCCTGGCATCTAGTAGTGGGCTGACAAAGTGGCTGGGAGATTCCATGGGTGTCAAGACCATAACAGCAACTCCCACTCCTCCATCTAACCCCCAACTTCTGCTGACAGGAGCTAGCTTACCTGGATAAGTAAGCAGGTTTAGCTTATCAAACCTGGGGGAGCAATGGGCAAGAGCCTCACCTTGAAGCACAAAGCCCAGTACTGTGTATCAGGCAACCTGTACAATGAGTGGCCCAGTGTCTTCCAGAAAGAAGCATTCTCTGCAGCTGTGGGTAGGATTACTAATAGCACTGCAGCCAGCATGTTGGCTGCTTGGCATTTGAAGATATAACATCCCTTGGTTATTTGTGAACAATCCCCAAAGCCTGTGTCATTTAATAATTTGCCCTTCCACTGAGACATAGGCCAGAATGGTTCTAAGAGCAATGTTTGTGAGAATAAGTCACTGAGCTAGTGAATGCACCTGTTGTGGTAAAAGGTCCCTGTTATGGTTTTTATATGGTTTGTTCCCCCAAAGGTGCAGGTGCTAGAAGCCTGGTCCCCAGTGTGGTGGTGTTGAAAAGAGGTGGGACATTTCAAAGGTGGGGCCTAATGGGAGATGGCCTCCCATTAGGGAGGTTCTGACCTCCTTCATGAAGGCTGGGTTACATCTCACATGAGTAGATTCTTTCCCCCAAGCAGGGGTTGTTATAAGAGTGAGCTTGCTCTCTCTTGAATTCTATCCCACCCTGTGATCTCTCCCTCTCACATGTGCTCCTGCCATGATGCCATCCACCATGTTGCGATGCAGCCAGAGGTTCCCACCAGAGGCTGAACTAATGCTACCCAAACATGGACTTTCAGCCTCCAAAACTGTGAGATAAATAAATATCTTTTCTGTATAAAATACCTAGTATTTTGGTATAGCAATACAAAGTGGACTTAGACTGTCCCTAATGAAAGTCTATTACTTGTGCTAATTTTGAAAGCGAGAATGCAAAAGGCTCTAAGTAAACCAGAGGGTTTAGTCAGTAAATAGAAATTTCAGATAAATTTTACAATAATGAATTAACCACAATAAAATATTGGAAAAAATAATGGAAAGGATATACTGTAGAAGTAATTCAAAATATGCAAATACACCAAGGTCATGGATGTTGAATCTACTATTGTTTTAAGCTTCCAGGTGTGAAAAGAGCTGTGGCCCCAGTGTAGAAACGGAGATCATGCAACAAAAGGCATCTACCTTCAGGTATAAGTAAGCAACGACTCACATTGGGAGTGATTTAAATATTGATAAAACCCACAGTCTCCTAGACTTCTATGGCCTATTCATTGTTTAACAATGAGTGATGTGCACATATTAATGTTGTTTACAAGTCTATTAGTATTAGTATTCAGTGTGCACATATTAGCATTGCTGACAAGATACTTTCAATCTGGCACCCATGTTGGTTTGGATGGTTTGGAACTGGCATTTTAGTGGAATTGTGGGTGCATACAACTGCTGTGGAGAAAAGTGAGACAGATATAAAGCCCAAAACTGGCCCCCTTCAGGATTGCAAAACGGAGAAAGACACTTGACAGCTTGTTGAATCAGTGACAAGTTACCTGCTTACGGGTTTGCTCAGTGCCTTCCATTCTTAAGCTCTAGTACCTTATTTATAGCCCTCTTTTATTATCAGGGCAACAATCTTATATTTAGGGTTTAACTCTGGCAGCAGCACCAAAGCAAAGAGAACCCTGGAGATAAAGTACAGCTTAGAGATACAAGTATTTGGAAGTCCAAGTTCTTTTTGCAAGAGTCACAAAGATCTTTGTGAAGAATATTGGTTTATTGATTTTTGCTTGCAGTAATTAGGTCCCCACTCAGAACTCCCAAATCTTGGTATAAAGACTTTGGGGGGCTCTGTATTTATTGCCTAGAGCTTTGCTATGCCCATGAGGACTTTTACTGAGTATGAGATAGTTGCTGCCATTTGAAAGGAAGAGTATGATACTTCATTCGGGATTGGTTTAGGAAATCATTAGGAACTTGCCTTCCTGCTTTGGCATTCTTCATACAGAAAATTCAATTCATTAGCTATTCTGAAATATGGGAGATGCCAAAGAATTAGTTAGACTTCTGGGTACTATGTGGAGTTCCTGTCATTGCACATAGAATATCCACCTTCTTGTCAAGACCAGGGGAGCTCCATCAGTGCTTATGTCCTCCTTTATGCAGTTTTTGGGGCATTGAATGGCAGCCTGACAGAAAGAAATCAGACCTCTAAATCAGCATAAGCTCTAAACTAAGGCACCACTCTTGCTTTAGTCGCCAGCCGCCCACTCCTACTTTCTTTTATTCTTGCCCACACACCTCCCAGATTTAGCCTTCCCATTCTTGGTCATTTTCATTACCCAGTTTCCTGCCCGGATTTCTCTTCCCCTGATTTCACTGAGGTGTGGAGTAATTCCCCATCTTTGCCTCCTCCTACACTTTCTCTGAAACAAGCACACCAACTCCCACATTTGGGAGTGTAAAGGAGAACATCTAGTTTTCACTGGAAATTAGTTCCATTCAAAGTGTCTCTGTAGGTTGTTGGCCCCAAGAGATTTCCATTTTGGTCCAGGGTGGATAGAGGATGGTACCCCACCAGCCATGGTGTGTGTTATGATAAAAGATGTTCTCCAAAAACCCATGTGTGAAATAACGCAAGAATTTTTCTGAGGTGAAATGATTGGATTATGAGAGGTCTGGCTGGATTGGTGGATTAATCCACTGATACGGATTAACTGGGCAGTAAGTATAGGCAAGAAGGGTGTGGCTGTAAGAAGTAGGACACTAGGGGTGTGCCTTTGGGGTTTATATTTTGTCCCTGCTTAGCAGAGATCTCTCTTGGCATCTGGTTGCCATGTCCCTAGCTGCTTTCCTCTGCCATTCCCTTCCACCATGATGTTCTGCCTCACCTCAGGCCCACAGCTATGGAGTTGGCTGTCTATGGACTGAGACCTCTGAAACCATGAGAATAAACTTTTCTTACTCTATGTTGTTCTTGTCCAGTATTTTGGTCACAGTGACAAAAAACAAAAACAAACAAAAAAAAAACTGACTTAAACACTGTGATTCTAGGATAATTTGCTCAACTCATCTTTCCACTATTTCCACTAGTATTACCTCTGGCCCTGGGAAAACTCTATGTCCATTCTCTCTGTTCTAGAGTTCTGAATCATTTCATCTGTGTCCTTATTTTTCTCACCTTCCTTGAACTTGCATTCTCAATTTTGCCCCTGATGGATGAGTCCATGATTCTCAGCTCTGGAGGTTATTCTTGGATCCTTAACCCACTTCTTCACTTCTAGTTCAGTTTTGCTGATAGATACTTACCAATTTTTAAAGTTGATTCTACACCCGTGTGAATGAATCATGACTTTTTGAAGGTGCAGTTCTAAATTAATGACAGGCCAACCTTACCAGTGGCCCTGTGGCTTTGAAAATGGATGTCGCATCCCAGGTTCCTTATCTGTATGGTCTCCACTCAAGCCAACAGTCTGAAGCCCACTGTCCATCTCGTCTCATTTGTAAGTTTGTGCCCTGTCAGACCTGCAATGACTTTGAATTTGGGGTTGAAAGCGTGCACTTTATTTTTCTACTAATTTGCATTTCCTATGTCCTAGTTCTGGAGCATTTATCCTGCTGTGTTTAATTATGTGCTTATCTGTTGGTCTCCCTGGCCAGACTACAAGCTTCTCTCAGGCAAGGATGAAGTCTTGGTTCTTGGGTACTTGACACATGAAAGATGCTCAGAAAATATTTCTGAGTCACTCTGGTGAGTAAGCTGAGAAACCTTTCAGCATTCGATAACCCTAGTTTTGCCCTGAATAGGATTTTATCCCTGGAACTGCAGTAATGAAAAACGATCAAATTAGTACAGAACCAGCTATTCCTGTTCATCCTGGAGGCTTCTTGAAGGTTTGTTTGTCTGTTTCTATTTTCTTATTTGTTTGATTTTTTCAATAAAGTGGGACTTCTCTTTGAAACTCATGTCACATTGAGTCAGCTGAACTCAAGTCAGAAAAAATAATGCTATGCTCCATTTTCCTCTCACTGTAAGTCAAAGTCAAATTTTGACCCACAGGAATCACACAGCCACCAGAGGAATTGGTATGTGATGGGCTGCCCGACTAGACCAGCCTTGATCTGGATTCCTGCTATACCACAAGCTCCACAAACCTGAACCTTAGTTTTCTCATCTGTAAGGTATGAAAAAGGCTACTACCCTGCAGAGTTATTACAAGGCTTAGTGCCATTGGATAAATGCTATTAGTATTATTATTGGAAATCTCAAGACATGGATCACATTCTCAAGCTGGCACATAATGAGAATCAAGGAATCACTAATGCATTATTCATCACACCTTGACATGACTTTTATGTGACATTCAGCTGGAATATCTTCGATCTGTTTCTTCTTCATTTGCTATTCTGAGCTCAGAGCCTAACTAGCTCATCAGTTCAATGAACTGATTTTTCTTTTTAAAAAAATGAGCATCTGTTTATGCCAAAGACTCAGGTTCTTGCATGTACCTGGTCTTCCAAGGTTGAGGAATTAATTGACTCTGGTGGAGAGGGGTGTCTTGGAATTTCTCAAGTAGATTAAAGCTGCATGACACGTATGCGACTTGCTTCTATTTGGAGACACTGTGGGAAGGTGAATCAAGCAAGAGCTCAGATTTTCCAGTGAGCAAATGCAGAATTTTAATTAGCTTTAAGTCCATTTCTCTGCTGGAAATAGCAGATCTCTGAGCATTTCTTCAATAGTATTACAGTAATTATAACAATTCTGAAAGGAATAATTTATAGGATGTATTTTTGTAAGCTTATGGGAAAAGAAAGGCCACATCCAGTTTTGTATTTGGTATGTGCCTAGAGATGCTTAACAGTATTAATGACAGAAATGTAAATCATTTGGTTCATGCTCTCTACAATATGCTATAATAGTATTGTCCAACAGGACTTTCTACAATAGTAGAAATGTGCATACCTGAGCTAATATAGTGGCCACTAACCACATATGGCCATCAACCATGTGAAATACTGCTAACTGCAACTAAGGACTGAATTTTTAATATCATTTAATTTTAATTAGTTGAAACTTAAATAGCCACATGTGACTCACAGCTATTATATTGGACTTCAAGCACTGAGATACCAACTGGAGCCCAACCAAGTCACCCTACCATTTGGACACCAATGGGAAACACAAATGACACTGAAGGAGCCCCAAAGCCTGTGTATTAAAAGCTCCACAGAAGCCTATTAGTTGGGTTCTTTTATCCCACAACAGATTGTAAGAATCCAATTCAAAAGAGAGGCAGGTACAATGGCAGCCACATAACATGAAAAAGTTTGAAAACAAACCAGGACTCAAAAGGGAGAAACAGTCTGGGATTCCTGAACATAAGGACAAGGAATGTTTATATCTCAAAAGCATAGTGTTAGATGCCATGGATCATCAAAAAAATGTTAAGCACCAGGGAAGCATGCTTCAGGAAGGGATGGAAAGAAAATGAACAAGTGTAATCCAGACCTTTATCAAAGGTGGTAAAAATTGACATCGTTTTGGCATATAAATGCATGAGTTTTGGTTATCTGGAGAGTCCTGTTGCTAGTTCCATCTCACTGTTCCCATGAGAAGAAGTTGTAACACCCTATGATATCCTAAATCTCACATGACTACTGTTCCCCTTGGGTCTGCCTGAGGTAGCTTCAATTACCGCTCCTGCCTCATTTTGGGTGATTTCTCCTGACTCTCTTTTCTAGCTATACTGGTATTCCTTCTGTTTCCTGAAGTTATCATGATCCCTTACTCCACAGAACTTCTATCTAGGATTATTCCACCCTACCTCCATTCTCTCCCCTAGCTGGCTCCTGGGCACCTTCAGATCTCAGCTCCTAGAAAAGCTTTCAGCTGCCTCAACTTTCCTCACTGTATCTATACCTGGTCCCTTCATTCATCATGCTTCTGTCTGAATTTCTTCCCCTTCAATTCCTACTTGAATTTATATCTTCATCAGTAAGATTATCTGATTTGTTTATCTGTAAACTCCAAGCAAACAGAGATTGCATTTGGCTGGATTCATTCACCTTTGTATCTACCATACTTAGATTATCCTCAGTAAATCCTTAGTGACAGAAAACTTGGAATGCAACCACCATTTGACCCAGTTATCCCACTCCTAGGTTTATACCCATAGGACTTAAAATCAGCAAACTACAGTGATGCAGCCACATCAATGTTTATAGCGGTTCAATTCATAATAGCTAAACTATGGAACCAACCTAGATGCCCTTCAACAGGATAAAGAAATGGATAAATAAATTATGGTATATATATACACAATGGAATACTACTCAGCCTTAAAGAAGAATGAAATTATGGAATTTGCCAGTAAATGGATGGAATTGGAGAATATCATGCTAAGCAAAATAAGCCAATCCCAAAGAACCCAAGGCCAAATGTTTTCTCTGATACATGGATGGTAATTCATAATAAGTGGGGGATGGGGTGGCTAAGGAAGAACAGAGAAACTTTGGATTAGGTAGAGGGGAGTGAAAGCAGGGGAGGGGATATGGAAATGATAGTAGAATGAACCAGACATTATTCCTCTATGTGCATATATGATTACACAACCTGTGTAACTCTATATCGTGTACAACCAGAAGAATAAGAAGTTATACTCCATTTATGTATGATGTGTCAAAATGCATTCTACAGTCATGTATAAATAGAACAAATTTTTAAAAGATGCAAAAATAAATAAATGCTGAGTGAAAGAATGAATGAATTCTAGTTTATTTCTAACACTTTGGCATCTTTTTAAAAAATTTCTTTAGTCTGGGATGATTCATATTCTCGTTAAGTGCCATTTTAAAGTTCTTACTGTTCAATAGCTTATTGTCATGAAAACTTCAACCTTAAAATTCCACCCACTTCTCTCTTATTTGCTCCACTTACCACATTGGCTCACATAACTTCCTGTTTCCCTTAAATCCTTGGAGCACATGTTGGCAAGCTGATCTGTTATCTGTGGTTCTTGCCTTGGCAATGTAATTGTCTTCATGTTTTCACTGTTTCCTTCATTTGAATTTCCTGAGAGCCCCTGAATTCCTGACTTACTTTTCAACAAGATAGCAGCAGCATCTTTTAAGATTTGTAGTCTTTCTACAATCTCTGCCATAGTCTTCCTCTAAATTTTCTATTTCTAATTTTGTCTGTGTTAAAAAGTTTTCTTAAAATATGGAGAAATGAAACCTACCCATATTCCCAACTCCTCTGATCCCCACATTTGAAATATAAAATATCATTACAAAAGAAAGATCTCTGTTAATCCTTGCTAAATCCGTCAAGGAATTCATTTTCAATGTCACGTTTTCTGTCTCATTCCATATTATTTCTAAAGAAATCAGGGGTAAAAACTCCCATTAGTCCTGCTTTCTTTCCCCAAATCCAATCAAACTGCAATTTTTTCTTTAGAATGAGTTTCTTCACTGGTTAAATGACTTTCCCTTTCAAGTAGACCTTATTTAGTAGCAAATTCTTGATAAAAAGTCGAAATCTCTGTAACAAGTGTTTCTTGAGGACTTACCATGTTTCAGGCACTGTACTAGGGAAACAGCAATGAGTAAGATAAAAAAAGAAATTCCTGTCCTCACAGACATTTTATTTTGTGGGAAGAGGTAAACAAATGCAAACATATATGATTCTAGATAGTGGTAGGCTATAAAATAATGACATAGGATAAATGAACAAAATCTGAATTTATGCTAACATAGAGATGGGTTCATGATTCTTGGTGGAAATTATAACTTTGTTCTTTAAGCACCAAGTCCTGTGTTAACATTTTAAAAATCTTATTTTTGCTTCAACAAATGGGAGGATTATACACTTATGCACATTTAGGCTGCTTCTCTATTTTATATATTGTGCATATTGCTGCAATAAATATGGGAGAACAGATATCTCTTTGAGATCTTGATTTCAGTTCTCAGAGAGATATATCCAAAAGTGGGATTTCTGGAGAATAGTATGGCCATTCAATTAAAAATAGAACTACCCTATGATCCAGCAATCCTAAAGAATCTTTTGTTATCATATTTAAAAGTATATTGTAAGAAGATAAAGGTCAGTGTGTCATCATCCTGGCTTAGAACAAAATACATGATAAAATCTACTTAGAATCGGAACAATTTATTTTGACTTGCAACTTTTGAGGTTTTGGTCTACAGTAGGCTGGCTCCATTGTTTCTGCGCCTGTGGTAAAATAGAACATCACAGTGGAAGGGCATGGTGGAGGAAAGTTCCTTGTCTCTCATGGGCGAGGAAAGTTGCTCGTCTCATGGCAACCAGAAACAGAGAAAAAGAGAAAGGATCCAGAGACAAGACATCCCTTCCAGGGCATACCCCCAGCAACCTACTCCCTCCCACTAGACCCCAGCACCTACAGTTTCCATGAACTCCCAATAATGCCACAAAATTATGAATCCATCAATGCATTAATTCACTGATGAAATCACGATTTCCCAAAAGCCTCACCTCTGAACATTGTCGTACTGCGAACGAAACCTTTTACACATGAACTTTGGAAGACATTCCCCAAATCATAACAGACCATAACTCCAATTCATAGGCTTAGAGTTAGAAGGAACTTCAAATGTTATATGTGTATTTTATAGATGATGATTTCTACCACACACACACACACACACACACACACTTCCAGTTCCTTTTATCTCTAACAAGCCCATTCTCTACTGACAAAATATTTAGTGTCAACTTTTCCATTCAACAAAACTTTTCTGTTATTTGGCTATCCACAGCATAGCTTGCAAAAAATATTCTGGGAAGCTCAACAATGAACAAGATCTACTTTCAATTTGCAAGGAGTTTGCCGTATAACATAGAAGGCATGAGTCTGTGTGAAAGCAGTAAGTGCTATGGTAAAGACGCAAAGAAAATACCCTGGGAATGCACCAAAAGAAAGTAACTCCAGTTCCAATCGAAACTCGCTTATAAGCAGAGATGGGAGGAAAGGGCATCGGGAATGAGGATACTCAGAGATAAATTTGCAGAGGCCTGGTGGAGCATGGCTCAAAGAAACAGGGAAAGGACTTCTGGATTCCTGAAGTATAGCACTCACAGGGGCTGATGGGGCTGGAAGGGAGAGGAAAGCAGCTTTTTGAAGGGCTTCACATGCTTCACTAAAAGAATTAGATTTGATTTGGCTACAGATTCTGAACAGAGGAGGGATTTCACCAGCCCTGTTCTTTGTGCCTAGATTCACAGGAGAAGAGAGGCAGATTGGTTGTTGGCTGAAAATTGGTGGCTCAGTTCTGCTATTGGGCAGGTTACCTGGGATAGTGACAGTTAACATTGATTGAAGGTGCAAAAAGCTTTGTGTATAGTAGCTCACAAAATTGTCATAGCATTCCAGGGGGGATAGGGGCTGTTATTATTTTTATTTTACAGATCATGAAACTGAGGCTTACAGAGGTTGAGTTTTATGTTAGAAAGAGGCAAATTGCAAGACCACTCAGGTCAGTTCTGTTGAAAAATACACCCTCAAAACTGAGGTTCTACATTGCCCTGTATTGCTCAGTCCAATTGGCACCCCCTTTGTTTTGAGAGAAGTACTCATGAAGAAAGTAGAAATGGTTTTTTGACATCCCTAATGTGGCTGATATTGAAAAAGAGGATGATGGTGACCAAGACAGAGCTTGATTGTGGCCACCAGCCCTGCAACAGTGATAATTAACCGCAAAGGGCTCCTCTCTGCCTATTTTCTGGTCCACACTCTCATCTTCAGTTCATATGTGCTAAGAAAACACTATGTTTAAGAAAATTAAGACATAGAAAGATTAGGTTATTATTTTTCAGAATCACATAATACTTTTCATAGCCCAATGCCAGTGGGGTGGTTGTTTCATTTTTATCATCTCTCTATGGAAGATTAGCATTGACATTAGTTGACATTATTGCATTTGATAAGTGTAAAATATCAAAGGCTGATTTTACAATTTATGTGTCAAGATCCAAACTGGTGGTTTGACATTCTGTATCCTAAACTGGCTCAGACCCAGCAAGAACCTAACTGTGTTTAAGTCTTTTAAGCATTTACTTCCTTGAGGCAACGTGTAGGAAGAAACACATCACTCCCTTTCAGGACAAAATGTCCTCTGGTACTAAGACCCTAACCAATATTTCTGTTTTATCACAATCCCAAAACAATAGGACCATTGTTACAAAAGATGCTTCAGACATCATCTGTCATTTTAAAGAGCCATTTTACTACAGGGAAGGGCACAACAGGAAAAGACACACACACACACACCCTGTAGAACTTGGTCACTGTGAAGCCTGCAGTAGCAAAAAAGGTTAATTTGGATGGACACTCTAGTTCTTTGAATTTAAATACTTTGCAAAATATTTCCCAATAGAGTTCTCAGTTCTTGTCTTCCTGGCTGGACAAAAATAGGTGAGCACTAACTCAAGTGCAGGGAGACCACAGCTGTATGCAAGGGACCCCAAGCCTGACCTTCACAGCTCCTGTTTCTATGTACTTCTCTTACTGTTCCCACAGCTGTTCTAATTTAATTTTAAGACTCAACATTAGGGACAGGATCTTGTGTGTCCCTCCCAATGGAACTGCCAATGGGTTTCCAGTGAGTGTACTCTAATGTTTATTATGTGAATAAGCATAGAAATTAATTCATGACCTTAATTTTACATTAATATGTAAAATTTTGAGCTAGGGGTATAGCTCAGTGGTAGAGCACTTATCTAGCATGCACAAGACTCTGAGCTCCATCTCCAGCACTGCAAAAAAGAAAAAAAGTAAAATGTAATATTTTTATGTTATTAGTCATAAAGTAAATTTTTAAATGATTAAAAAGAAAAGTAATATTTTATTATATGCATTTATTATATGCATTCAATTAAATAGTGGCACTAGACTACATCCTTTCTAAAATATTTTATAATTTTTAAGGCTTTAGATTTAACTAATACATTTTGCGTTATACTTTGAATTTTTGCATGGTATTTTTCAGAATTTCTTTGTCTTCCTAGACATAAAATAGTTATATCTCAAAAAAAAGGGTGGAGGCCTAGGGGTGTAGCTTAGTGATAAGGGTGCTTGCCTAGCATGAACAAAGCTCTGGGTTGCATCTCCAACATTACAAGAAAGGAGGAGGAGGAGGGGAAGAAGAAGGGGGAGGAAAAGAAAACACATCTAAGGAATTCAGTCCTGAAGCACCATTATTTCAGAATGAAGACAAACTTATTTGCTTTTGAATTTCCTAAATCATAATCTCCTGAAAACTTTCTATTTATTTATTTTTGCCATACCACTTTATAAAATATGTACCCCTACCCAGCCAACAACCAACCTGCCTTTCTTATGCAGTAGGTTATGTTCCCAAAATCTGTCAAGAGCTCTGTTTTCTGACAAGAGTGGAAATACATCAAAGGTGACTTGTTATGAAGTGACAGTAAAGTCTACTTGGCTCTCAGATTTCTTTTATTCCAGCTCAGAAGTGATGAAGTATAAGCATCCACACATCCTTCTGATTGGGGCACACTGCTTTGCAATGGGCAGATGAAAATTTTATTAGAGAGAAAGACTTTGGGCATGGAACAGTATTGCAGACCTGTTTTAGTCAGCATTTTCTTTTCTGCGACCAAAAGACCTGACAGGAACAATTAGAGGAGGAAAGGTTTATTTAGCTCATGGTTTCAGAGGTCTCAGTCCATAGACCACTGACTCCACAGCTCTGGGGTTGAGGAGAGGCAGAACATCATGGTGGATGGGTGTGGCAGAGGAAAGCAACTCGGGACATGGCACCCAGGAAGCAGAGAGAGAGGGCTCCATTCACCAGGGATAAAATTAAAACTCCAAAGGCCCTCCCCCAGCAACCTCTCTCCAATAGCCGCACCCTATCTGCCTACAGTAACCACATAGTTAATCTATATCAATGGATTAATGACTCTCATAACTCAATAATTTCACTTCTGAAAATTCTTGAATTGTCTTATATATGAGCTTTTTGGCAGATACCATGTATCCAAAGCATGAGACCTGAGTGGAAACTTAGAAAGAGAAGATACCCCACCATTCCCAAAATTCAGTTCCTCACACAGGAGCACCTACGGGTGTCCACAGCCAGAGCAAATGATGGCAGCAGTCATCTTCTTACTGGATTTGTCACTGAGTCTGTGGGAGGAAATTTTAGCCACTAACTTCTCATCTTGAAGTTAAAATTCTCCAGCCTAAATAACAAATGCCTTCTTCATGAACTCACATTTCTGCCTATACTTCCAGTGAAAATAAAATACCCAACGAAGTATTAGGGGTTGATCCATTCTCTCTCTTTCTCTCTCTCTCTCTCTCTCTCTCTCTCTCTCTCTCTCTCTCTCTATATATATATATATATATATATATATATATATATAGTAACTCTCACATGCTTTTGGCAAGTTTATATATATATATATATATAAAGTAACTCTCACATGCTTTTGGCAAGTTCCCATAAGTATATTCCACAATGAATGAATGAATGTTTGGGGACTTATTTTTCTGTCCTGAATCTTGACAAGGCAGAGCTCAGTATCCTTGGCTCAAGTTGCCCTGTTGAAATGACATGAGCTAGAGTTGTGGACAGAGCTATGGAGTTGCTGTCAACTATTTGCCTTGGTGCTGAGCATCTTCCTTCAGAATTTCACTTGATGGGACCAAGAAGCCACAATAGACTTCAAAGGTGGTATATACTAAGAGCATCACAGCAAACTCTCCAGAACACAAGTGCTCATCAACCACCTTTCACTCAGGGACATGGGCTGTAGGTAGTTGAGAGTAAGGCTAGTTGGATGATGTTTTAAGAGACTACAAGGGGCATAGGAAGCCCAGGTAGATTCAGTTGCCAGATTCTCTCTCTCAGAAATCTTGCTAGTTCTCAAAACTTCACTGATGTTTTTTTAGGGGGAAGGTACCAGGGATAGAACTCAGGGGCACTCAACCACTGAGACACATCCCCAGCCCTATTTTGTATGTTATTTAGAGACAGGATCTCACTGAATTGCTTAGCACCTCACTTTTGCTGAGGCTGGCTTTGAACTTGTAATCCTCCTGCCTCAGCCTCCAAGCCATTGGGATTACAGGTGTGTTCCACCACACCTGACCCAAACTTCACAGATCTTGATGCTTTACTTCCAACTTTCAACCCAAGATCTTCAGTTTCATGTCCTCAAGTCCTATGTCCCCCTTTAAGCTATAGGGTCATATCTCACCCACACCTTGAGTATGTAAACTCACATATCTTGTTGTGTTCTCAAATATAAAACAATCTTTCTCTTTTCGTTATTCCTTACTTCCTGTCTAAATAATGGTATCTTCATCTTTCCAGCCTTCCAAATTCAAAACTTAAATTATCTTTGATTAACACTCCAGCCATTCTCCTAATCCTGATGACTTTTTCTTCAAAATCTCCCTCTTATCCTTTCCTTCCCCTCGGTCTCCTTGCTGCTGCCTTGATTCTGGTTCTCATTGCTTCAAACTGATTATCCAAATAGTTACTCTGCTGCTTCAGCCTCTCTCCTCACAATCCAAGGGATGGGTGAAGAGTAGAAGGACACTATGACCAATCTGTCTTGATAGCATCAGTGGGAGGTGAGGATGGTGGAGAATGGGGTATGACCAACTGACATAGGGACCAGCTTTTATAAGGGCCATCCATGACCCTCCCTTCAAAATGATGCCCCTACTGGTGATCCACCTGCAGAATGAGCAGGTTCTAGGTCCAAGACTTGGGAAAATAATAATTTGCTCTTAAATATATATATATATAATGTACATATATATTACATGTATGTATATATGAATGTATGTGCATATACACACACATACATGTGTGTGTGTATATATATATGTATATACACACATATATGTAATTGGCCTACAATGCTGAACAGTGTATAGTATAGTGTATTAGTCCTAGGTACTGATGCACAATAATGGACAGAACAGAGTCCTTGTTCTTATGGAGTTTACATAGTCCTAGGAGAAGTTGTTCTGTCTATTTGATGGTAGGAATGTAAAATGGTGCAGATGCTATGGAAAATGGTTTGGCAGTGTCTCACAAAGTTAAACATAGAATTACCATATGATCCAGCAATTCCACTCCTACGTATATGCCCAAAAGAATTGAAAATGCATGCTTAAGGAGAAACTTGCATACCAAAGTTCATCATAGCAGTATTTACAATAGCTAGAAAGTGGAAACAACTGAAATGACCATAAATGGGTGAATGTGATGTAGAATAGAATACCATTCAGCTGTAGAACATGATGGAGCACTGACACATCTCATCATGGATGAATGTGAAAACATGCTAAGTGAAATCAGTCAACACAAAAGTATGTATGACAATGTATGTTTCCATAAAAAGTGGGAAAATCCATAGAGACAGAAAGCAGATTAGTAGTTTCCAGGGTCTGGGGTCGGGGTGGAGGACAACAGGAGTGACAGCTTAATGGATAGAAGGTTTCCATTGGGGTGAGGAAAATGTTCTAGAAATAGATATTAATATGAGTGTACAACATTATGAATGTATGCTATTCCACTGAATTATCTGCTTTAAACATGAAAAAAGGGTAAATTGTATGTTATGTGTATTTTACCACAATTTTTAAGGAAGTTAATGATAGTGCTTTTGGTTGTTCTTTGAATAAGAGGGTCAAGGAAAGCCTGGTGAGATTTGGGCAGAGCACTGAGGGTACGATACTTGGAGTGAGCTAGGCAAAAAGCCTCCAGGCAGAGAGCAAACAAGCAGAGAGCACCCAGGCAGCTCTGAGCAGGATTCACCAGAACTCCACTTCCTCACAATGGTGCCTCCCATGCCCAATTCCTCTGTCTCTCTTTGTCCAGAACTTCCCTTTCTGCATCTCAACAGTGCATATACTGCTGTACTGTTTCCCAGACACCCTGGACACCTCCCTCTTGCTTGCAGAAAAGCTCCTTCTGACCATTAGATACCCGATGTTCCCTTCTTTGATGCAGTTTTTGATGCTGCCATAGCATGAGTGTTGGCCTCACACTAAAGATTGGAGCATTGAGTCTACTGTTTGTCATCAGGGTACTGCTGAGCACTTAGCCCCTCTCTAAGCTTCTATTTCCTTATGTGTGAAATGAGGGCTGTTGAGGAAAGAAAAGAGATGATAGCAAAGTGCTAAGGGTAGTACTTGATGCATAGTGGGCTCTCAACTATGGTAGCCATATGATCACTTCAACCATACCTATAATCTGAAGCTTGAAAATTTGCACTTCATTTTGTAATCTCTGGCAATGTTTGGTAATCATTTAATGAATATAGGTGGTAGTCAAAACACATTATAAACACCAAGGTTGATAAAGACTCTTGGAAACCTTCTCTTCCTATTCCAGTGGAAAGCATATAGAACACTCATGAATAAACGTTTGACTGACAACTGGTGATTAATTGATTTTTCTCTGTCATCAACTAGGAATAAAATTTTGTTCAAATTAAAGCTTTAAAAGAAAAAAATAATAATCTTTTGGGTGAGAGGGAGAGTCATAGGTTGGCCAGTGAATGCCTGATTCAGTCACAATGAGATATAGTGAAATATTTCATGGTCACAAATGTTCACCAATAAATAAATAAATAAATAAATAAGTGGACAGTTCAAGAAAGACCAAGAGAAAAGGTGGCAAGTTTTCTGAAAAACAAAACAAAATAACTCACTCTGCAAGTGAGCTGTTCTTTCAGAAGACCATGGTTATTGGTATTCAAAGTAAACATTAACACATAATAGACTTCAGAAAAATCTTTAATGATCTATCACTAGAGAAAGGTGAGTTAAAAATATATGAAAATAGAATATAACACAGCAAATTTCCCAAACATTTGCAAGTGGAATATATAGAGAGAGATAATAGCACTCAATTGCTTGTAGAGAAGTAGCAAAAGAAAGATAACTAGTTTAGATTTATTCAGTAAGATTATAGTAAAGCCAGCACAGTGCTGGGAACCGCTCCTGTGTGAGCTGGTCTTCTGACCAGCCCCAGTGTTGCTGCCCCAGACAGAAAGCCTCCCACCATTGCTTCCCACCTCTGCTTAATCCAGACACCACTGAACACAGTGTGGTTGCCCCTCCCAGGCTCGTCTCCCAAGCACCCAGCCCTTCTCCACAAAGAATGTCACTGGAGTTTTCTCTCCCTGCAATTCCTGTTTTATCTCTTTATTCCTCTTTCAGAGAAAGACACAAGCCCTGTTCACCAGGAGAAAACTAAAAAGCACCTGGCTTCTTCCAATACTTCCTGACTCTATTTTCTTAATCAGATTTGCAACAGAACAATGAAGAAAGGGAAGGAAATATTTACCTGAGGAGGTCCCTGGTTTCTTTATGAAAGTCTGAGACACAGAATTTTTCAAAAGCAACTTGGATGCCTCTGCTGAGGGTTTTCTAAATCCAAAATCTGCCTCCTCTGATAGCAGCTCTGAGTTTGAGCTCTGAATAGAGACTGTGTGTTATTTTAACCACAAGGTTCTAGTTGGGAGGGAGAGGAGGTGGCAATGAGGTAGTTGGCAAGCAGAAGCACCCATCCACCTCCAGTGAATGGAGCTTGCAAATCTGTTGGGAGCATTCATTCAGGACCATTTGAAGAACCCTCAAACTAACTTTCCCAAAACTAGAGTTTAAATAACTATGGGAAATTCCAAGGGAATAAGATACGACACTTGAGGTCTTTTCTTAAAAAAGACATGTTGGTATGCCTATTGAATGGTGTCTGATGAGAAGTTCAGGACTGACCTGGGCTGCCTGGCCTTGGTGTCCTGGGCTTGTGGTGGGAGAAAATTACACCTGTTCATAACTTTGCTTCATAACACATGGAGTGCTTTAGTGAAAAAAGAGAGAGAGAGAGAACAGCACTTTGGGAGGCTGAGATGGGGATGTAGCTCAGTGGTTGAGTCCCCCTCAGTTCAATCCCCAGTACCAAAAAAAAAAAAAAAAGAACATAAGTCCAATCTTTGGTGTAAAAACCAAACCTGTGTCATGAGAAGAAAGTTACAGGTCAAGGGAATAGCTATTCTGGGAATGTAATTATAGAGAATTAACATGTGTATGTGAGTGTGTACATGTGTGAGTGAGTATATGAGAGTGTTCCCTCACTTCCAAAACAACTTAAAAAGCAAAGATCCAGTCCAGTGTGGTGGTTCACACCTGCAATCACAGCAGCTCTGGGGGCTGAGGCAAGAGTCCTGATCACAAGTTCAAAGCCAGCCTCAGCAAGGCGCTGAGCTACTCAGTGAGACCCTGGAGATGTGGCTCAGTGCCCCTGAATTCAATCCCCAGTACTCCTCATCAAAAAAAAAAAAAAAAAAAAAAAAGCAAAGATCCAGATTCAGCTTGGACCAGTCGGAGATCTTCCTCTTAGTATTTTGGCAAAGGCAATCAGCATCTTTGGACTTGGAAGAGAATGATTTATTGCACACAGAATCAACAGTAAAAACTAGTGCTGCTGAAATGGCCAAGGATCCTTTACAGTCAGCCCTTCACAGATGCTGAAGGGTTTAACTCCACTTTTGGAAAAATTCAGCTATGTTCCCATTAAGCAGGGTCATAATTCAGTTTTATATAGAGTCTTTCATCTCAAAGAAGCTAAAGGTGCTTCTGCACCAAAATATAAATTATCATGTGTACAGTCACCTCAGGGGCAAAACATAGTTCCTGTCCAGCAGCAGCTGGCCAAGGTACAGCCAGGGAGTATGGAGCCACAGTTAGGCAGCAGGACAGGCAGCCAGGAGACACTCTGAGGAAGAATGGTGACCTTCTAACAGGGGTGCTGTCCCTTCAGAAAGAAAGGGACTTCTTCTTTCTGTAACTCACTTTTCTTCCTGGATGGCCCTCTGCCCTCCTTCAGTGGCCTTTCCTCCAGGTCCTACCTCCACACACAAACTCAAATTGTGCACTTGGAAAAGAGCTGACAAACTAAAAGATAAGTGATGGTTTCAAATTTGATCCTGTAGAGCAAAGGTGGGCATTTGCTGGGGCCAATCATGCCCACTTCCTGTTTTTGTCTATAAGAATTTATTGGTATGCAGCCACACTCATTAATAGTTGTTCAGCAGTATCCTTGGGGGATTGGTTCTAAGATGCCAAAATCCATGGATGCTCAAGTCCGTTATGTAAAATAAACCGTGAGCCAGGCGCGGTGGTGCACGCCTGTAATCCCAGCACTTCGAGAGGCTGAGACAGGAAAATTGCAAGTTCAAAGCCAGCCTAAGTAACAGCGAGGCACTAAGCAACTCAGTGAGACCCTGTCTCTACATAAAACACAAAATAGGGCTGGGGATGTGGCTCAGTGGTCAAGTACCCCTGAGTTCAATCCCTGGTACCAAAAAAAAATAAAAATAAAAAATAAAAACAGTGTTTGCATATAACCTATGTAATTCTTCCTTGTAATTTAAAATATCTCTAGATGACTTATAATATCAAATACAATATCGATGTTAAGTTATTAGTTGACATACTTATTACTTAAGGAATAAGAAGTCTGTACATAATCATTACAGATGCAATTTAAAAATCCTTGATCTGTGGTTGGTTGACTTCCATGGATGTGGAACCCACAGATATGGAAGATCAGTTGTGAGTGCCTTCTCTGACTGCTTTTGCATGACAATAGCAGAGTGGAGTAAAGTAACAGAAACCGTGCATGGTCGGTGAGGCCTAACTAGTATTTACCCTCTGGTCCTCTGAAGGAAAAATGTGCAAACCCTGCTGTTGAGGGATTTTGTTTTGTTTTGCATTGTTTCTGTTTTTGTATTTTAATGGACAGAAGAAAGGAAGAAAGAAGCTCTTTCCATAATCCCTAAAGATCATACCATGGAAGAAACACCCACTTATAATACCAACTCCACATGCAGGTCTTAGTTCTCCAATTTCATTATTCCATCATCAGAGAAAGTCTTTTACCTAGATGTCTTTGTCCCACCTAGCCATACTGATTGAGCCTGTCTGGCTTTATCCCTATTATGGTTTAGATACTAGGTGTCCCCCAAAAAGCTAATGTATAAGACAATGCAAGAGAGCTCAGAATGAAATGATCGGATTATGAAAGCCTTAACCTAATCAGAGGATTAATTCCCTCATAAGGATTAACTGGGTGGTAACTGCTCACAGATAGGATGTGGCTGGAGGAAGTGGGTCACTGAAGGCATACGTTTGGGGTATATATTTTGTCCTTGGTGAGAGGAGAAGTCTCTCTCTTTGCTTCCTGGTTTGATGTCCCCAGCTGCTTTCCTCCACCACATTCTTCCACCATGATGTTCTGCCTCATCACAGGCCTCAAAGAATGGAGTCAACCTTTCATGGACTAAGACCACTGAAACTATAAACCTCCAGATAAATGTTCCTCCCCTAATTGTTCTTGTCAGGTCCTTTGGTTGCAGTAATGAAAAAGCAACCCCCCAGCTGTGTCCAACTGGTCTCTCTGGCCTTAGAGATTCTTGCACCCCTGCAAGGGCCCCTCATCTACTCTGAAGTTCTCTGGTTCTTCCCAGGCACCTTCCTCCGGTGCCGACCATATCTTGTCCATTCTTCTCTTGTAGAGCTTACCTTAGTTACATCCCCATTTATCTATTTAGATGTTTGCCTCTTATTAGACCATGGGTTTCTTAGGAGCAAGAACCTTGTCTTATTCATCTTGTTTTCCCTAGACTCTCTACCCAGAAGATAGAGAAGAGGACACTTCATTAATGACGATTTTTAAAAATAACACAGTCACTCATATTACCAGAACATCACCTCAAGGAAATGATGAAAATGTTGTCTTATATTCTCTAAAGACAAAGTTCTTCATATGGTTGTCCCAGGGTGCACCTGGCTTTATCCCTTCTAGCTCTTGTCTCTAACACTCTTATGTTAGTTGTTCATGTAATTTTGAACTTTTGCAAAGACAGTCTCATTGCAGAAATACACATCAATGACAGTTATAAAGAGAGAATCTGTCTAAGAAGTAGAGATGCAGGAGCACTTTAAAGGATGAAATGTTGGGTGGGAAAAGAGGCTGGATGTTCTCTGAATCCCCTTCTAACGCTAAGATTTCACGGTAGCCTAGGGTCTCTGGCATGATGCCATCAGAAGACAAAGCTATCACATGACCAAAGGATATGGGTTTGTCGCACCCATCAAGAGCGTGAATACAACCATTCCTTATATGGCAAGTGGCATTGACTTTGGACCATTTCCTCAGTGGTACCATCGCTCCCCTTATTTGTATCTAAGGTAATAACTGCAGCAATAACTGAGAATATCTGATAGTAAACAAAAGCTGAGCATTTGCCATGTGCGTGGCCACCTGGATCTGATGAAGTTTTCTGTCGATAAGCTTGAACTTCTCACATTGAGTCCCCTCTTCCCTAGCATGGAAGTCAGAACTTTCTTTCCCAGCATCTTTTGCAGGCAGGGTGCAGGCAGATGTCACAGGCTGCTCAGTCAGATGCACTACAATAGCCCCAACTTGGTGAAAATCAGGAGGAGGCAGGAAAAGTGTCAAATCCTACGGGAAGTTGATGACATATGGCAGGAGATATCAACTCTCCAAGGCAGCCTCAGAGAAGGCCGGTTGTGGTGTCCTGAATAGCATCTGCCATGCAAATCCAGGGTCCTGGCCCTGCCTGCAGTGACAGCCTATGCATCCTACCACTGGTCATTTGGATTCTGCTACTAGTACAGCATTTTATGTCTGACCTTATGGTACCTTTTAATAAATCATTTTTTTTTGGTTTAAACTTGCAAGTAATACTGTTTGTAACTAAAAACACAGCTGTATATGACTGATATAGGTACTTAAATATTGACCCTCCCAGTATTGGGAATTGAACCCAGGATTTTGTTTTTGTGAGACAGGTACTCTAACACTGAACTGCAACCCCAGGCTGGATATGAGTATTTGAAATGAAACCATTGAGCTCCCTTTTACTTTCTTTACCAGCTCTTTCAGCAGATTTTTCTTCCTGACTTCAGTGCTATTTTGAATTACCATTTGGCAATGTGATTCTGTCCTTACCCCTGGCTTGTCTGCTCTTGGGCTCATTCTTCACTCTTTCCTGCTTTGCCCCATAGGAGTCGTGGGTCTGGCATCTGGATATTGCACATCGCAGCCTCTCATGTTTCTGGTTTCCAGACTGGTTCCACCAACAAGAGGCACTGGTGGGAACTTAAAAGGCAGACGCCAGGAAACCAGGGTATTTCTCCAACTGCCTCGGCCTCAATTGTTGCCCCTACCAGGGTTGTGTCCCCAACAGGGCTGCGTCCTCTCCTTCTTGACTTCAGCTATGCTGGGACAGGCCCCCTAGGCCCAGCTTCTGCCAGTCATCTCTGGCTCTCTCCCCCAGTCTAGGGGCAGTGGTGGCTTCCCGCTGTGCCGATCTCTCAATTGCCTAACCACCTCCATTTAGCTTCTCAGCTTTCCCATTATCTGGGCAATCAATTCACTGTGTCAGATTCCCTCTGTTTCTGATATTTGAAGCGATTTCTCTTTTTCCTGGTTGGACCCTGATTGACAAGGCTCTGTACGCCACTTCTGCTCTGGGTCCCAGCACCACCACACACCCATTGGCTGACAAGGGGATGCTCCACACAGAGCCTTTGCCCCATGTGATAGAATTCCTCTTATTTCTTTGGACAAGATCATTTCTGCCGAGTGGACCACAATGAGGCAAGTGTTAGCAAAGCTTCTGCATAACTCTTCTGGCCTTTTCAGAGAACAAGAAACAGTGTTCAAAGAGATTTGTTGATGGAAAAAGTCATGATTAGAAACAGCAGCTAAATCCTTGCCTCACTGATCAGAAGATCCCAAGAGAATAAAGCAAGATAAAGGAAAGATGGGACAGTGAAGGCTGATAAATATTTAGCTTACTGTAAGGAATTTGCAAAATGCTGTCTGGCTTTCAGGAAAAAAAATTATAAACACTCTTTTCTCTAACTCATAATGGGAAAGAGAGGCTATAAATGCAAGGTATTCATTATGGCATTATTTATTCAATAACCCTAAGAATCCAACAGTCAGAAAATCAGGATTTTCATCATGATACATTTTACTCTCAGAAAGTTTATAAGTAGCAGATAATTATGAAGGGATGTAGCAACTTAGGAAATATTTATAGCAGTGTTAAATAAGTAAAACTAGCAGAACTAGGTAGTATATCTGGGCTGATCACAGCTATTGGAAAATCACAGATGCCAGTGGACAAACTGGAAGGAGAGTGGTAGGACGACGAGTTGATACAGAAAGGTGATGCAATCCTCAGTGGGTTATTTTTATAAAATTGCCTTTATTTTTGTAAGGATATTTGTGCAATAACAAATAGTATTGTCTTCCCTTCCTTTCCCTCCCCTTCCAAACCCCTCCCTTCCTTTTCTTCTCAAGGGTTGTATGATGCTAAGTGATGACAAGAAAGGACTGTCAGGACTTAGGGACATCTGAACACCAAGCTTTGGGACACACCGAAGGGGCCATGAGGGTCATTAAGAGTATTAAGAAGAAATTCTTTATACTAAGAAAATTAAACTAAGAAACTCTGTGGATTATATGGACTTCTAGTGATTCATAAGACCTATGTAGAAACAATAACAAAGGATTTTAACTTGGGGCTCAATAACACATTGTGGCTTTCATTTTCAATCTTCTACAGACACTCAGAGTCGATGACAAAGCTCCTATCTTGCCACAATTAACAAATGAAGAAACAAAAGCCAAGAGAAGTTAAATGACTGCTGAAATGTACACAACTAGTAAAGGCAGAGCCAGGCCTGGAGAGATTGTCTTATTGGACCCTGAGTCCAGAGCATTGGCTTTCACACCATGGTTGCTTCTAAACAACCAACCAAGATGGTGGTTGGTGGAAAACAGTGTCCCCAACACCCAAAGCTGGGACTTCCCCTTGTTCAGGCTTGAGACATCCACCTGAGGACTCCCTGAGTTGCTTTGGTGGAACATGGCCCTGTGTGCCAGCCTGTTCCTCCCTCTAGATAAAGGTTATTTCTGAAGTGAGATTTTCTTATCTGCTACTGGGGAAGCTTCCTGCAGGATGTAGTCTGTTGGTGCTCTGTGTTTGATTCTGAGGCTGGAGAATAACAGGCCGCTGCCATAGGAAGGATAGCTATACAAAGGGGCTGCCTGAAAGGGTTGGGGGGATAATAGGACCTACTTATAGAACAGCTGTAGGGTTAAAATTTTTAAAAATATGTGTATAGGATTTCACAGTGTCTACCATATTAAAAGTTAGCTACCTAGCAGGTAGAAAGGATTCTACTAATTTTTAGTAGTAAAAACAGAAACAGCAGTGATAACTAAGAGGTTGGGTTAGAAGAAGACCTATGACAAAATTTCCTTCATAATTAGGATCAAGAGAAAGGTTTTTTTTTTTCCTCCCCCAAACTTACTTACTTCTTGGTTCTAACTAATCCCTCTGGTTTCTTTTTAGCCCAAGCTGCAAGAAGACTCAATTAATCTAGCTCCTTTCATTTTTTTTTTAAATTTCTGCTCTAATTCTCACCCCCTTTCTATCTCACTTCCTATATTAGATTTTGTAAACGAATTGACATCAAGCCTGTTTTGGAAAGTTGTGGGATATAAATTAGTTGATTGCAAAAAAAAAAAAAAAAAATCCAGTACTTACTGTTCATGGCCAGATGATTGAATAGACATCTCACTTGTTTCCCTGTTATATTATGAATCAATGATTTTACATAGTAAGTACTTAATCTATATACAGAACATAAAAATATCCAGTAAGTGCTATTAATTTAGTTACTGCTCATAAAAATATCCAGTAAGTGCTATTAATTTAGTTACTGCTCATAAATGATATCACCAATAATACAAACATTAAGCTTAACAAGAGGGCATAATTATGGTTTGGGTCTGGAATTGTCCCTGCCAAAAGCTCATGTTTCAAAAGCATGGTCTCCAATACAGCAAAGTTTAGAGGTAGAACTTTTAGAAAAAGATTAGAGGATGAGAGATATAACATCATCAGTGGATTAATCCATTTAATGAGTTAAAAATTGGAATGGAGGATCCCAGCCTGCCCTGAGGAGGCGGAGCAGACCGACCCTGGCCCTAGGGGCGGAGGAAGAGACCTACCCCGCTTGCTCGAAGGAGACTGACTGCACTGCAGCCCCCTACCTATCAACCGGGGGCAGCTGTCCCAGCCTGCTTCCATCTAGAGACAACAGCCAGGACCGGGAAGACCATCCCCAAGGCCCTTGCTGACCTGGTTACACTAGGAGTGAGGTATTGGTAACCTGCAGGGACATTGCAAGATTATAGGGTAGAAACTGTAATACCTCAGATAAGCATTGCTAGAGAGGAAGACACATGAACAACATGAAGAAACAAGGGAAGAAAATGCCCCAAACAAACCAAGATGCTATAATAATAGAATCCATTGACAGCTCAGTAGAGGAAATACCAGAGAAAGAGTTCAGAATGTACATAATTAAAATGATCTGTAAAGCACAGAATAATACAGGCAAATACAGGCAACAGTTGATCATTCCGATAAAGAGATAAGAGAGCAAATACAGGGAGCAAAATGTTACTTCAAGAAAGAGATAGAAGCCGGGTGTGGTAGCTCACACCTGTAATCCCGGCACCTTGGGAGGCTGAGCAGAAGATCATTGAGTTCAAAGCCAGCCTCAGCAACAACGAGGCGCTAAGCAATTCAGTGAGACCCTGTCTCTAAATAAATCACAATATAGGGCTGGGGATGTGGCTCAGTGGTCAAGTGCCCCTGAGTTCAATCCTCAGTACCAAAAAAAGAAAAAGAAATAAAGACTCTGAAAAAAATTTGAATAGACTTCTGGGTGGTAACTGTAAGCAGGTGGGGTATGGCTGAAGGAAATAGTTCTCCAGGGTAACTATGTCTTGTTCCTGGCTCCTCTCTTTCTGCTTCCAAGCTACCATAAGCTAAGCAGATTTCCTCCACCATGTACTTCTCCCAAGATGTTTCTGCTTTGGAACCAGCAGATCATGGACTGAAACTCTGAAACCATGAGCCAAAATAAATCCTTCCTCCTCTAAGTTGTTCTTGTCAAGTACTTTTGTTGTAGTGATCTAAAAAAACAAACAAACAAACAAACAAACAAAAAACAACCTGGTGATACAAGTGTGTTTTCTTAAATTTCTCACTCATGTAAGTTCCTGGTAAAACAGGCTTGTGCTTCCTTGGTGAAGAATGTGTGTGTGTATGTTTCTTCCCTGGCTAAGTTCTACCTGTTTTCAGGCCTTCATGTCTTACCTTATCCAGCCATGTGTTCATTCATTTGACAGGGATTTATTGAAGCCCTGCTGTACATCAGGCCCTGTGTTACAGCAGGTTTCCCAGAAAGTTTTCAAGCCCTCCATGGTCAAGTATTCTTTCAAAGGCTAATGGAGGTTAGGTACTTGGCACATTCATTAGGTATTTGGTATCTGCTGTCTGGCCTTGTAAACTGCTTTTTAATGAATGGTTTTCTGTCTCTTTCATCTGAGTATGGTCCTCTCTAGGACAAGAATTTTATTTTATTAATCTTTGAATCCCCAGCACCTACTCAAGTACATGGCCTTACATGTATAACTTCTCAATAAATGGTTTTATTGATATTAACATCACATTATTCTGGTATTTGAAATCAAATAAATAGATATTACATGAGAAGTGAAATTTAATGCCTACAGAATCAGAAAAATTTGTCATGTAGACATATGAATAAACATCCAAGGGACAAGATTAGTGGCTGATAGGACAGACTAAGTCACAGATTAGTAGGGCTGCAGACAAACATCTAAGGAAAACTGACTGCATGAGTGCAGAAGCTGGATCTTCCCAGACTACAGCTGAGAAGTGAATGGACACTCAATTTCAATACACTCTGCCTACAAAAGCATAACGGATGTAATAATGATAGTGACTGGGGGTTGTACTTACCGAGAATGGACAAGCATGTCATGAATAAAACCATCAGTAAGCACTAAGTTAAATAGAATCTGTCCTGTAAATTGACCCAGGACAAATTACACCTTGCAGCATAGGAGGGATGGAAAATGAGAGTTGCCATTCAAAGCCTTGTTTAAGACAATGCAAATTTCATTAACTGGTAAGAATAGTGATACTTAATTTGGAGATAGATATGTTAAAGACATAAATATAGATATCTCTGGGGAACCAAAAGCCAATATTTCAATTTAAACAGCAGCATAGCAGTCAAATGTTTTTTGTGAACTCCAATAGTATGAACTTGCCGAGCACCATTTAGGAGGAAAGCCCTATTTTATCTGTGAGACTAAATCCAAATCTCAATAGCTCTACAGCTATGTTGCAAGAATGTCACTCAATACAATCTCCTCTCAGATCTTTTTGGTTATTCTTAAGTTTGACCTACCATCAGATTTACCTTCTTCAATCTTTTTATCAAAAAGCAGATTGTTGGGTTTTACCTCTAGAGATTTTGACTCAGTAGATCTTTTTGTAAACTTCCCAAGTGACTCTGGAAATTGGTAGAGCTTGGGGTCCCTTAGTCTAAAGATTTTTCTTCCACACTATACCAAGGGCTGGAAAAGGATGGTGGCCCCTGGTTTACCTCCATGATGAGTAATCAGGAGCATAAAATTTGTACATATGAACAAAGAAAAAATAATGACAGTAAGAAAGGAGGATTGAAGGTGGATTAAATACTGCACAAAGGAACTGGGGATGTAGCTCAGCAATAGAGCACTTGCCTAGCATGCATGAGGCCTTGGTTTGATCCCCTGCCTCACACACACACACAAACACACACACACACACACACACACACACACACACACACACACGTTGCATAGTGTCCCTAGACTGGAGAAGGCACAGAGTATCCTTGTGGCATCAGCAAAGCCTCAGAAATGACACTAAGAAGGGGGGAGAGAGGAAGGCCAGCCAACTGGGGTGGAAGGACACATATGTGAGTTGTTGGAAATAAATCTGACTTACAGATATTTAGCAAGTTGCACATAATTCTCTTTTAAGAACAGTACTTGCAGACAGTAACCCTGTGGAAAATGGGACTCAAATCAATAATTCCCAACCAAGTTGAAGTTATAGACACTGTAATTATTGGTTTGATTTCATAATGCCCCACTTTCCCCCTCCATATCTCTCCAAAGAGCTCATCAGAATGGCATCCAGGCCTTAAGCACATCCAGTTTTCCCTTTGTAAGACTTTTTAGATGTTTCTTAAGAGTTTCCAATTCTGAGATAAAAAGAACAGTTGGTTAAAAATTCAAAGAACCACATTTGCATGTGGGCATTTGAGAGAGGTCACATTTAGACACATTTCACAGTTGTGTCCATTTGGGAATATGGCAGAAAGGAAGCCTACCAAAGAATATTACCACAGGCCCTACCCTAGCCTAACTATCCCTAATACCAAGTATTGTTAGGGATAATTACAGAAGCTAAAAAATATCAAAAAATTGGGAAACTGAGTGATAAGGAGGAGAAAATGATAGGACATGGGAGAAGATCAACACATATCCCTATTAGTCAGCTTTTTGTTGCTGTGACAAAATACCTGAGGAAAGAAGGGAGGAAACATTTATTTTGGTTCATGGTTTCAGACCATTATCAGTTGGTACCACATCACAGTGGAAAAGCCTAGCTGGGCAAAAGCTGCTCAACTTAAGGCAGCTGGGAAACAGAGTAAAAGAGAAAAAGGGGCCAGAGATAAGATATATTCCCCAAGCATACAACCCCAAGGACCTACTCCTTTCATCCAGGCCCCACCTCCTACAGTTTCCACAGCCTCCCAATAGTCCATTCAGTTATGAATCCCTTGATTGGTCACTTTGCTGATGAGGTCAGAGCCCTCATGATCCAATCACTTCCCAGAAGCCTCATCTCTGAACATTTCTTCATTGGGGAACCAAACCTTCAAGACACAAGCCTTTGGGGGACCTTCCAAATCCAAACCATAGCAATCCTTTCAATTGAGGCATGAAAACCATTTATTAGTATCTTTGACTGTGGCCATGAAAATGAGTTTGATGCCAAGATTAAACATAAATGGAATGAACAATGGTTCATCTCCCCCCCACCCCGCCCCACATACACCTGTGCCATCAGCAAGAATTGTCAAAATTTACTCATTTCAGTTGTGGCTTTGGTTTTTAAAAGTGATGTACAAAAAATAAGAACAATTCAGGTAGTTAATAGAAATGAGCCCCAGAGGAAAGTTAAATGATTCCAATTCTTTCCAGGAAAATCAAAGCCAGAAAAGGGACTTAATAGAGCATTTAAATATAGGAGTGTTATTTTAAGGAGAAAAACTCTTCTCTGCCTTAGCATGGCTTTGATGAGAGGAAATGGCTGTCATTTCCAAAAGAGGTTAATTGACTTCTAAAGAAAACTTTCTGGCTAGAAGGATTGTTACACATCGGATCACTGAGGTATTTGTGGACTCTCATTTCTAGAAGACTTTACGATGAGAAGAAATAGACTTTCATTTGAAATGAGGGAATTCTGGCAGGGAAAAGAAGAGATGGGTGTGCAGCACCCTTTAAATGGAGCCACTCAGGCTCTGCTGTTCTATAGAATGAAAAGAAGGGTTTTTATAATAGCACTGGCAGGAATCCCCATCAGCCCTTATCCAGACCTTACCCTGAGCCTGTATCGACTTTAACGTTCTATACATCAACTCCTTTCTTCTTCAAAACAAGCCCATGAGCAAGGTAATATCTGCATTTTACAGGTAACAAAACAGAGGCACACAGAAAATAAGTCACCTGTTCAAAGTCACATGTGGGCAACTTTGGGGTCCTGCAGTTGGTCCTTAAGGGTCCCATGTAAACCTACCATAAGAATGTGCATCTCCATTTCAGTATAAAACAAGAAATTAATTTTCTTTCCTACCTCTGACTCCTGGCACTTCAAGGAGGCAAGAATGAGGAGTTAGAGTGCTTTATTTGAACAATATTTTTTTTCAATTTTATTAAGGATTAACTGATAAACATAAATTATACATATTTGTGGTGTATGATATGTTTTGGTATATATTAAATGCCTAACTCAACCTAAATAACACATCACTTCACACAGTGTGTGTGTGTGTGCGCGCGCGCGCGCGTGTGTGTGTGTAACATTTAATATTTAATCTTGTAGCAATCTTCAACTATACAATATATTGCTGTTAACTATAGTCATCATGTTTAACAATAGACCTCTTGAACTTTTTCTTCTTAAATTTTGTGTCTTTTCACCAACATCTTCCCAACACCTGTTTCCAGCCCCAGGTCCCCACCCCCCACAACCCTGTAACCACCATTCAGCTTTCTTCTTCTGAGTTTCACTATTTAGGATTCCACATGTAAGAAAGAGCATGCAATTTTTGTCGTCTGTGACAGGCTTATGTCACATGGCATAATGTCTTCCAGGTTCATCTAAGTCATCACAAATGACTATATTATGTTTCTTATTGATTTTAAAACTTGTGATTGAATGAAGGAATTCTTTGAAGACCAGATTGTTTTCCAGGACCCTTTCCTGTTTCTCTACAGTCAGAAGGCAGCAGTGGTGTGCCCCAGGACACACAGTTTGGGGGAAGTAGGCCACCTCCTAGTCCCAGCTCAGGATCCACCTACAGTTATGAGCTGGCGTTCAAATCTTTTATTAAATTCCATCCAACTGCCTTGTTCCAGTGAGGATTTAAGGCAGCTCAAAGCAAAAATCAGTTCTTAGTTTCAAACAAGCCAGTAACCGTGCTACTCCAGCCCACCAAAGGACTTTCGGGTATATTTAGCCATCACTAACAGATGTTGCAGAAAACTCAGCTCTCCTCCAGTTTCAGGTACAATCAAAGAAAGTGAGCAAAAAAATAAAATGCCCCTTTTTGTTTTTTAATTGTTGATCTACCAAAGGCTGTTTTCAGGTTGGGGTGAGGTTAGGGTGGGGTTGGGAAAGGAAGAAGACATGATGAGAAAGATCGCTGCTCCCACTGGAAATGGTGGCACAGGGCTGTAATCCCATAAACAGGAGACTGAAGCAGGAGGATTGCAAGTTCGAGGAAAACCTCAGCAGCTTAGCAAGATCTTCAGCAAAAATGTATCTCAAAAATCAAAAGGGGACTGGGCATATAGCGCAGTTGGTAGAATGCTTGCCTCACATGCACAAAGCCCTGGGTTCAATTCCCAGCACCACAAAAATATAAAATAAAATAAAATAAAAAGGACTGAGGATATAGCTCAGTGGTAAAGCACACCTGAGTTCCACCCCAATGCCAAAAAAAAAAAAAATTGCTCCCTAACTATTAGGGCCTCAACCAAAGACAAATGGAAAAATGGATGGTGGTTTCATGGTTTTTTTGGATAGTTCTGGAAAAGAGATCTTGGAAGTGAACATCCAGGTTTTAGTCAAGGCTCCCCTTAACTTGGACCACAGTAACTTGTTTCCAAGCACTTGTGATTGTCTGTAACCCAGAAGGCTTCATTCCTGACATGAGCTTTATGCAGAAGAAAACTATTTATAACTTAGGAACATTGGGTGTTAGGGTTTTTATCTATGTGCCCTTTATTTTGCCTGAAGCAATGCTGCTTAGGTTAGCTCCACTTGAGAAATTTTAACTCTTACTCTGGAAAATGGGTCAGAAAAACCAAGGCCCAACTTTCTTCCTACCTTCTCTTACCTTGTATCTGCTTTAACAGGGGAGTGTTAGTCTGGTCCCTGGAGGGCCTCTCAAGTCCAAATCCTGCCTACAAAATGGGAAGAACTTTGAGTGATTTGATGTGAAGCTTCCAGGAAGAGGGCAACAGTCCTGTGCCAGGACCCATTGGGCGTTGGGCATACCAGCCCCTTCACACCAGTAAAACTCACTCTCAAGCCCTATGGCCAACAAGCCTTTGAGAGGCTGCAAGGAGCCACTCCAGGTTTGATGCTCAATGGTCTTTACTTGGAGATGGTCCAGAATCCGCTGAACTTTGGTGGCATGTTGGAAGGCAAGGGGCAGCCAGGCAGTTCAGCACCATAAGAGAGAAGGCCAATGCTTTTGCAGTCCATTTGCCCCGTGTTCTCACCCAATAGGCCAGGACTAGAGTCCCAAGAGTTTAACAAAATGGTAGACAGTGGTGATAAGTGGGTCGGAGATTGTCAAAAAAAGCCTAGAAGAGAAGCAAAGTAGTAAATTGATACCATTCTACCTCATAATGTTAGGAGTTCCAAACATTATTATCAACCCCTTAAAATTTGTTTAAGGGGTACAGAAACACACACACACACACCATCTTGTATACAGTTTCAGGGGGATTTTCATGAGCACCCTGAAGCCAAGCTGTGGACATAGGCACAAGGACCTGCAAAAGATCCCACTCAATCTAGTCAGACACATTGTCCCAGTAAAGGCAGAGGGCCAGATTTGCCCCTGTCGCTTCTCTATCTCCCAGTGCATACTTTAGGACAGCAGGAAATAGAATACTCTAGTCCTGGAGACAGACCTAGTTTGGGTTCCAGCTCATAGCTTACTAGCTATGTAACTTTGCCAAGCGTATAACTTCTTTGAGCCTCAATTCCAGCTCTGAAAAATAGGCTGAATAAGAATACCTATTTTGTAGGATGTTTGAAGGTTAAATGACACATTACCTGGCACAGTGCTAAGCATTAGGTGCTTAGAATATATTAGCGGGGAGCAGGTTCCACCATAAACCATGACATCACACAGTGCTATGAAATGGTCAGGGCTTGAGATTAAGAGACACCATTAGCAGACCCCAGAGATAACAGAAAACACAGTACTCACTCTCAGAACTGGTCACTCTAATTGTCACAACCTCTGCACTCTGTTTTGTGAGCAAACAGCAGGCAGAAGAGTGTGTGTGAGGAAACCTCAAATCCAGGGGCAATTTTGCAAGACTAAAAAAATGTAAGCAACAAAAAGCTCCATTACATGACAGGACATATACATGGATATGGTAGAAATCCTGAGAAACTCCCAAGCACTCCAGTTTGCAATTTGCTGAGAGAGTAAATTAAAAGGGAGAATGTGCTATAATGAGATTCTTCTCAGCAAGCTAGTAACTGCATCTGCCTGAGGATGCCCCAAATCCCACATTGCCACAGCTCCAAGGGGATCATCACAAAACCTCAGGAACCAAAGAAGTTCCAGTATAAACTTTTTTTTTTTTTGTACCAGGGATTGAACCCAGGGATGCTTAGCCACTGAGCCACATCCCCAGCCCCTTTTATTTTTTTTATTTTGAGACAGGGTCTCACCAAGTTTCTCAGATCCTCACTAAATTGCAGAGGTTGGCTTGAGCTTGCGATCCTCCTGCCTCAGCATTGGGAGCTGCTGGGATTACAGGTGTGCGCCAAACCAGTAGAAACTCTTAAGGCTTTTTCCATAGACACAACCCAGCAAATTCCACTTTAAAATCTTTCCTTGGCAACATTTATCAAAATAAGCCACATTTCTCTTCTTCTCTTTGTTTTTAAGACAGCTGCCAGTCAGGGTGTTTAAAGCCTGGAGGAGAGGAGAAAGGGGTGGGACAGGAAGTGGAAAGAATTTAAAGGGGCTTGGAGAGGCTGGAGTACAGCTCAGTGGTAAAGTGCCTGCTTAAGCATGTCCCAGGTCCTGAGTTCCACCCCCAGGACCCCCAAAAAATGTTTTCTGTACAGGAAGAAAAGGAAAAATGCCCCTTCCACTCTTCACAGTCTTGCTATGGAATGCTTGTTTATTAGTTTTGGGGTAGTTATGATTTTGTACCTGTGGTTTTCTAGTTCCAGATTCAGCAGTAATGTCCTTGGACTATAAGCACCTATAAAACAACTTCAGCTTGGAATCCAATTAATCTATCTGCGAGTGAGCAAAATCATTACTCCCCACTGACATCAGGAATGGGATGAGGCCAAACCCCACTGGGTGCCAAACTTGGAGCTTCAGTCTATAGCTGGCAGCTTATACACGCAGGTCACTTGTAGACAGAGGCATAAAGCATATGGCTTAGAATTAATAGGGGAGCAGGGCAATCATTCATCAGAAACATGCATTTAGTTCTGGAGTCTTCACTTTAAATCTGCTATATGCAATCCATTTTTCTGCCTCAGAAATAACTGGATTAAAGTCCAGCAAGGCCAGGAGACAAGAGGCACCTCGCTGCTGAGTTTGTCTACTCACAGGCCTTTGTACTGATTTGAAACTCGTTTGGCCAAGTGCAGCGTTGTCATGCTGGGAGCTCCTAAAGAGAAAATCTCATACTGAATAAGACCCTAGCTATTAGTCTATAGCTGGTCCTGCGCACTGTAAATTAAACTCTGTGGATAAATCATTCCGGAAAGGCTCAGTTGATTCGAGACAGACCTGGGAAGGCTTACCCAGGAGATCCATTGAGAGGAACAGGGCAGGCAAGAATGGGGCCAAGTTCAACTGCAGACCCTCCCTCTGTCTGCATGGAGCCATTGGTGCCCTGGGAGAAGTGACGGTGCGGGAGGCCTCAGACCCAGATACCCATGTGACCCAAGCAGCCGCTAAAGAGGTTTAAGTGGGAGAGCTCAAGTGCAGTCTCAGGACACTGGAGAAAAAGGAGTCCTCACTCAGGCCAGGAAAAGGGTGGGGCCTTGTATTGTGGAGCTCAGGAAATGCTGCTTTGCTTTGAAGCAAGGAATGCAGCTGGAATCTTCCCATCTCAGTGCAAAGTCTCACTTCCCTTTGAGACACTGACCTAACTCCAAAAGGCACAGGTGCCAAGGGCTGAAGCAAGGCTGGTTGAGGCCTGGGTATGGTGGTCTGTTGTATACAGCATGCACTAAGAAACTCAGGACTGCCTCTTCTTTACAAAGCCGGAATAACACATACACGTGCATATCCACATACATGTATACACAAACACAGCACAGGCACACCACACACATGCATCATACATGTCACATGTACATACACATGCATACACACACTCATCACACATAACACACCACACACATGCATATACATACTATGTATGCATATACACATCCATCACATATACACTACACATATACACCATACTACATGCCTCTCACACCACAAAACATACATGCACATCACACCACTTACCACACACACATGAATATACACACCTATCATGTACACTATACATACACACAACACGCCCTTATACACATACATACCACACATATCCCATGCACACCCTACTCCAAACATACCACATGCCACATGTATACATGCAACACACACACACATGCACACACACAATCCGAGGCTGGCGAACTTCAGAAAAGCAAGGTGATCCATGCTGGAACGAGGGCCTTTGCTTACTCCATGCCAGGTTCAGCCCAGCGAGCAGCAACGTGGATTCCTCAGGGAGGACGCAGCTCACGGGACAATCTGCAGGGCCTGAGCTCCCAGTCAGGACACATGGCTGTCACCTGGTCCCTGAGGGCAAGAAAACATCTTAAGTGGAAGTACCATAGAGACTGAAGCATGGAATGATGACATCAATGATTAATAGTTATTTTCCAGTGTGGTTTTTATCTGGCCCTCCTGGGGGCCAGGCTCTTTGCTGGCGATAGCATGGAGTTGAACACCAATTCTGACAGCTGTTCTGGGACCAGGTACTTCTGCGCTCATCTTCAAGTGGGGAAATAGAGGCTGGACATTGTTAGGCAGCTTACCTAAGATATGGCACACACCGCAAAAGCAGGCCTTTAACTGGTCTATCCAGCGCCAGAGCCCACGTTTTCTACTTCTGAACTACACTTCCACTGTGTTGAGAGATTTTAGATGCCCTTGAGAAAAAGATATATGATAAAATGTACCAGTATAAGTCTAAGAGGTGAGAGCAAGCAGATGAATGTGGAATAAAATTTGTTTTTGATTAAATCTGCCACAAAAATTTAAAAATATATTACCATCTACTAAGTTGCAAAACAAACAAAATAATGTTTCTCAATGCCAGTCACAGCCACTAAGGTATCAGAGAATTTATAAAAATATAAGCTGCCTTTGTAGACATCTAATAGTAGATGCTCCACCACAGAACTGAATTGGCCTTGGAGCTCTATACCTCTGCTCCAGGTGGTGACTGAAGAGAGATCACTCTCTCCTTGTGAAGGCACCTTCTCTGAGAAATATCTGTTTGCTGTACGATCAAATGAATGGTTTTCAATTAACTCAGAAAGTGCCAAAATGGTTTGGCATTTAACTTATACTCTGTGTTATTGGGGTGATCACCTAAAGATATCGACATCAATGGTATACACTGGTAAGGCAAGTGCCCAAAGCTATTGTAGCATCAGTTTCTGTCACTTGGGTGGCTCCATCTCTCCACTCCCATCTTGATGCTAGTGACTGAGTGGCAACAATGCTCTGTTCTGCTGCAGTCAGAGACTTTGGTCAATGACACATGCAAATTCAGTAGACACCACGTCCCCACAGGTCTTCAGTTCGTGACAAACTGTAAGAAGTAACAGGGACAAGCCAGTCAAGGACAACAGCAGATCAAAACTCTTTCTTTAAAAAAAGAAGTCTAAATCAATGAAGTAAGAATTTCCAAGGAGGAACACCTGAACCCTTATCAGCCTGGTACCTGCCTCCCTGAAAATCACCTTCCTTTTAGGGTTGTCTATTAAGACCCTGCTATAGTTTGAATGTTCCTATTAAAACTCATGCTGAAATTTAATCCCCATTGTGAGGTATTAAGAGGCAGGACCGGAGAGAACTGTTAAGAGGTGATTATTCATGGGGCAGAGATTTATAAGTAGATTAATCTACTTATAGGTTAATGGGTTAGTGGGTTATTCAAAGAACAGCTTTGCTATAAAAGGGAGCTGTCTCTGGTTAGCTGTCTCTGGTTAGCTGTCTCTGTCTTGCCCTGCGGTGTTCTCTGCCATGTTATGATGGAGCCAGAAGGCCCTCAACAGATGTGACCACCTGATCTTGAGTTCCCAGCCATTCAGAACCATGAGGTGTGTAAACCTTTATTTTTATGTTTTTTTTTTTTTTTTTTTGGTACTGGAGATTGAACTCAGGGGCTCTCGACCACTGAGCCACATCTTCAGCCTTATTTTGTGTTTTATGTAGAGACAGGGTCTCACTGAGTTGCTTAGCGCCTCACCGTTGCTGAGGCTGGCTTTGAACTTGCGATTCTCCTGTCTCAGCCTCCCTAAATGCTGGGATTGCAGGCGTGTGCCATGGCACCCGGCTCTTTATTCTTTATAAAGTATTAAGTGTGTGCTATTCAATGATAGTGTCAGAAAACAAATTAAGACAGATTGGTTCCTTTTTAAAGCTCTAGCCTAAATGTGGAGATAAATTCCTTCCATTCATTCCCTCTAACACAGTTATGAAAATACTGGAATATTATACTAAAGGTTTACGGATAACAAAAGAGAGAAGAACAAGGAAACTAGCCTGCAGTCAGATACTCTGGCATTAAAATACTATTATCCAATCCTTTCTAGGATGGCTCTTCTTTATCCTGACCTCTGCCTGCCTCCAAGCAGCCAAGGCCATCTTCATTACCTTGGAAGCATCATCAGTCATGTTTATATAGCTCAAAACCCAAACCCATAGGCAGACATTGGGGGCAGACAGTTTCTCCCTCAAGTTCAGGATCCCTTTGTGGTAGTTCAGATAATCCATAGATTCATTTTTTTACTTTCCAGGTATTTACTGAGCACTTACTATATGCTAGACATTCCAATGGGGCTGAAGATGAAGTGATAGAAAAACTCTATCTCTGCCCCTCTGGAGTTGTGTTTGTTGATCTCTGGGGTTCCTGTCCAAGTCACTGGAGGATCATGCTTCTGTCATGAATGATTTTTATGATTTTATAAAAGGTCATCTTCTAGCTGGGCACAGTGGCGCAAGCCTGTAATCCCGGCACTTAGGGAGGCTGAGACAGGAGAATCGTGAGTTCAAAGCCAGCCTCAGCAAAGGCGAGGTGCTAAGCAACTCAGTGAGACCCTGGCTCTACATTAAACACAAAATAGGGCTGGAGATGTGGCTCAGTGGTCGAGTGCCCCTGAGTTCAATCCCCGGTGCCAAAAAAATAAAAAATAAAAGGTCATCTTCTACTCAGTTCAGCCCCCACCCAACAGCTCAAATGACAAGCTTAATCCCAGAAAGGACTCAGAGGCCACTTGTGCTTTGGTTGGGGTGCCTTTGATATCCTGAACATCCTTAGTTCTAAGTATCAACAGCACAGACTTTAAGAGGATACTTTTAAAGCATGGTTTGTGGTTCCTCATAGCAATGCATCATGGCCACACCTGTACTATGGTCATAATCTCTGGATATCTTGAGGCTCCAGAGGAACTCCTTTGGCCCTGGAAATTTGTTATTGGATGTACTCCACCCTGGGATATTGATGGGACATCTCTAGCAACCCAGAAAGTTTTAGAAGTCTCATTAAGGCCAACTTGGATCAAGGAAGCACTGGGTCTCCATTCAAGTGTGAGGTCAGGGAACAAGGCTCTGCTGTTCTCAGATCTTTTGAGTCTGGGATGTCCAGACTCAGCTCAGGAGGTGCATTAGGTAGCTAGAGAGGAGCATGTGACAGAGGGGTACCTAAGCTGGAGTGAGAGAGGTCTGGGTTTATTCCTTCTGAGCAGTTATTATACCCACTCCTTTTTAGAGATGCTCTCCAAAGTCCTACCTCTGTACCCAGTCCCCTCTCCAATTTTGACTCCCTATCACACAGACTTCTAGGAGTCCCAGGGATTCCCACTATGGCCACCAAACGGAACAACAAAATGATGGACACCATTGTATTCTACTTTTTAAAGAGTTCTCATAATAGTTCCTATCACTTTATAGCAAGTTTGAGCCTATATTTTTCTGAGTATTCTAGAAGTGTGCTACATTGCACTATCTGAATGCCAGGAGGGTAACTCCCCATTGGGCTACTAATTACTATTTTCATCATATTTAAGAGACTTTGCAAAAATTTTTAGTGATTTGTTTTGCCTTGTAATTAGATGTTGTGAATAAATAAGAAAAGTTTTAACGTGATCTTGGGATTTTCTTTAACAATCACATTGACGTATGAAAGGTTCAAAACAGCAATAAGAAGCTGGGCGTAGTCCCAGCTACTTGGGAAGCTGAAGCAAGAGGATTGTTTGAATCCAGGAGTTCAGGGACAGCCTGGGCAGCATAGCAAGATTCCATCTCAAAAACATACAAACGAGCAAAAAAAAAAAAAAAAAAGGAGCCAGAGCATCCTGGAACAGGAACTTGAGACTCAAATGATGGACGTTGCCAGCACCCTGACAATACCAAGATTGCTCTGAATGGTAGGAACTGTTCTATAACATTCTTGGAGATTCCTACTTAATGCCAAGGATGATTGGCCTACAATTTCTCCTGATTTGCTTTTAGTCCACAGCAGAAAATTTCTACCAACTTCTGCTCTGGGTGGAGATATCATCAGAGGCAGGGGTATGTTGCAGGGAGTCAAGAAAGATATTTGACTTCCTTTCTTCCAAGTTGATCCCAAAACTAATCTTTGCCTATAAACGCTGGGCTCAAGAAAGGACTTCCACAGGTTTATAAATCAGGTACTAAAGCAAATCAAGAGTGTTAGCAACCAGGAGATACCACGAGGGTCTATGTTTTGCCTCACATTCCACATCAACTGTGTGTTAGTCAGTTTTCTGTTACTGTGACAAATACCTGTGACTTCTAAAGAGGCTAGGCTTATTTAGAGTCATAGTTTCAGAAGTTTCAGGCCATAGTTACTTGGCCCTAATGCTTTGGGCCTCCGCTGGCACAGTACAAAATGACAGAAGAACATAGTGGAAGAGCTGCTTACCTCCTGGCAGCCAATCCTTCCTCAGCTGAAATGTGAACAAATAAGCCTTAAGCTATCAAGTCCCATTTCAAAAGAAATCCCTAAATGTGGAACTCAGAAGTGTTGCACAGATACTGACTTCCTTAGCCTTGCTGTGTGTCTCTGATGCCTACTACTAAGTTTTGCTTCTTTTGTGGTTGTATCTATTTTTATAAGTACTTAACTTTCATCTCTCTTTAGCTCCTACATGATAGAAACCTTCACCACTGGGCAAGTGAGAATCACCTTTGCCCTAATTTCTCCTGTTCAATTTTTAGAGCACAAGTCACTAGACTGATCCCTTCACACTCATTTCTTAGAGAACCAAGAAAAAAGGAGAAGTCTGATGGCCACATGTTGGAATGCCATGGCTGGCACCACAGTGTCAACACCCGCCAAGTGCTTCTGGGGCGAATTCATCTTCCTAGCTGGAACTGCTAAGCCTGGCCAGCTGCACTGAAAAAAAAAAAAATGCCCAGCCAGTCAAATTTATTTCTTCTGCTGGAATAATTCATATTTAGAATTCTCCTATTGAGGATTCAGAAATCTAATTCCTACTGGAAGTACAGCATCTACTTAAGAGAGACAAACACAAAGCATACATTTTTTCCCCACCTTACCCCTACAACATGGCAGAACATAGCAACATCCCACCACCTGCAGATATGGGCAAGTCTGTCTTCCTGCACTGATGGATTTTGTTGGCACAAGTCACTAAGGGTACCAAGAAAAATTCAACTTGGGAGACTGGCAGATACAAATCTTTCTTCTATTATTTGCCATTGATTGCTACTTTGGTTGTGTTTGTTTCCATTAAGACAGACAAATGTCATGTAATACCTAGGATAATTTTATCAGCAGAAGCACCATTTTAAATGCTAAATAAATACACCTACACACCTCACCCCCTTGTTCCAGGTTGCATGTCTACTTATCACCAAAATTCCTGCCAAGAAAAAAAGATGTATTGATATGTATTATTTTGGGAGTGGGATAGTTCTTGGTCTAGCAAAACTAAGAACCTTGCTAGGAATCATTGAAATGCAATTGAAAGAGAATCCAATTTTAAAATATTAAAACAATCTGGCTTCACCCCATTTAGTCCCCTCAGAGGGAAAATGGTCAGTTGGAGACCATTGCGCACAGGGACTGCTGTATTCCTAGTCCACACTCTCCTGTTGAACTTGTGCAGCACATACAAGTCACCAAATCCTGGGGAGGAGGAGTCTGTTAAAGGCCCCATCTACTGAGCCACTACCTTTTGGCAGGATCACCTGTGTCAAATCCAACATGACCATCTTTTTTTCTTTTTCTTTTCTTTCTCTCTTTCTTTTTAATTTTTTATTTGTGTGTGTGGTGGTGATACTAGGGTTCTGGAGGTCAAACCCAAAGGTACTGAGTTATCTCCTTAGTCCTTTTTTGAATCTTTTCATTTTAAGACAGGTCTCACTAAGTTGCCTGGGTTGGCCTCAAACTTGGGATCCTCCTGCCTCAGCCTCCTATGTAGCTGGGATTACAGGTGTGTATGGCCACAACCAGCTATCATTACGCTCTTAAAGGTTTCTAGAGTATTGTGGCTCAGTGGTAGAGCGCTTGCCTTGCATGTGTGAGAGGCACTGGGTTCGATCCTCAGCACCAAATAAAATAAATAAAGGTATTGTGTCCATCTACAACTAAAAAAAAAAAATTTAAAAAAAGGTCTCTAGAGTATTATTCCATTCCTCATCTCTTCCCTTTAATGACACAAAAGGGGATACTCTGGAGAAAGTTCTTCAGGTTCTCCTCTCCATGTGGTACCACTCTTTGGGGTCAATTATTTGTGTTTTCCCCTCTTGCACTCCAAATTCATATGTTGAAGCCCTACTCCCCCCAAATATATTTGCATAAAGGGAGAAGTAATTAAGGTTAAATGAGGTCATTAAGTTGGGACTCTTACCAATAGGGCAATAGGGTCGTATAGGAGGAGATAGCTCTCACTCTGCCTTCTCCTTCCGGTCTGCCCCTCCCATCACATATGTGGGAACAGGAAGTCACATGAGCATATAGTAAGATGGCAGCTGTGTACAGCCAGAAGGAGAGCCCTCACTAGAAACTCAACCCTGTCAGATCCTCATTTTGGTGTTTCCAGTCTCCAGAACAATGAGAAAATGAATGTATGCTTTTAAGCAATGCAATCAGTGATATTTTGTTATAGCAGTCTCAGTAGACTAAGACAACTACTCATTGCAAAACAGATGCTGTTTAATGAGCCAGGGCTTGGCCAGGTGCAGTTGTGCATACTTGCAATCCCAGTGGCTCCAGAGGCTGAGGCAGGAGGATTGTGAAACCAAAGCCAACCTCAGCAACTTAATGAAGCCCAAAGCAACTCAGCAAGACCCTGTCTCTAAGTAAAATACCAAAAATGGGCTAAGGATATGGCTGAGTGGTTAAGTGTCCCTGGGCTCAATCCCTAGTGCCAAAAAAAAAAAAAAAAAGAGCCAGGGCTAACAAGTAATAAAAACTGGTTCTGGCTTTTTGAAACAATAAGGGATTGTTTCAGAAGGATATAATTTATAATTTGGGGCTCTCAAAATTTATGTAAAGTTGAAAAAACAGGTTTGGTACAGCAAGAACCATAAAAGACCTGGAGAGAAGAGACATAATGCATCAAACAAAGCATCAGCATGGCTGCAGGGTCAGCATGATCAAGACTTGGCTGTGGCAATGACTGGAACTACTGTGTCAATTTAACCTCTGAAAATCCTCTGCATCACACACATAGAATTCTCTATGTCACATGTCCAGAATTTAAAGTTCCCCAGAGTAAGCATCTGATTGGTCAAGTTTGGGTTATAACCCACCCAACCTGGCTGTACAAGAGGCCTCCACAGAGGAAAGAAGCAGAGGGAGGATGTAAGCCCTACTAAGGAAATTGCATATCTATTGGGAAGGAAAATGAATACACTATGGCTCATAACAGTAAGATATCAGTCTTGCTCCCAAAGGGGTGTAGGTATTGAATATTGTGATTATATTCCAGTCATGGAACATACATGTGGCATGTGATCTGTTGGGAGGACCCAGGTAAAATTCATGGAGCTCTACTCATGGAGAGTAGCTATGCTCCTACTAAGCTTGACTTCCATGAGCTTTGATTTCAACTTATTCTTGCCCCACACTTTTCTTATATTTCTCAAGGGAATGAACTGCTTGATATCCCTCTGAACATCATCCATGCTGTGAACATTGGCACATGTGTTGTACTTGGACAGAGTTTTCACTATCCTATTTCTGAGCTTGGCTTTTTACAAGACTTGGTGATTTTATAAGCATTTATCAACTTAGATCTTAGTGTAGGTGGCTTCTATGAGCGTCCTGAGATAAGAAAGTAAGGAATGTTCTGTGGCTACAGATGAATCAATCCACCAAAGCAGAAAGAAACTGATTCATCCTTGCTAAATCTCTCTGGATCAAGACTCCACATCACATCAGGAGGACCAGTAGGCCACACCAAAGGACATCATGTCTTCTACTTGTGTACATCATGTCTTCTACTTCTCAATGACAAAGTGACACACATTTCAAGATCTGAGAGCCATTTTCTATAAGATGTACCATTTCTCAGAAAGAACAGACACTTCGAATTATAAGACAATATTTTCTTGTCATGTAGACTTTTTATTTTATTCATATTGAAAGATCTGGTTTAGTCTTCTTTAGGCATAGGTTTTATAATATATCACTTTCATACACATATAAAAAGGAAAACATAAGAGAAACAAATTGCAAACTTCTTCACATGCATGCTCTAACTCTTGTGAGTTGTTTTTTGACGTAGATTTACAGATAGCTATTTTGCTACAGATAGCTGTCCTCTATGCCATAAAGAGTTTTAACAACACAGCATTTCTTTAAAGAATCCATCAAAGAGCTAAAAGCCAGTGGTGCTGAGTATTTAAGATCTGACATTATTTAGAGTTTGCTTTCTGGGCTGCGGTTGTGGCGCAGTGGTAGCATGCTTGCCTAGCACGCGTGAGGCGCTGGGTTCGATCCTCAGCACCACATAAAAATAAAATAAAGATATTCTTTCCACCTACAACTACAAAATAAATATTAAAAAAATAGAGTTTGCTTTCTTTCAAATTCCAAGTTAGGGATTGCTAAACCCATCTGATTCACTTTTCTCTTTCCTCTTCCCCACTAGACAATTTGTCCCCTAGGAATTATGAGTGCTCCATGATTGTCCCTGGGACTTTTCTTGGCTGATGCCACTATAGATTTGTATGTTCACATTGTTAAAGATTAGACAATAGCAACTGGGTAACCACTGATAGCTAGCTGACAGCAATCAGAAAACACTGAATCTAAGATATATGTAAATTTCAGAAGCACTAAAATGTAAAAAAAAAAAGCATTATAGAGTCAATTAAATATGAGATGTAAAGGTGCTTTTGAAACTTAGAAGCACTGCAAAATGAGTGAAGAAATATTAATTGTGCCTTACAACAGTTATTGTCACACAGAATATGGGCAGTAAGAGTGGTACCATGGTGATGAGTTGATTTGGAACCCACACTTCTTTCATAGGCCTCATCACACCATTCATGTTAGAGTTATCCATCTCTATCCTGTCCCTCTTTCTGTTCTGGGATCTAAACTTATCCTTCACACCAAGACTTTCCTGAGTTGAGCTTTAGTTTAAGGGAAAGTGGAGTTTAGGTGGAGGTGAAGGTACCTTGATTTGAAAAGTTGATCTCAGCGAGTAGACAGACTTGGGATATGTTTGGGTAGTAGGATGGGAGAGGAGCACAATCTGGGTTCTAAAATATTTTTTTTAATAGGCCAGACCATAGGTGGTTGAACCAAGTTTAAGGGCAAAACAGTTAGCATTGGCCATGGGGAGTCCAGAGAGATTTGCAAATTAAGCCACAGGCAATACTATCTGAGCACATCAGCAAGTTTTGGTTAATGATTTCATCTGTATTTCCTGCCAATGCAAAGGCTGGGTAGGGCATGTGTTGGCCTGTGTCTAAAGAAATGACCAGCAAGTGAAGGGGCCTGAACAAGGTATGGAGTCTAATTGGTCCTGAGGCACATGTGGAGTTAATAGTATCTACTATTCTTTGAACATATAGTCCAATACAGAGTTCTTTCTTTGGCTATCAAAAGTATTTCCTGATCATGTTCCATGTCACACTGGATCACCCTGTCTATTCTCAGGGGAAAGCTTAATTCCACATGTAGAAACAACCGTGGATGTATTTTCTTCTAAAGTTGTTGAACCCAATCAAAGATTATGACAACTTAAAACATAAATGAACCTTTCTTTAAGGCATGGCCACCCCACCTCCACACACACAGCTGGAGTTTCCTGCTAACATGATCTTTGAGTATTTGGAGGTCCTGGCCAACTGACAAAGCAATTTGCTCATGATGGTGGCTTAATGACAAAGAGGAAATGTCTTATGGACTGCTGGGGTAGCAAAACCTGTCCAAAGAACACAGCTTTGTGTTGCTGTAGCCACAGGGAACAACTGGGCCAGGGATTCTTTTATTTTCCACTGTGAATGTTCCAAAGATGACAAGCTCTGCAGGAAATCCTGGGTCCTACATAGACACATACATCCCTGCTGCTGGTGTCATTCAGTCCTAATCAAGTCCTACATCATCAATGGGCTTATCCACAATGGAAAGGAAGAAAAACAAAACCCAGGTTGCAAATCCCTGCCTACAACTTGCTTTTGACAGCATTTCCCAGTGCTTTCCAGGAGAGAGGAAACTTTGGAAATGTTTAGTGCAAGCAACAGCAGAGCAGAGAGCTTACAGGAAGTGAATTTGTATTTAAAGGATTGTTTTGTTTTCATAGCTTAATTTAGTTCATTTTGGTTAGCTTTATGGTTGGATCAAAAAGTCAAGTTTTTGTATAGGAAAGTCAATCATTTTTAGAAGTTGAAGACAAAGGACACAGTGTATGAATATTAGATACGATATGGGAGGCCACAGTTTTGGACTAAGCTCCTGTACTAGGCCCCAAAACAAGACCAAACCAAAATGGAGTCACTCATGCTAAATGTTACATCATCAAACTGAAACTTTAAGGAAGCAGATAGATCCCTGAACAGACCAGTTTTTTTTCTAAAAAACTCAAGATTTTGTTTTACCTGATTAAATGCAATACAAAAGTCCCCTTGATTTAATCTGTACAAAATAATAACCTTATTTAAACCATGTCAATCAGCTTTCTGTCACTATGACAAAATACCTGAAAGTAAATTTATAAAGAGTAAAGACTTATTTTGGCTCACAGTTGTGGAGTCCATGACCAATTGGCCCCATTGCTTGGGGACTACTGAGGCAGCACATCATGGCAGGGAGCATATGAGAGAATAAAATGCATATCATGGCAGCCAGGAAGTAAAGAGAGAGAAAGGAAGAGACAAGGGTCCCACTGTCCCTTTCAAGAGCATGCCTCCAATGATCTAAAGATCTCACATTAAGCTCCACCCCTTAAAGGTTTTACAACCTCCCAATAGCATCGTGGGCTGGTGACCAAGCTGCTGACATATGAGCCATTGGGAGACACCTAACCAAATCAAAGCACTAACCAATCAGGTGTTTTCCCCCCATATGTTCTGTTTCCTTGTTTTCCACATTACAAAATCCACTGTTTTGTTATTGTCCTTGGAGAACACTCATTCCATTTTGTAGAATGGAGACTGCTCTAATGCATGAATTGCAAATAAAATCCAATTCTATCTATAAAAAATCTGTTGTAATTTTCTTTTAGCACAAATATTTTCTAATCTCCTATGAAATAAACTGAATTTGTTAGCAGAAATCATGAAAGGTTTATCTACTTTACATCAGGCCGGAATAACTTCCATGAGTTTATTCACAATTTCCTTCATTTTATTCCTTTTTTATTGATGGGATGATCTCTTCCTTGAATGTGTTATGTGACATAACATCATCTTTTCCAACTAAAGTGAGTGCGTCTATGCTGACCTGTAAGAAGTGAGACACCGCGTTGTGAAGAGTCATGTGCCAGGGGACTATGAGCAGATCCAGGAGCTCAGAATGTCTCCCTGTTGACAGCCAGTGAGGAAATGGGGACATCAGTCCTACAATCTCAAAACACCTGAATTCTATGTGAGCTTGGAAGAGGACCCAGAGCTCTAAAAAGGAATAAACCCCTAGCTGATGCCTTCGTCATGTTTTTTCTATCACAATGCAGCAAAGAAACACATTCTGTAGGCATAAGGTTTTGAAGGACATATTATATATAGTGAATTTTATTAATAAATGTTTCCATATTGCCCTCCAAGGCCATAACAATTTACACTCCCCTCATGATGATCCACATTGGAGAAGTTTAATCTCCACTTCTTATTAGTGCTTGATAGGAGCATGTCTCTTTTTACTAATAAAGTTGAGCATCTTATATTTTTAGTCCCTTGGTTTTCTTCTTCTATAAAATGTCTTTTTATATTGTTTGCTCATTTTTCCATTGGGTTATTTAGCCTTTTAAAAATCGATTCATATAAATTATTTTATAAATATTGAATATGAATCCTTTTTCTATTACATATATGCAAATATGGAATAATTTAAAATACAGTCATCCCAAACTGGAAGTGTTCGACACTGAACCCTGGATTCTCATCCCCTCTTCCAAACCTGATTCCTCTCGGGGTTTCATTGCCATCTGCTTCCTTGGCTCAGCCCAGATGCCTAGGCATCATCTTTGATTTCCCCCATCCCTCTACCTAGATATCTAATGAATCAAATCCATCAACTTTATCTACCAAATATATCTTGATTGGATCTTCCTCTCCACAACCACCCCTTCATCTAGGATCCTCTTTTCTCTCCCTGAGACCTCTGCCTCAACTTCTCTGCTTCATCCTCACTTCATAAAATAATTATGTATCAAAAAGATGTCACATTTGTCCCTGTTTTAAATGGGATTTCCCATTGTTCTCACAACAATACAAACTCATTTGCAGGGTCTCTAAGACCTTGTATGGACTGGACTCTAATTCACCATCCTCATCTCAAGCCACTGTCTACCTTGCTCCTGGGTCTTCTTTCAGATCTTAGAATAAACCCAGATCCTCTCTTCAGGGCTGAACATGTTTCCTAGGGCTTCTGGAACCAAGCATCACAAATCTGGGGGCTTGGGGCTGGGATTGTAGCTCAGTGGTAGAGTTCTGGCCTCACATGCATGAGGCACTGGGTTCAATCTTAAGCACCACATAAAAATAAATAAAATAAAGATATTGTGTCCATCTACAACCAAAAAATAAAAATAAAAAAATAAAAAAAACCTGGGGGCTTAAAATGACAGAAATTTCTGCTCATGTTTCTAGGGACCAGAAATTCTAAATCAAGCATTTTGTAAACGAAAAACTGAGTTTAGAAAGAAAAAAAAAAAACAAAAAAAAACCTCCCTACTTCCTGCTTACAAGAACTAAATATCCACAGTAACATACACTTTTTTTGGTAGTAGCACAATCACTATTATGTGAACAAAGACCAGAGAAAAATATTTGTCATAAGGTCATATTTATACAAAAGTAGAATTTGAGATCTAGACAATTGATCTAATGGGTATGAATTGTCTCATATCAGGAGAATTTTCTTTGACCTGTTTGAACATACTGAGTTCTATTTTTTTTTTTTTTTTTTTTTTTAGTTTCATCAGTTCTGAGGCTTATGGACCACAGTGAACAGTGGCGACTCTTCATAACTCTGCCACACCACGGGGCTTGGCCTTCCCCCAGGCCACGTGCCTGTGCATTCACACTTCAGTCTCCCCACTTTGAAAAGGTCTGCTTTTCCTCTGGAAGGCTTTTGGGGTCTGGACAGATAGACACTCCTGAGCTATCTATTCTTGAGCAGATAAGTGAAGGGTTATCTTCTCTCCGTTTACGGATCTATCTTAGCAGGACAGCCAATCACCTCCTAGAAGAACTGGGAAGACTTCAGTGGGAAAAGGAAACCATTCCCTAAGTAAACAGCCCAGAGCCAGAGCTTCCTGGAGAGGTTAGGGTTCACTAGTGTCCTCTCAAATGCCATTGTACCCACAAGTGGCATTAGAAAGGGAAGGCTCTTCAAATAGCAGTTCCCAGTGTTCCCTGGGCCGAAAAGTTGGAAGTAGTGGGAGGCTTCACCATGCCTATCTGGAGAACATTGCTGAGGTTTGCTTCCATGGTTTCCAGAACCAGCCCACCTTCGCCCCTCACCCATCCCAGGGGAAAGTGCCTCAATCAGCCACAGCAGCACTGCTAAGAGACACAAAAGTCTTGTCCCATGCCAGTCCTCCAAATGCTTTCTTTTTCTCCTCCTCCTCCTCCTCCTCTTCCTCCTTCTCCTTCTTCTTCCTCTTTTCCTTCCAAATGCTTTCTGAGCAGCTGGCAGCCCACATTTTCATCTGCTTTTTAGATATTTAGTCTTCACACTTCCACCTCCTCCTTCCTGCCTCTGCCTGGCCTTCCGCCCTCATGACTAGATGAAGCATGCCTAACTGGCTCTGAGGGGTGCTCTACCCACAATAAATGAGTCCAGTGGGTAGAAGAAATTTTTGTCAAGCAAAATTAAATTTTTCTTAACTACAAGGCTTGCTGGACCCTCTGACAGGCTAATTTATATTTTAACCCACCAAGAGAAAGCAGAGTATACAGGATTTCCTGCCCATTACTTGTGACACAGTCTGTTAGTGATACAGAGGACACAGTTTGTACTAAACCATATACCTCCTCTGTCCTCGAGAAAGCAAGAAGAGAAGAGAGTGAGGGTAGTATTTACTGAGCGTCTGCTGTGCACTGAGAGCCGCACTGAGCCTTTGGCAGTCACTGGCATTGTTACCTACAGTCTCTCAACAACCTAGCAAGGTGGACGTCATCAACCCTACTTCTTAGATGTGAGATGGAGTCATTTGCAGCCATAATAATGCCCAAATACTCGATGTGTCCAAACATCAAACTGCCCCAGAAATTTTCATGAGGATCTATTTTAAAAATCAGACCATTGTACTAAGTGAGAGACAGTCTGCTCTGGTGTGTGGTATGTAGTGGTGATGTCCTCTGTCTGCTGGGCCGTGAACAATGGGTCTGTGACATCATGGTGGCCTTGACCATGAGATAAGGACAGGGTGGGAGTGAGGGGCACCCTTGGCTGCGTCACAAATGACTCAGTCAGAAGATACTTTGTGTTGTGAAAATCTCAGAAATTCATGAAACAAAGGTCATTCACAATTGAATAAGAGCTACTGCAGATCCATGGGCTAAAGAAGAAATCTCAGAAATGAATGAAGAGAGATGGCCAACGCGGGGGGTTGGGGGCAGGAAGCTGTATGCAACATTAAAGGCACATGCAGATGGATTTCTGTTTTTAGAGAGAGAGCCAATGAGCTGTTTTTTGCTTTCTTCTTTTTTAAATCAGTTTTTTTATTTGAGAAGATTTCCTAAAAGTCCCACATGCCCACATCCATTAATGCTATTGTTAACATTTGTCACAACTAATGAGTCAATATTGACATGTTATTACTGAAGTCTATGTTTTACTAATACGTCTGTAGCTTTTACCTCAGATAGAATGTCCTCATTCTGTTCTAGGATCTCATCCAGAGGACTGTGTTACATTGAGTCGTCTCCTTCAGCTCCCATTTACTCAGGCAGTTTCTCAGACTTTTTTTGGTTTTGGTGATCTTGACAATTATGAGGAGTACATATAAGAATCTTAAAGAATTTTTTCTTCATAGTTAGGTGTTACGGCTTTGGAGGAGGAAGACCACCAGGATAAGTTGTCATTCACATTGCATCATCTCAAGAGCATATCCTATGGATATGACTGATGCTGATGCTGACCTGATCACCTGGGTAAGGTAGTGTTGGTCATGTTTCTCCATGTAGAGGTACTCTCACCATACTCCATCTCTGGACGGTGCACTTTGGAAGGAAGTCACTGAACAGCTCAGCCTAAAAGGATGGAGAGGTATGTTCTACCTCCCCAAAGAGGGAGAATCTGCATAAGCTATTTGGAATTCTTTTGCATGAGATATGTCTGTTCTCCCTTATTTGTTTATTTATTCCATCATTAATTTATATATGATCATGGATTACATTTTAATTGGTATAAATATGTATAAACAACACAATGCTATTTATATTTGTTGTTCAGATTATTCTAGCTTTGGCCTTTGGGCATTCTTTCAATTGGCTCTTTGTCCCTGTAATGTGCCCTGATTGTTATGTGTGTGTTGTGCCATTTGTTTGTTTTTGAAGAGGCTGTTTGTTTTTTGACTTTGTTGTTACTTTGTGGCACTACAAAATACTTTAAGCTCATCTTGTATACTCCCTGTGCCAGCCCTAGAAACAGCCATTTTGCCAAGAAAATGGTCTCTTTTACTGGAGAATGATATGAATAACCAAGATCTGGCTATTAATGGTTATTAAGGAGTATGCTTGTTATTACTAGGGAATTGTTACTTCTGTACTTTCTCAGAAAGATGTAACTGAGCAAGTAAAAGTATATAATAGTCCATGTGTATAACCATCTGTATTTAAATTAAGCTAAATAATACAATTCAAAATATTCAAGCTATTGAGCCAACTTAGGTGCCCCTTGATAGATGAATAAATAAAGAAAATGTGGTATATATATACAATGGACTATTACTCAGCCATGAAGAAAAATGACTTTATGGTGTAAAGTCCCAAAAAGTCAGTCCTCAAAAGTCAAAGGTTAATATTTTCTCTGATATGCAGAAGCTAATCCAAAATAAAGAGGGATATAAAAAAAAAGAATAGCAAAAAGATCAGTGGAGAAGGGAAGGGAGAAGGGAGGAGATAGGGAAAGACAGTGGAATAAATCTGACCTAAATTTCCTATGTACATGTATGAACATATCACAGTGAATCTCACCATTGTGTACATCCACAAAACACTAATTAAAAAAAAAAACTATAAGTAAATAGCAGAAATATCAGTAGAGTAGAGGGAAGGGGGTGGGAGGAAGAGAGAGCAAGGAGGACCAGGAGTTGAATTAGAATAAATTATATTCCATAATTCTATTGTCATGTATAACTAAAAAGAACAAATAAAAAAGTTAATTAAGCTAAACATAAGTTCATAGTGATGTCTCTCAATTCAGTCTTGTACTACATGAAATATTCTAGCCTTCTCTTCTTGCTTCTCTGTAATTCACCATCTAACAATGAGAAACCTGGCTTCTGCCATCTGTCGTACGTTTATTTCGTGGTTTAATTTTGGTATATGTGTCTAATGGTTTGGGACTTTTTAACTCATATACACATGGGAAACAACTTTTCCAATTCACATGCAATTCTTATGAGCAGATTCTATATTGAAATTAAATCTTTATGTTGTAAAATTCTATGGGCTTTGACAAATACATAGTGTAACATGTCCACCATTAAAGAATACTTTTATCATTCTAAAATATTCCTTGTACTTCATCTATTCCACTGTCCTCCTGTATTTTTTGTGATTTTTCTTGTTTTTTTTTTGGTACTAGAGATTGAACTCAGGGCACTTGACCACTGAGCCACATCCCCAGCCCTATTTTGCGTTTTATGTAGAGACAGGGTCTCACTGAGTTGCTTAGCGCCTCGCCGTTGCTGAGGCTGGCTTTGAACTCGCGATTCTCCTGTCTCGACCTCCCAAAGTGCTGGGATTACAGGCTTGCGCCACCGCGCCAGGCTTCTTGTTTTTAAGTAAGCAGATACTTTAGATGAATACCAAATAAGGACTTGTAGATAATTAAAAACCAATGTAATTTTAAATTGCTTTGTGTAATATATTTCTAACAAAAGTTTTTAAGAGTGATATTATTACAAAATACATTGATTTTGTACCATACTTACAATACATACAATAACTGACAGGTTAAAACTTCTTATTTGTGATCATGGTGGTCTTTCAGAGTAAAGATAGCTAAATTCTAGAAATATCATTACTCTAGGAGAGGTCAGGGGTATGCCAAGCAATCAATCAATACTATACTAAGTGCAAAAAAGGAATAATACAGTACAGGTTTAAACATGAATCCAATATTGGTTTAAACATGGGTCCAACCTTTCACTGTACAAATAACCCTTCAGAACATTCATAAATCTGGTGGCTTCAAACCTTAGCAAGAATGTTTTTCTGCTATGCAAAAACTCTTGCTCCCTTCCATTTTTCAACAAGGGTAAGTCATGTTTATTTACAAACCCAAAGTTTTGCAACAAAGGCATTATTAAGCCCACTTTGCAGACAAGATTGGAGCAAAATGCAAAGGATAATTTATTTATCCCATGCTCGTAGTCTATTGCTATTTTTCATTGACTACAGTTTTATGGTCTCAGGAGCAAATCTCCTGGTGGTAAAACTTTTATGAGTTACATTAATTCAGTGTCCTTGGTTGTCATGTTTCTCAACTTGCTGTCAAGTCACAAAACTATATTTTTAGGATATTTATAAGAGCAGCAATGTGGGGACTTATTAAGGAAAATTTGTAGCAAGACTTTCTAAGAAACTAGAGCAGGTGGATTCTGCTACACACACACACACACACACACACACACACACACACACACACGCCCGCATGTACGCACTCATACACACAGCCTTGTATGTAAGAGGCTCTGAGGTGAATCCTCTGGGAAGGCCGCCATGTCCCAAGAACTGCATTTCCTAGGTAACTGATGATTCCCATGCTTGAGTTTCCTCCTTTGGTGTCACGTAGCTTCGTTGTACATGGCAACAAGGAAAAGCAGGACATAGTAGTGAAGGCAGAGGAGTTGGAGGGAAAGTGGAAGGTGGGCCTGAAGAAAGGGAGTGATGAGATCCAAAGTGAAAGGATAGATGGAAGAAGAAGAGTGAAAAAGGCTGAGCCAGACAGGAAGGGAAGACCAACTCCTAAGTACTCACTATGTCTCCAGGTCATGGACTGGTTGTTTCCCCTCCATTTTTCCAAATATTCCACATGGATAGGTGACAACAAGGGTGATACCAGGGACACCAAACAAGGGAGGGAAAAAACTGATGGAGGAAATCAGGAAGAGCAAAGATAGCAAATTACTTCTTCTAATGTGACTATTTTTCATTTATTCATTATTATTTAACCTGGTTAAAATTTTCTGTCTCTGATCATAGATAATATATATCTACATTTATTATTGTGTTATTAGTCACTTGCCCTGAACAATATCCTGGGCTCTTCTTCTTTCATAGGCACTTCCTCTATTAAAACAAAGAAAAGAAAAGTTCAAATTTTATTTGGTGGCTATGTTAGTGCAAATGTGAATATATTAATATTATACACTAAAATATCTTCTGATTTTAAAGGAAATTAAAGCATTTTTTGTGGATCCCTGAAGCGTTGTGGACCATAGACTCCATCTTCACTGGGCCTGATGAATTCATTGGTTAGCTCTGAAAACGCCCTGTGTCTATTGATTGGCATAGCCTGTGTGTCACCACATGGTATGGAGTCCTGATTCTTGGAGTGGAGGGTCAATACTGTGTGTGACCAAGAGGTTATTTTCTTTTTGTTTTTCTTTTCTTTTTGGTACCAGAGACTGAACTCAGGGGCACTCGACCACTGAGCCACATCCCCAGCCCTATTTGGTGTTTTATGTAGAGATAAGGTGTCACTGAGTTGCTTAGCGCTTCGCCTTTTGCTGAGGCTGGCTTTCAACTCCTGACTCTTCTGTCTCCGCCTCCCAAAGTGCTGGGATTACAGGTGTGCGCCACCACGCCCAGCTGAGTTATTTTCTTAATGCTAAGTGCCAGTGGTTGAAACCAACTGATCTCCATTGACAAGGTCTTCATCTTAAATACCAGCTGAGAATATGTGCACATTTATACCATAAAGTTTACAAAAGCAGCATTTGTGTTACTGCAAGTACTACATGTTTACTTAGAAAGAGTTTTGTCCACCTTTATCCTGTGCACATTTCTGCCCTGTAGAAACCACCACTTTGAGCAGAGCAAAATTACCTGGAATAGATAAGATATCAGAAGAATAGAGAGAGACTTGTGATTCTTTCTTCCCTGAAGATTTTGAGGATGTGCCCATTAAAAGAGAGAGAGAGAGAGAGAGAGGGATGGGGGGTGGGGGTGTATAAAGTATGATAAAAGAGAAAGCAAATTCCAAAGACTTTCCTTTTTTTCTTGGGTCTAGAGTTTTTCCTAGTTCCCAGCTTTTGTTATTAGGACAGTCTTCAGAATAAAATAAACCATATATTTACCAAATCGATCTAACGTGAAAATACAGTGCTTACATTGTTGTAAGTCAAACGACTAGAAAAGTTCACAAAGGAACCTTATAATGACTTATTTGCTAAAGTAATAAAATCCTCCCCTGTGGCCATTCTGTGGGCTGTGGGAGAGAACTGATCAGTGTACAGCGAGTACCCTTCAAAGTAGACTCACGAGGGAGGTGCAGGCGAAAAGACATTTCTTTTGCATCTAAATTGCAAATTACTTCTCCCAGATCTTTGCATGACTCGTGCCTTATCTTTGAGGTCTTGACACAATATCCCACCTAGAAAGAGAGCTTTGCTGACCACGTTAGAATTTGTTATACCACTCCCTATTTTATTTTCCTGATAGTACTTGTCCTCACCTGAAGTTATACAGATAGCTGTTTATTGGTGGTTGGTCCATTTGTTTGTCATTTGGCTTCCACTACTGGAGTTTAAGCACTGTAAGAGCAAACAATGCATATATCCTGTTCACTGCTGAATTTTCAGTGCCTAGAATAGTGCTGGCATCCGTTTATTGACTGAAACATGGGCTGAATGAATAAATCAAAATCCCCTGTGGACATCACTGGAAACAGATATCTGCATATTTCCGGGGGATAACAAGGAGTAGTTTGCTGGGTCTCCGAGTGTTAGAGCAGATGATCTTAGACAGTCACCTGACACCACTCACTGAACAGCCTAAGACAATGCAGGGAGGCCTAGAAAGTAAGAATCGCTCATGCCAGAATCACTCGGAAGTTCAGAGGGCCCCAGCTGTTTCTAATTCCAGAGGCAGACCTCAAACCACGATTCTGAAATAAAGGCATATGAAAATCAAACAGAGGCCTAAGCAAAGTCATCTTCTCTAAGACAAATAACAGTCTGTCTGCTCTCATGCAGCCCAAATTAATCAAGGCAAGACCTTCCCAACACCCAAATAAGCCACTCTTGCTCTTTGAGCTTTCAACTCAAGCCAAGGATCTCCTCATTCTCATTCCTTGACTCAAGGGTGGCAAAGATGAAAAAAATCTAAAATGTACTGAGTTTACCATGTCTTGGACATTGCTCAGGGTTTTACATTCCTCATCTGTTGTCCCATGTTAAAAGGGAATTTAGGCTTAATGACATTAGATTTGCCTGAGGTCACACAGCTAATAATAGCAGAGTGTGGGTACCATCTCAGGCTGTCTGACACCGAAATCTGGATTAAAAGATTGTTTTTTAACTTATATTTTAAATAGATAATAAATGCAAAAGCTATATATAGACTTCCTATAAAAACTCCCTCCTACCTATAGCCCAATTTCTCTTCCCAAAGGCAACCAATATAAGCTTCCTGAGGCTCTTTCAAGAAGGATTTTATGCAGATACAAGGAAAGAGAGGTGTATATGTATGTGGGTGTCTGTGTGCCTGTGTGTATTTTTGTACTTTTTGCTCTGGAAAATGTCAAGCATGCAAATGTGGACAGAACCCTATAAGGGAACCCCAGTGTTCACATGGCCTGTTCGAGGACATCAATTCAAGAACAGTCTTATCTCAACTACCCTATCCCAGATATCATTTCATTTCATTATAAATATTTCTGTGTGTGTATCAGAAAGAGGAAGACTCTTAAAACATAACCAAAATTAATAATTACCCCTGAAAATTAATAATTCTTTAATACCATCGAATATCTAGACACTATACAAATTTTCAATGGCCTTGTGAATGCCATATTTTTTATAGTTTCTTTATTTTAATTATGTTTTTTAAATTTTTTAAAAAAAAATTTGGCAGTATTGGGGATTGAATCAGGGGCATTTTGCAACTGAGCTACATACCCAGTCCTTTTTAGATCTTTATTCACCAATTAATCTCACTAACCAAGCCTGCCTGATTTAATCCACAGCAATCAATAATCACAGAATCTCACTGGTTTGCATAAAAAGCTAACTTTTTTCACTCACACTCTGTGTTCAGTACAGACCATATGAACCTATTTATATTCAGAGACCTAGCCTACAGGGACCACCTTGACATGGGCATCTACTAACATTAGTCAAGAAAATAGGTTGTGGCAAATTGCACACACATACCTGCACCTGAAGCTTTTCACTCTCATTTTGTTGGCCAAAGCAAGTCCTATAACTACCTGAGTCCAAGATTGGGCACTGCAATCCCAGGTGGGCCCAGAAGAGAATGGTTTACACCCTTCCATGCTGGGTATTGAATCCAAGGCCTCATGCACACTAGGCAAGTGCTCTTCCACTGAACATATCCCCAGCGCCCCTCCTCTTTTTGTCATTTTCTTTAACTTTTTTTTTCTTTCTTTTTGAGACAGAGTCTCACAGAATTGTTGAAGCTGCCTTCAAACTTGTGATCCTCCTGCTTCAGCCTCCCAAGTAGTTGGAATTACAGGTGTGTGCCACCGCACCCAGCAAGAACTGCTTTTTGTTGCCCTCATTTATATGATTTTCTATAATATGTTTGCAAGTGAAGTCATGCAATACAGCCTCATGTACTAGAAGGTCTCTCTGATTGGGCTGTGTGGCCAATTTGGGAACAAGAATGGGGCAAATGTTCAGAGAAAGGCCATACTTACTCAACCACAAAGCCCCGTGGCCTCCGATGTCCCAGACTTTGGCAGAAGAATCATTGTTCTGTAAGCACAGGGAGACTTCAGCCTTCTCATTTCAGGAGCCAAGATGATCTGTTACCTACTAGCCAATTTAGCTTTTTTGGGTGCAACATCTGGAACAAATGCATAAAACTGTTTGGTCACTTTTAAAGAAAAGTAAATAGTTTGCATCTTACAGATCCAGTGCAAGGTGCTGTTTGTTTAGACAGTGATTTTTTTTTTCTTCAGATTTTGCAAAGCTAATAGAACTTGAAAATTTCAACATAAACAATGAAGAAATTAAAATAAACTCTCATGGAGCATAAGAGATAGGAACATTTTCTTCAACAGGAATTGTGAGCTAATTATTCTTCCTAAAAATGTAAACTGAATCAATTAAAGGCAAATCAGAAGATAGAGAACCAGAAGAATCCAGGACCTGTCTTATGTTAAATATAGAATGTTTGGAAGCCAGTGAGACTCAAGCAATTTAGCAAGACCCTCACAACTTAGGGAGACCCTCCTGTCTCAAAATTTAAAAATAAAAAGGTCTGAGGATGTAACTCAGTGGTAAAGTGCCCTTAGGTTCAATCCTCGGTACTCCCTGCAAAAAACATTTGATGGTAAGAGGTATGTTCCATCTTTCTACTTGCTAGAATATAATCTCTCTCAAGTTAATTCTCATAATAGAGGCTTCTTTTAAGAAATAAGAGAAACAGGGATCTTGTGGGAACCTAGCATGAAAATTAGTGTATACTCAGACTTCGATGGAAATGAAACCATATGCTAAGCATCCCTAGGAAGCCATCAGTAGCATTAGTAGGGTTTCTCATGAACCCAGGGGAAGAATGGGGTATCTATGGTTAGAGCTGGTGCCTTGGTGGGATGGGTAGCAGTTGGGATGTCCTTCATGTCCTGAAATGGAATGACAACAGCTGATGATGTACAGTAAAAAGTTAATTAAAGTGTTAGTTGTCTTTGGGGATCCAAGCTATGTGCTCACTGAAAAAATAGGGACAGAGACATTAGATGATAACTTCTTACCTTAGCAAATTATGGCATGCCTTCAGATATTGGTTTCTGATGTTGTTTTGGGCAGTGCTGGGGAGTCAAACCAGGGCCTCAAGCTAGGCAAGCACTCTACCACTGACCGACACCCCAAGCTCTAGCAAATTATGGCATGGAAGAGACAAATCCCAGTTTTGGATCCGTCAGTTTAAAGAAGCTTTTTTTTTTTTTCCAGCAACCACGGTAGATTGTATTATTTATTTCTAACATTTGCTGTTCATGTCCACTAGGCTCACCTCCAGAGGGCCAGTCCCTGAGCCCCACCTAATAGGAGGGGTGCACATCTTGCTTATCTGGATCCGTTATGGTTTACAAGTGACTTTTTATATCTGATGGAATTTATATCATGTCATTGTATGGTTCTGCCATTGCTTTGTTCCTTTTGCATTAGACTAAGAGAGGCTGATACTTCACTCTGTATCACAAAATAAAAAGTACAGAGCAAAGGGTAATCCATTGCTAATATGCATATGAGCAAGAAAGAAACATTTGATGTTGTGGGGTGCTGGGATTTGGGAGGCCATTTACTATTGCAACATAATTTAGTTGAAGTTAATGTATACAGACATTGGGACCAGAAATGTGATGCTGATCAGCAAAAATTCTGAACTATGTAGCATGTTCCCTACAACGTGAAATATGGACCAAATGAACTTGCGACTTGAGTCAAGTAGTGGGAGAATAAAACATTGGTGTCATAAGTCTTCTGTTGCTGGCATATGACAAGGGACTACAAAAATGATGTAAGCTCCAAATAGGATTTCCAGCTTGAAAGCAGGATTGAAAGGGAAATTCAGATAGTCCAAAGATTACAAAGTCAGAAAGGGGTAAAGAAGGTGAAATAAGGAGAACTGGCTGGAAACTGTTGGAGAAGAAATCCACCTCTAAATCCCTTACTCATGCTGCTCCCAGGGCCACTACTCCTTCTTTTCCTCTCTAGTGAGGGCAAACAAAGAGTCATGCATCCCACCAGGGAATGTCAGTCACAGTAGTGGCTTCAGATACAGTTTGTATCAAGTGCTTCATGCACAGATACCCTAGCCTTTTCCTCTCATTCAACCCAATTGCACTGGTGGACAGACCCTTCCTCTCCAAAAATTCTCTGGAGAACCAAAGAGAAAAGATCTTAAGATAATGATATTAGGGGTCCCCCAACAAATGGTTCATCTACAGCATCCCAGTATAGTGGGAAAATGATCAAAATTATTATGAATTCAGAATTTCCAATTAGCCCTGTACTTCTCAGGGCCAAGAACTTCGAGATAGTTGAGAAGACTGAAAAAACAAATAAACAAAATAAACCTGGAGAAAATAAATATTATTATACACATATATGTTTATATAATGAAAGACTTTAAAATTAGAAACATTTATGGCATATACATAATATCCTTACTATTAAAATTATATATATATTATATAATTAATATCCTCAAAGACATAAAATTTTGCATCCATAACACAGCATGGTTTTTTTAAAAGAATCATTCAAAAATCAAAAAAGAGATCTTGGAAATGCAAATATGATTACAAAAATAACTGTCTCAATAAAATAGATGGAAATTCAATTTGAGGAAATCTTCCAGAAACATGAAAAGTGGAGAATGAAATAATAAAATTAGAGAACCAATCTAAGAGGTCTTATGCTTACATTTTAAGAAATTAGAGAAAGTGAAGTAAGGAAGTAAGAATTCATAAATGAAATGATTCATGAGAATCCTTAAAACTTAAGGACATAAGTAACTTGATTGAGGGGACTGCCAAGATTCACACTGAAGCATATCATGTGAAATCTCAAGTTATGGCAATCATTAAAAAGAATCCATAAGTTCCCAGAGAGTATGGTTGGCTGGCTCCATTGCTTTGGGCCTGAGGTGAGGCAGAACATCAGGGTGAAAGGGGATGGTGGAGGAAAACATCTCAGATCATGGCAACAGGGAAGCATAAAAAGAGAGAGAAAGAGTATGTGTGGAGGAAGGGAAGGGGCCAGAACAAGACGTGTGCTGACCCAATCATTTCCCAAAAGTGCTACCTCTGAACATTGCTGAATCAGGGACCAAGAGACTCTGGGGACATTCCAGATCCAAACCATAATAGGGATTTTGACTTCTTAAGAGAGACACTAAAAGCAAAAAGATTTTTTAAAAAAAGATGTATAACTTATTATTCTACATCCAAGAAAACTATAGGAGTGGAAAATAAAGATACCTTAAGACATGGTCTCAGAAATTTATTTTCTATAAAATCTTTTTCAGGAAGCTACAAAAGGAAGCACACTAGAGAATAAACCAAAAAGAAAAGGCATGGAATACAAGAGAGAGTCAACAAAGAAAGAGAAAAAGGGCATCCTTGGGGTGACGAAGAGAGGTCCTGAAATGACCACATAACACAATCCAGATGGAAGCACCGTCATCCAGAGATGTGTCCAGGGTTATGAGCAGGATCCCTGCTGCCATTTTTTAAAATTGAGGTCAGAGTGCCCAGCTAAGCTTATTTACTTATCTTATGTGTGTATGTTTCTTCTTTCTCCTCCATGATCTACTGCTTGCATCAGCTGATGGTCCGGTCCTCATTTCACCTCACAGAAATCATCTCCTCTAGCTTACTCTTGAACAGTGAAGGTCAGACCCAGAGAGATGAGAGCAGCTGTCTTACTAGACCATGTCACTGCTGGACCCAGAATGTGTTCCACAATTTGATGCCTTAGCCGTGTTTGAACCCATTTTTCCAGGTTTAGCCAAGGAATTGCCCATGACCTTTCCGGGGGATGATGTCTACACAGTAAATCTAAACCCGGAGATGGAATTGAACCTATCTTCTCCCAGAAACCTACTTTTTAATAACAATTGAGGTTGTGTTTGCAACTCAGTCAAGACTGAGCAATAAATCCTTTGTGGGTACACGCATGGATTGTAAATCTACAAAGAAAAACAAAAGGATCATTAACCCAAAAGTTTGGAAAGAGGTTTCCTGGTGGTAAGGGGAAGGAGAGATCTTTGAGAAGTCAAGGAAGCTTCTGAGATACTGAGGTAATCCTTCTATGCCTGAGAGGAGAATGCACAGAGGTTCATTTTCTTCTTCTTTTTCTCCTCCTTCTTCTTTATTTTCTCCTTCTTCACCTTCATTTTCTTATTCTTCCTCCTCCTCTTCCTTGTCTTCATCTTCTAAATTGTACATATTTCAATTAATACATAAAAATTGGACAAATTTTGGAGTACCATGTGATGTTTTGATTCATGTGTACACTATGTAATGTTCAGGTAAGGGTAGCCTTCCCTAAACTGATCATTTCCTCATGGTGAAAACATTCAAAAGCTTTTCTTCTAGTGTTCTTGAAATATATAATACATTATCCTTATAAATAATCACCCAACTGTGCCATACAACACAAGGACTTTTTTCTCCTATCTATTAGTTGGTACCCATTGATCAACCTCTACCCATCCATCTCTCCTCTACTCTCCACAGACTATTTTTCCTTCTAATTGTACATAAATGTTTTATAATATATTATGCATGATATACCTCATAAAAATTTATTATTTTAATTTAAAAAAGAGTCAAGTAGCAGTGAAAGATTTAAAAAACAAAAAGGCTGAGGAAGCTCTGTGCACTGATGTGGCATGACTTCCAAGGTCTTTTAGCTTAGTGACGGGGCAAGTGTTTTACCTGGGAAAGGCACCCAAACAGACACAAACTAAAAGTTCAAGGAATCTTGTCAGGTAAAAGGAAATGGGTCAGAATAGAATGCTTTTGAGATGATGATTGAGTAGAGAAGTAAAAAACAAAAAAACAAAACCACCTATTCTCCCTGAAACACACACATCTGGGTATATACACAGGAGAAACACATCCATAGAAGGACACCATAAGAACTGAGAACACAGAACTGAAAACGGGAGAACAGGGACAAGAAATTCTCACATTCTACCTTTGTATGGTTTTGAATTTGGAAGCATTTGGAGGTTTCACTTATTGAAAACCTTTGAACTTGTTTTATATTAAGAAGCCTGATAGCAGCAGACCAAATCTTATGGAAGATATGGAAGCATCTACTACTGGGGGTCGGGGGTGGCAAAGTGGCAAACCTCCTTGGAAAGCAAACTGGAAATATCTCCTTAAGTTTGGGCCAGCCACTACTCCAAGTATGTGCTCCAGGAAAACTGTTTGCCCATGTGCATCAGGAAATACATACAGCAGCATTTAGAACAAACATGTGTGCTGCCTGCAAAAGAAAGCAAATAAAAGAGGATAGCAAACTAAAAGTTTCCAAGAGGAGAATTGAGAAAAAATTCTGGTTGATCCTACAGCAGTGGAAATGAATAAACACACCCAAAATCAAAAATAAAATGTGGAAAGGAAGCAAGTAGCAAAGGATATGCACTATGTGAGAAAAGTATGTCACATTCAAACACATGAATCAGCTCTATGTGTCTGTGCATATAGTAAAGTCTGAAGTGTATAAAATTGACAAAGATGAAATTGAAGCAGTGCTGGGATGTGGCTCAGTGGTAGAGCACTTACCCTGCATGTGCCAGGCCCTGGGTTAGATCTCCAGTAATGCCCAAAATAAATAAATAAATAAATAAATAAATAAATAAATGAATAAATAAATGAATAAATAAATAAGAATTCATTAAGAAAGTCAAGATAGTGAATCTCTAGAAGAATGAGAAATTAATTATGGGAAAGGTATATAGAGCGTCAGGTCTCTGTGTTATGCTTTATTTCTAAAGTTGGGTGATGGGCTCATAGGCTTCATTATATTACAGTAACTTCTTAATTATCTGTTATACTTTGTGTAAGTCAACAAAATTACCATCAAAATTACTAGGAAAACATTTATGTTTAAGTCAGCATAAATAAGATTAGAGGAACTAAAAATTAATGGAAAAGACAAATTCTAACCTTGATATATTTATTGCTTCATGTTCCAGGCTTGAGAAAGTAATTTTCTTCTGTTGGGTCTTTCTAGATTCACTGGAACAGAAAAATGCAGGAATAGAAATGTCCTAAAGTGCCAGGCGCAGTGGAACATGCCTATAATCTCAGCAGCTCAGGAGGCTGAGGCAGGAGGATTGCAAGTTCAAAGCCAGCCTCAGCAAAAGCAAGGCATTAAGCAACTTAGTGAGACCCTGTCTCGAAATAAAATACAAAATAGGGCTGGGATGTGGCTAGGTGATCTAGTGCCTCTAAATTTAATCCTCAGTACCAAAGGAAAAAAAAGAAAGAAAGAAAAGAAAGAAAGGAAAGAAGGAAGGAAGGAAGGAAGGAAGGAAGGAAGGAAGGAAGGAAGGAAGGAAGGAAGGAAGGAAGGAAAGAAAAAAAGAAAGAAAGAAAAGAAAGAAAGAAAAAGAAAGAAAGAAAAAAAGAAAGAAAGAAAGAGAGAAGTCCTAAAGTTTTACAATAAAACTATCAAATATTTGAAGTCAGGAGGTATTACACCAATTGTATACTTCAAGGCCCTCTATTTTTTTGTTGTTGTGGTTGTGGTTGTTTATTTGGGTTGGATATCACTATGTTGCCCAGGCAGGCCTTGAACTACTAGGCTCCAGTGTTCCTCCTAATTTGGCCTCTTGAGAAGCTGGGATGACAGGTGCTACTCTACCTGACTCCTCATTTTTATAGGAAAGGTTGAGGCCCAGAGTGGTAAGCAACCTGCCCTAGGTCATCAAAAGCTATGATGGGACCATAGTGTCCTAGCCCCTGGTCAGGTACTTTGTCCTGCCCACCAAATTCTTATCAGGGAAATGAGCAGTACTTTCCCAAGGAGGCCTTCAGTTCCTGGCCAAAGCATTAGCTTGGCTCAAGTTCAGGCACCACACCAGGGAGTTTTTGCCCATCCAACCATGCTAACAGGATTTCTTGGATGAGCAGGGAAATAACAGAGTGTGAGAATCAGACTGGAGTACAGTTAGGCTCCCAGGAGGTGGACCCTGTTTATCACTCTGTGGAGCCAACTGCCTGAAACAGTGTGAGACTATTGAGTCCAGGCAGAGGCAGGCAAGTATCATGGAGCATGTCCAGAGTTCCTGTTGGATCTCTGAGCCTTCAGCAGCAGCACATGGCAGAGCAATCTGAAAGCTCCAGGTCAGTCCTGCCTAAGCCACTTACTAGGTTAGACTCAGACTGGTTTTTTACCTTCCCCTGGTCATCAAAAAAAGGGGAAAAATAACAAAATCCATTTCATATAACTGCTAGGGAATTGGTGTATTTTAAATATATATGGACATGTGCATAGCATCTCATATATACTAAGTGCTCAATGGTAAGTATTGCTATAAAGAGGCCAGGAAGAATGCAAATGATATAGAATAGGCTGTTCTCTTTCAACCCTTGGATAAGTAACTTAAGTGACTTGGGACACTCTGGGCAGGTATTTATAGGTGTCTTCATTCAATAAACACACCAGTTAATGAGCCAGGTAACCCTCCTCACTCAGCTGTGCGTACTTAGCAATGCGCATCTGGCCTGGCAGGAGGGAAGGGTCTGTGAAACTCACGGAGAAGAAGCAATGTGATGTAGGCTGCACAAAGAATCATCTCCAAATGATGAGCAAAAAAAAAAAAAAAAAAAAAAATGAGGAGGCCTTCAGAACAGGAGGGGACTGCCTGGCACAGTGGTAAACACCTATAAACCCAGTAACTAGGAAGACTGAAGCAAGAGGATCACAAGTTTGAGGTTAGCCTCTGCAATGTATTGAGACTGACTCAAAATAAAAAAGAGAGAGGGTGTGACTCCGTGGTAGAGGGACTCTGGTTTCAATCTCTAATATCTAGCAGAAATTTAAAAAAAAAAATAAATAAAGAGGAGAGGACCATCAAAGGCCCAGGGTAAAGAGCCTTTGAGCCTTTGAGAGCATGGGTGGGTTTTGGTCTTCCAGCTGAATGTCCTTCCCTAGCCCTTCATTTCCCCAAGATAACACTTTCTGCCCAGGTTTCCTGAGCAACTTCATTTCAAGTTCTCTGAAGCTTAGTGCTATTGGTGTCTGGATTTTCAGCCATTCCAAGACTCCTTGAAGGATGGAGTTCCTACCTTCAAACTGGATTTCCTGAATAGGGGAAGATTAAACTCAATTAGTGGCTTGATCCTAACAGGACAGATACTTTCTTATGTGGAAATACCATCCAAGATGATCTGATTGGCAACACTAGGGGTGCTGTGTGTTTGCACAGATCCTCCACTACTGCAGCCCTGGGTGGCTTTGAGGATCTAAACTTGTTTATCCTTGTGAAGGTTTCTAGAACTTTTTAAGCAATCACATAGATTTGTTTCTTACAAGCTCTTCACCAGCTGAACTTGCCCCTGTCCACCTGGGAGCAGCTCAAGAACATCGTTGCTCGCCTGATTCACAGTCACTGCACCTTAACTGACTTGCAGTTGGTTCCTCTCTGCTGCTTCTGGCCCAGGCTAACTTTTCCTTCTCACTATCCACTGACCAGCTGTACTTCCCAGCTTTCCAGAGTGCCCTACCAGGCCCTGCTGATGCAATAGAGATGCACTACGATGCCAGGTCATCACTGCTCTGCTTCCTTGGTGGGGAAACCATGTTTCTTTCTGTTAGCTTCCACCAGCCAGGGATTGAGTGCAGCTTATGGGACTGCTCCCAGGGAGACTTGACTATGAGCAAATGGACCTGATGACAGTCATGCCCTCATGGCTCACATCATCATGACCCTCCCCTCATCCTTGTCATTGAGTCAAAGTTGTCATGCTTGACTTTCTTCTTCCTTAGGATGTGTTTCTCCCAAGAGGTACCTTAATCCGTCATTTCAAAAAAAGAAGAAAGTTTGAGGAACACCTACCTTAGCAAATCATCCCAATTTCCAGTAGGGTTCCAGCTAAAATCCTAAGAACAGGTGCATATAGGTGAGATACCTCATGGTGCACCCCTCCACTTGGCCTTACAGCCCAAGGGTGGCAATTGTGCTAATGTTTGAGGTCAAGGCTAAGGCCATACATGTCCTTCCATGCCTAGTGGAGCCAGGCATTTGCCACTTGGATACAGAGTGGCCAGCATCTCCACAGGGTTAGTGGCTTCTGATAGGCAGTCACCCAGGAGTCTACAACATAAGCTCCAGGTCTGAATTCTGGAGGTTTTGGGCTAAGGGACTCACTGGGCAACTGCATGGCACCTTTGAACAATGCAGAATTGTCCTAAGGGCCTGGGGCTCTGGGCGAGGCTTCCTGCTTCCCACACCCGTCTCTGGTGGCAGCAGCACAAGAAGCAGCAAGCCCTTTTTGCCTTTTTTGGAGAAAAGAATTTTTTGGAAACCGAATTTATATTCTTGGGAAAGATATGGTAGAGAATATGCTTTTCATTATATTCATGGAGGCAGAGGAGTAGAAGGGTCAGGCCCAGGGCCCCATAGCTGAGGCTTTGCACCAATTTCCTCTGGAGGAGCGCTCCTCATACACACTACTTTCCCAAGAATTTGACACTGTAAGACTCAGGACATGGGAATGAGACTTGGAGAGCCCCGATTTCATCTCTTCCATTGGCTTTTTTTCTTTCTTTCCTTTTTAAGCTCTACCTACACCAGGACTATCATTTCTGCTTTGCAATGTCCCAGGAGTCCAGCTTCCTGCCCACATCTTCAGAGCCCTAACAGTGCAGTGCCCTGGCCCCCATCCGTGCCAAGGCTGCCCAGAGGCAGACAAAGCAGAAGCATCCCAGCCCTGCGTCTCCCCTTTGCACGTCAAGGGACGCTTTCACCATCTGCTTTCAATGAAGTGTGGGTTTCGGGACATATTATGGAAACAGAAACGGAAAAACCATCGAGGTCCCTCCTGCAAAAACAATCATTATCCACTGAAATGAGCTCTCAGGAACTTCCGGGTGTGGAGCACATCACTATTACTGAAGAAGAATTCAGACAGGAATTCTGGCCGGGCCGGACAAAGGAGAGGGAAGAAGAAATGGAATGTTTTGACTCACCCAGAAGTTAAGAAGAGAGTCCCTTAACAGAGCAAATAGTACAGTTCTACAGCCAAAGCTGTGGAATCTGACACCAGCCTGGTTTCTCTCTGACTCCAGAATGCAGGCTCCTTGCAGGGCTCCAGTGCGGGGGAGGTGGGCTAAATTACCAGAGGAACACCCAGCACTCAGTCAAGGACGAACCTTAGCCAAGGCTGGAAATGCCATCTGCCCCGAAGGCAGCACACTAGAGAAGGGCCTGGCCAGCAGGATCTGTGAGCCCCCATGAGGGCTCAGAACACAATTTTGCTGGATTTCCTGGAGAAATTTTTTTGGTACCAGGGATTGAACTCAGGGGCACTCAACCACTGAGCCACATCCCAGCCCTATTTTGTGTTTTATGTAGAGACAGGGTCTCACTGAGTTGCTTAGCGCTTCGCCGTTGCTGAGGCTGGCTTTGAACTCGTGATTTTCCTGTCTCAGCCTCCCTAAGTGCTGGGATTACAGGTGTGTGCCACCACGCCCCGTTTTCCTAGAGGAATTTGCTGCCCTTCACTTCAGCCCCATTCAATCCATGTGCTGAGGAGGGGCTGTGTGTAAGACAGAAATTTAATAAGTCTACAGCTTAGCAAGCAAGAAAAGGAAGCATCGAGGACCATGCCTGTGTCCACCAGTCACACAGTAAGGACTGGGGAAGGAGGGGTGCCAGAGGAATCTCCGCAATGTTCTCAGTCTTTTCTCCTCCTCAGAAAATAGCCACCACAGTCCTTTCTAGAAGGCAATGTAAATTTTCATGATGTATGCTAGTACAGGGTGGAAGTGGTATATGTGTGTGTGATTTGAAAACCCTACCCTTGCTTTCTGATGCTTGAAATTCTGCACTTATTGCACTTTTCTTCTTTCTCTCTTAAGATACCATTAAGTTGGAGAGAACAACATTTCAAGCTTTATCAGTAAATGGCATCACTGGGAAAATTAGTTCATCAGATTCTCCTCAAGAGAAAGTCTTAATGGGAAGAAAATGAGAACCCTGAGTAACAATTTGGGACCAGAGCACCAGGAAAAAAAAGGTGGTCACGAAAAAAGGTGATTTGCTCTGTTTCACAGTTTTGGAGAGAGTAACCCACATTTGGTTCTAACCTTTGTGTAATTAGGGAGAGGTAACTATCACAGAAGAAAGTGGCCTTCTTTATCCCAGAGATCACAAATTCCATGTCCATGATTTTTTGTTTTGTTTTATTGCAGGGAGGGTTGTTTTTTGTTTTTGTTTGCCGTACTTGGGATTGAATCCAGGGCCTGGTGCATGCTAGGCAAGTGCTCTATCACTGAGCTGTATCCTCTGCCCCATGTCACGGTTTCACAGAGAAAATATTTTTTAGTTATGCAACTGATATTGCAAATCTGAATTGCTCATACATAGGTCAAGTTTGTTTGTTTGTTTGTTTATACCTGTCCTAGTCTGTTTTCTGGTACTACAACAAAATACCCCCAACCAGGTCATTTATAAAGACAAGACTTTTTGGCTTACAGTTCTGGAGGCTAGGTGCCTTCAGAGAATGGAAGTAGTATCTGTTCAACATCTGGCATGGGCCTTCTTGCTGCATCATAACGTGGTGGAGGGCATCATATGGCAAGACGGAAAAAACACGCTAGCTCTGGGCTCTCTTACTCCTCTTATAAAGCCACTCATTTCATCAAGGAGGCCCTGCCCTCATGTTCTCATCTAATACTGTTTATCTTCCAAAAACCCTATCTCCAAATACCATTATATATGACTTTGACTTTGTGGGTTGTTTCTAACACATGAACTTTTGGGGAAGATATTTAAACCATAGCAATACCCTACTTCCAGGTACTAAACTTTCCACTGGGCAACAATTCAATGTGTCTAGAACTTTTTTTTTTTTTTTAAACTATTCTCAAAGTGCTTCTGCTTAACTTTCCTCACAACCACACGGGCACATAAGTGATTTTTACTGTTGACAAAAGAAAGCAAGTGAGGCACAGATATGAGTCTGAGGGGGACAGGAAAAGAAGGTATACCTCCAGCCCCAGCCCTGCTCTTCATTCCCCAAGTTTCCTGGATGACTGCACAGCACACAGCCACCTGCCTGCAGGAAGGAGCCACACTTAGCTTCCCAGATGTCACTGTAGCAATGGTAAATGTTATCAATGAGACTGTGGCCTAGGAGACAGATAGTCCTCAGAAACTTCAAGGCCAGCTTACTGAACCACTATCTTGGTGTAGGCGCACACACTAGCCTCCAAATTACAATGTTATAGTAAAGATCTTCTTAATTTTTCCCAGGCTGGGAGAAGGTACTGGTGACTATCACTCTTTCCCTCCCCTGCAGAGGACAGGGACTGCTTTCCCTCCCTGCGGGGGAGCTATTTATTTACTCTCTGGATAACTCCCCAACAGCATCTGAATGGCAGGCTTATGTAAACCAGAGCATGGTGACTGCACGTGCTGGGAAATGTGGCATCTTGTCCCACCCAGGTCTTCCCTGAGCTGAGAGCCACTATACTTACATCCCATGGCAGAGGGCCAGCGTTCTGGGAATCCCCTCGCCACATGCAGGTCTGCAGCCAATCCAACAAAGACGAGAGACATTGAAAACCAAAGCTCCCCTTGATTTGTCATCTTAAAAGAATTAAATAGTTACTTATCATACATTGCTCATTCTTCATTACTGAGCAATTGCTTTATTTTGTTATCTACATACTAGCTGGAGCTAATTGAGCTATATGACATTTTATGAATCTGATTGGTTACCAGTGTGACTGGAACTAGTAGGACAGCGTAAGTTTATTTTGGCTCAGTGATTGGCTGTGCATTGCTTAGTGACCACAAAATATGACAGAGAAGGAAGTAAGCTATGTACAATAATACAAAGAGCAAACACTTAGATACAGGCTAAGCTGTGCCAAGCATTATTCTAAACACTTCACATATGTTAATTCATTTACTCCTCAAAACAACTGGATGAAGTAAGTTCTATTATTATCTCCATTGTATAGATAAGAAAACTGAAGTGCAGCAGTGAGCAATTCCTCCAAAGTCCCAAATGGACAACATACAACCCAAGACGCATTCTCTGTCTCATCTTCTACATTGGAAATTGCTAACTTTGATTATTAATGAACTCTGGTCAATTAATGGAGCTGATTTGCTGTGGCTGCATTTGTGCTGCCACCATGAGGAGGAGGAGGAACCACAGTTCAGCTGGATCAGGGAGGACCTCATGAACTGAGGAAAGGGAGGAGAACATGGCCCATGCCTCCACTCAAGAAGCAAGCAGCAAGGAGAGTGATCCTGTATCCAGCCCGCTCTCTCCCCTACAGTGACCTGGGCCAATAAGCCAGGTCAAAGGGCAGAGCAGGCCTTGCCTACAGACCCTAGTGCATGGAACCGAAGCATGAGTCCTGAGCTCAGAGTCAAGGGCCACAGTGAAATGGAAAGTCAGGCTGCCCTCTGGCTGGGTCATCTGCCCAAAAGCATGAGCTTGGTCAGAAAAATGCAGGAGTTGGGCACGGTGGCGCAAGCCTGTAATCCCAGAACTTAGGTAGTCTAAGACAGGAGAAACGCGAGTTCAAAGCCAGCCTCAGCAATGGCAAGGTGCTAAGCAACTCAGTGAGACCCTGTCTCTACATAAAACACAAAATAGGGCTGGGTGGCTCAGTGGTCGAGTGCCCTTGAGTTCAATCTCCAGTACCAAAAAAAAAAAAGAGAATGTAGGTATGAGTAAGATATGGAAACCATGAGCCCAGAGAGCAGGTGGAGCTACAGAAGAGGTGAGGTTGGGTACAGCATGAATTCCCACAGTCTACTGGACCTTGCAAGCTGTTTGTCATGAGATACCCTCTGGCTTAGTGTATCTCTGAGGTTAGGGGCAGGTGAGGGTCTGTTCTTCCTTTCATATCTCTAGCTTGGCACAGCCTGGTTCAGAGGTTAGGGGATGATGTAGTTACTAGTACATTCTCAGAGGACATGACCAGGATTCAGAAATTCCAGCTCACCCCACACCACACTGGGGTTCAGAGAGACAGGATTGGATAGTGGTTAGAAGGAAATCCCTTGGAGGCAGATAAAACTAAGCTCAGACTTTGGCTTAGTTACTTATTAGCTATGTGACCTTGGGCAAATTAATAAGCTTCCTCTAAGCCTCAGTCTCCCCAGGTATAAAATGGGAACAATATTAAAACAACTCACAGGGTTAATGTACTAGATGAATGAGATAAGAAGCACAGTATGTTTTGTACAATGGTTGAACTATAATAAATACACAGTAAATGACTCTTCCTACAAAATAACAAGAGCATTGACAGGAAGGCAGAAAGGATGGGACAGGAACAAGGTAAACTGTCACTCTAATTATTTGTGGGGCTCTCCTTTCTCCCTCCTTCTAAGTGTGTATAAGCCCTTCTTATGGGCCACCTCTTTCCCTTCCCTTCAGAACCCTGAGCAGGTACTAAATGCTTAAGAAATGACAAGGTGGCAGGTTGGGAGGAAGCCCTCAGTCTTCACCTCCTTCGTCTCAGACTTCATTTCCTGCCTCAGCAGGAAGTGCCACCATGGATGTCTTGGTCAAAACAATCACCATAAAGCCAAACTGCCTATGATTTCCAAGACTGTTTTCGCAGGAGGTATGTAAATCCTGGGAAGCTGATGAGGCCCCAGGAGGCTCAGAATGCTGAGGAGAGGACTGCCAGCACAGAGGGTATGTCCTGCCCTTCTGACCTCCCCTGGGTCTGGGCAGATCTTGGCCCTGTGAATCCCCTGATGGCTTCATGCATTGCCTGTCAAGTTTCAAGCCTCATTGTAAAGCAATATGTAAGCTTCCATCTTCTAAACCATCATGTCAAAAATCTGTTTCTCTGGACAAAGCTTCCATCATCTTGAATAGGTGTCCACCTCCAGCATTAGAATAGAGTTGGGTCCCAATACTCACCTACAGAGACCTTGAAAACCCAGAAACCCTAGTGGAGGTCAGTACCCCTCATCCTAATAGCCTGGCCTTCTTCATCCTGTCAAAGAACATCTCTGATACCCAAGAGCTGGTTGGCACTCCCAGCTCATTCAGCCCTGCCCAGCCAGGCATGGCCTCAGGATACATCAGTTAACAAAGGAAAATATAAAGGGAGCCTGATTTTCCCAGCTGCCTAAGAGGGGAAAGGAAGCCAAGCTCGGTGAATCATACAATACCATCTGAACAATTCAAGGAACTATCCAAAGGAAGTGACCAAAATAGCCCAGCGACCACTGCCTACTGGGGGAGTAAAGAAAGTGGAAGCCTGTATCTCTATCACACAGGGCAAGGGGATATTAAAAAAAGAAAAGAAAGTTTCCCCAGAGCAGGGGAAACTGCTGCTTATAAATATTTACTGAAGCGAGTTGTCTGTTAACTCCCAGGCCCAGGAAGGAAAAGTTCGTGGAGGAGGGCAGAGATAGCAGCCTTGGTGCTGGGGGCTGCCTCGCCCTGCCTGTCCTGAGTGCTGCCTCAGTTCACAGCTCTGGGTCCCATGGGGGTTCTGGGTAGCTTGATTTGGGCCCTGATGGGACTAGTTATAGAAATCAGCAAACAGTACAAATTAGGGCTCCTCTCCTTCACCCTCAGAGCTGATGCTTCAACATTCACCAGCATACCCTGGCAGGTGGAAGGACTTGCTGTGGGTACCAGCTTGCATGTGGAAGCAGAAAAGAGCCTGGGGCCCAGGCTGTGTGGCTCTCCAGGGAAAGGACCTCCTTTTCAGAGAAGCTAACGTCTGAGTTCTTTTCCCTCTGATCTAACAGAGTCAATTCTGAAAATCTTTCTCCAGAGTAAAAAAGTTTTAAAGACTTCAAGACGCAGCTAACTAAACACGGAGCCCAGGAGAGGATAAACAATCGTCTGTTATCAAACTCATTATCCTTGGCTTCAAAGGACTCAAACATGTTTACACAAAGAACACGAGAGTTCTCTATGTTTATTTTAAAGTATGGACTTTAATAAACAGTCTTAAAAAAAAAAAAACCCAAATAACACACAGGGGAAACAACCTTGTCTCTTTGTTTTTTACGCATCAGTCAAAATATAACACTCCCCTTGGCTTCAGCTTAAATGAGTTTTGTTTCTTCACAAAAGTTCACCGTTTATAAAATACATTCACTTTATTGACTTTGATCTCCCCACTGGCGCAGCTTGAGGTTGGTTCAAAGTTCTATAGAGTTAAACACAACCACATGTGACTGGGGAGGCTTGCATGTGCCACTTGCCAATGTCGGTAAAGGCAAGATCAGGATAGGAAACTTTAGATAGGTGGGCGACGCCAAGATCAAGTGTGTGCCCTCACTCTGAGAAGACCCCAGCCAGGTGCTCCCTCCTGCTGGCCTCTCTTGGTTAGCCAACACTTTCACCCGGATGGAGAATTGGGAAAACTGTACATAGCTCCAAACTTTCGCAGAGGCCAGGAGAACGCCAGCCGGGCTGGCTCCGTGTCAGCATTGCTCTTTGTAATCCTCCCAGACTTGGGACACTTTAATAAAAATGCAAACTTTGCAATTAAAAAAAAAAAAAACAACCCTCATACCCCTTTATTACAAGAAGTCAAAAATATAAGCATTTTAAACCTGTGTGTGTGTACACGTGTGTGCATGCATGTACATAGACAGGTGGGTACGTAAGCAGAGAGAGAGAGATAGGGAGGTAGGTAGGTAGGTAGATAGATGGAAATTCAAAGTCACCTCTGATTATATTTTTCCCACAAGAAAATCCCCCACCTTCTCTGCAGATGTACGGGCTGCTTTCTTCTTTACTGACAAAACCCTGATTAAATTCCAGAATCCAGCCTCTCTGCCTGAGAACCTCCAGTTAAACCTGACTGCTCTGAGCCAGCCATGGTGACTCCAGGCCCTTGCTGGGGATTGGTTTAGCATTTAGTAGAAGATCATTCCTGGTCAATAGGATATGATGGATGGTTAGCTTGGGGACTACTTGAAAAGGCTTTTCTTCCAAAAATAAAAGGACATAAGAAAGGAACTCTCCTTTTCCTGTCACCAGGATGTTTGAGGATGCTGTCATAAAATCACGAGGCAGCTGAGGATGAGGAGCCAGAGGATGGAGAGAGCCAGGGTCTTTGATGACATGGTTAAACCGCTGGATTTACCAACTGATAAAGTGACCTCATTCTGGACTTCCTGTTACTGAAGAATAAATTCCCTTATTATTTAAGTACTGATTTTTGCTGACAGCTTTATTAAAAAATTCACGTTCTATATAATTCATCTATTGAACTTGTACCATACAATGGTTTTAGAATATTCAGAATTGTGTGACCATTGCCATAAATCATTTCTAGAATGTTTTTATGGCCTATAAAAGGAACTCTATATACCCTTTAGTCATCACTACCCCCACTCTCCCATTCACCCCAGCCCTAAATTCCACAAATTTCTGTCTCTGTGGAATTGTCTACTGTGGAGAGTTCAAGATGGAATCATAATAATAAACTGTTCTTTTGTGGCTGACTTCTTTCACTTAGCATCATGTTTTTAAGTTTACTCATATTATTGCATATATCATGACTTCATTCCTTTTCGTAGCTGAATAATATTCCACTGTATGGTTATATCTCTTTTTGTTCACTTATTCATTAGTTGATGGATGCTTTCTACCTTTTGACTGCCATGAATAATGTTGCTATGAATAAGTTATTATCTGGTCATTTTTTTATTCCCTTGATATAGACCTCAGAGTAGAATTACTGTATTATTTAAGTAATTATGAGTTGGATTGTCTGTTACTTAAAAGCCAAAACCATCCTAATTGATACACCTTAAAGTAGGTGACACAAAGACAAAGCCTTGGTCTCTATAACTTAGGCTGCCAGTGTAGGCCTTCCTTCTCCTTGAATTTTACTAGGAAGAGAATACTCAAGTTCAAGGATACTGAAGTGTTTTGCATCTGATCTATCTTCCTAAAGAACCATCTATTTTTGTCTGATTTTTGCAGTATCTGGGAGAAAAGGACTGAAAAAAAAATTCCCATTGCTGTCTCTCCTCTACTAAAGCATATCATCTACTCCAGAGGCCCCAGAATTCCAAAAAAACTATGATAAGACTCATGTAGTCCCTTGGTCAGAGCAGACCAGTGTAACCTTTCCATAGTTACTGCAGGCCACCTAATAGTCATACTTTGTTGCTTCTCTTGAGCATGAAAGACTTTGGTCACTTGAAGAATGTTTTTAAGTACCAAAAGTTATCATTCCCTGCATCTTTCTTCATCAGCTTCCAGACCTTAGTTATTGGCTCCTTTTAGAAGTAATTGGCAGAGCCGGGCGTGGTAGTGCAAGCCTATAATCCCAGCACTTAGGGAGGCTGAGACAGGAGAATCGCCAGTTCAAAGCCAGCCACAGTAATGGCGAGGTGCTAAGCAACTCAGTGAAACCCTGTCTCTACATAAAACACAAAATAGGGCTGGGGATGTGGCTCAGTGGTCGAGTGCCCCTGAGTTCAATCTCCAGTACCAAAAAAAAAAGAAGTAATTGGCAGGAGAAGGGGACCAATTTGGAAGGGAAGGGATGTGAGATTCTAGAGGCCCAGGATGAGAGGACAGAGAACAAAGAAGGAAGATAAGAGGAAAAGGCGAACTTCATCTTTTGGGAAGCTACTGCTGACCTCATTCATGAATCTTCACAAAAACATCTGGCTTCCTTGTTAATTAAATTAGGATACAATAGATGATTGATAGATAAGCATGACAATTATATAGGGAACAAAAGTGTAACCATAAAGTCCAGTTAGGAAAATAGAAATCATGCTAGATATTCCAAACACAGAGGGTTTAATAATATAGGGAATAGGTTATACAGGTATTGTGAGGCTGAAAGAAAAGGGTATAGATTCTAGAATAATCCAGAAATATAAAACTGCCAAGGCACATGGGAGAATAAAATGGAAAGGGTGAGATTAACAAACTCTGAGCTGGGATGAGGGAGCCTCATCCCTGAATTTTTTTTTCAGTCCTTTTCTCCCAGATACTCCTGCTGTCTGAACCTTGGAGGAAAGACTTGTCCTGATGATGTTCAACCATGCGTAAGTCCAAGCCTAATGGCTGCACATGTCGAAGCAATTCTTACAGGAACTGAGAAATGAGAAGAAAGTCCCTTCTACATTCTATTCCACCTTCTAACTCCCCCGATGCCTTTGATTAACCAGCCTGATAGGAAATGGTAGGGAAATGAAGTTTGCAGAGTCTCAATCCCAAAGTCACAGAGCAGAATATGGAAGAATGGTCTTGGAATAGACAATAAGTGAAAAACCACCCCCTTCATCAACAGCCATACACAACATTCTGTTCTTACTTGAAATCTCACACAGCAATAACAACTTGCTTCTCCACTATAAGATGCAACAATTTTTCCAAGAAATGAAGACACTCTTACCATCTCCCCAAACAGGTGAGACATGGAGCCCCCATGTACTGTAACCCTTCTCAGATTGTAGATTCCTCTTCTAAGGAATACCATCTGAATTTCTGTAACCTAGCGACTAGATTATAAAGTTAACCATTAATAATGCAATGACAGTCAAAGAAGACGAGACATAGCTGCTGCAGTCTTCATTTCTATAAAGGGACACAAGACCATTGTTGATTTTTTTAACTTCCTTCTTCCATTGCTCAGTCTATGTTCCATTTCCCCAGAGCCAGCCTGTCCTTGTTGGTGGGATTTCTTTTCTTACTTTGTTTCTTTAACTTCCATTACTAAAGAAACTGAAGCTCATATGGTGCTACTTAAGTTATTCTAGTTTTCCATTCATTCTTGTTATTGAACTTGATATTAAGATTTGCCAGAGAATCTTTTAGACCCCAAACCAAGTTCTTCCTGCCCCAACTGTGTAATAGCAATTTATTTTCTGTCTGGATATCAGGATCAATCATCCCAGTCAGTGCAGTAAACTTTTCTTTGCCTATTAGTTCAGTGGCTTAAAAGCTCAAAATGTCCATGACATGCTCAATTCTCAATTTGATTGGTCTCATTATGACCCATAGTGGAAGCAGCCATTTATTATTAACTAAAAACTATAACTCCAAAGTTACAAGGATGAGAAGAAATTCCACTAGTGAGTCTACTAAAGACAGGAGCCAAGTCCATCTTTGATCCTTGATTTCTGGATCCTTGTACTGTGGTTATGGGGGAAATAGTACCAAATACTGATTACCACATACTGTAGAATGGTATCCCAACATCTCAGATATTGTCTCCTAATGTGCCCTGTAACAGCTCATCAGAAAGCATTCTACTAAGCTGGATGGTTCTAGATGAGAGAGCACCTAATAAGACTAGTGAATACCTTAGGCACAAGCCCACTATTGCATTATTTTGCTATAAAATTATTTATATGGTCATAACTCATGTCAGCAAATAAAATATTTCAGACATCTATGAATATCTACAGATAATGATGCTGCAAAAGTATTGCACGTGAAAGACAAAGCCTCATCTAGAATAAGGGTCTATTCTAGTGAGTATCAATTGCTTCTCCTCCCTTAAGAGAAGGGATTCAATATAATCATCCTGCCTGCCGGTGGCCTTCGGCATTGAGGCTAATTGTATGTTTCAGCTATTGGCAGATCAGGCACTCAGCAGAGGCAAAACACTCAGATTACCTTGGTGAGTAAAAGTCCACGTTTGCAATAATACAGAGCTTCACGTAACACAGAGTTTTGAGCCCCACCAGCATGGCCGCTTTGTACATGGGCCTATTGAATCAGCACCAGTGTAGATGAGGGTAAAGCTGGCCAACATCCAGAGTGTGTCCACTTATTCATATTATTATTGACAGCCTGTTGTAAATACCACTGAGTGAACATTCACATAAAACAGAAGTATTTTCACATGTGGTGCCCATTCTGAGGCATCCACCCCTTTTAAAGCTCTAGAGTCCCTAGACTCTGAAGAAGAGGGGTTCTAGAACTTTAGAGCATGTCAGGATTTTATTTTTAAAGTGAAAGACAATTTGTTACACCTCACACCTCCTACAATCCAGAATACCTATAGATTCTGGAGACCATATATATCTTACATAAAATGGGAAGTGCTGAGGATCTGGAGGCCTAAGCTTGTCATTTTCTGTCTGTAAATTCTCCAATGTAGTCAGAAGCAACCATATGGATTCTCCAAGCCCTGCCTTCAGTGGGCACTTACTTGACTGCAAGCAACCACGAGTCGTCTTTAATCCTGATGCCACTATATATCAGGGTTGTCAGTACCCTCTGTTTCATTGGCAGGCAGCTCAGCATTCATTTCAAGGCTAAGGACAAAGGCAAATCCATCTCAAATTCCCATCTTTGGGGGTCTGTTTCCTGGGACATGCTCTACTTCTAGTATTCTGAGTACATTAGTCAGGTTCCAGTCAAGAATAAAGGACACCCAATCGGTATTTGGAGGCACAGAATCAGTTACACAGGCATTGGAAGGCTGAACAAACAAAAAAATGCTAAGGTCACCCAGAGATGACTCACTGCAGGAAATAATGACCAATCCCAGGGTTGGGAGAATAAAAAGGAAGAGGTGTTATCATCAGGACCTCCTTATTGGAGGAGGTATCCCACTTAAACCTCCAGGGGAATCTGTATAGTTGGTGCTCCAGCCTCCGAAGAGAGGGTACCATTAGCTGGAGACCAGAGCCTGAACAAAAAGCTTTGTACTACTGGTGCTGAGACTCCCAAGTAGGACATTCACAGTGACTGACCCTGCTTCAATCTGGTGGCTCTTTTTACTTTTAAAGAGGATGCCTCACCATGGTTTAGGTCTGTGAGGTGGAAGGACAATTCAGTGGGTACTTGTATCATTGGGCCCCACTGATGCCCAAATGGACCAAAGGGCCTCTCAGAAGGATTCAAGAAAATGTAGCAAGCTGGCAGTCTAGCCACAAAGGGGGCACAGCATAGCTGCTGCTTGCATCTCTGATCAGACACAACCTGGCCAGTATTGGCAGTAGTAATGAAGTGGGCAGCTGGGCTTTTCCTCTGTGGCTATTAGAGCAATGCTGATTGGAACTGGAAAGAAAGAAAGAACCCCTTTCACCCTCTTCTTACCCACCAATCTCCCCTAAATGCCTTCCACTGGCAGAACATAATAGGGAGCCAGTTGGCAAGGGAGTCTCAGAGTGGAGTTTGGAGAGCTCCAGTCCTAAGTATGGAAGGGTGGGCGTAGAGTCCTAGAGATGGCAAGTTGATAACAGGGATAAGAGAAAGTGTGAAGCCAGAAAACCTAGCTTCTCACACCAGTCTTGTCACTTAATGACTGAATACACTTAAGAAGTTACTCAACCTTCTGTATCTCAGTTTCTTCATGTAGAAAATGTGGGCAATATCACTGGCCTTAGAAGGTAATTTTGAAGATAAATAGAGTCAAAACAGACATAAGTGCCTTGTAAACTGTAGGTGCCATTTTAATGTGAGGTATTACTGTGATACCTGTTGTGTTATTGAAAAGCTACAAAAGGGAAGTCTATTTGCCCTGGAATTTGTCACACATAGTACCTTCTTCCTGTAGGGAAAACTACGTAAATGAAAGACAAGGCCAGGAACATGCCAATGATAGACAAAGGGACATGTTAAAAAGTCAATGTAGGAAAAAAAAATAGTTTCCAGTCTCAGAACCAGATGTAGGTATCAGTTGTAGGAGAATAGTGAATAGATGTTTCAAGTTCAATGTCCTTGGTCCAAGTCCATTCTGGGAACGAGTGGGGACTAATATTGGGAAGCCAAGATTCCTGGAGGACACAATCACATGGAGTGTGGGACTCAGGAACTTGCTGGTCAAACAGGGCAGTTTCTCTACTGCTGGGGTAGACAATTTATGGTGTCAGGCAGGGCTGAGCAATCCTGGGACAGCCTGGAAGAGGAAACAGCCACACAGTAGCCAGTGGTGTTCTCCATCCTTGCTCTTAGATAAGTTTCACTGGTGTGTTTTTGTTTTTGTTTTTTTTTCAGCCCTGGGAATTGAACTCAGGGGTACTCAACCACTGAGCCACATCCCCAGCCCTATTTTGTGTTTTATGTAGAGACAAGGTCTCACTGAGTTGCTTAGCACCTCACCGTTGCTGAGGTTAGCTTTGAAATTGTGATTCTCCTGTCTCAGCCTCCCAAAGTGCGAGGATTACAAGTGTGCACCACCACGCCTGGCTTCCCTGGTGTTTTTAACAGTTATCTTTCTATTTGTTTCCTTTTTGGAAACATTGAGGACAAGTGGTCAAGCTGAATGTCTTGGTGACAAACTGGACCAGGAAAAAAGCCTTTCCAAGTCCCCTTTCTATCAACTGTATATTTTCGATCATTTGCAAATATTGGCTTAAAGGGAAAATACACTCTTAGTACAAAAATTATTTCTATAGAAGTGATGGCATCTCCATCCTTGTTGAAAGAACCTCTCCTTGACTGAGGAGCAGAGGGATGAGCACAATGATACCCAGAGGTTCCTTCCTGGTCTGCTGTGGGAACAAAATGCTTTTAGTATTTTCCAGAGAAGAAATCTCCACCTGTGCTTGCAGAAATTTTCTTTTCCCCCTTTAACAAACTGCATCACCCACCCCAGAAACTGTGTTTTCTCCAAAGTCACCTTCAACAACCAACCTCCACGCATGAATAGGACAGTTGCCCCACTTACCTAACCCAGAAGTATTGCCTGCATGTGTTGTGTCTGCTCTGACTGAAGATTTGGGTTGGCTAATCCCCTTCCACCCCACTGCTTGCTATAACTCTGCCCTTGTAACTTACACCAAGGTAGCAGATGCCAACTAGAAAGCAGGCTAATGGCCTCAGAAGCCTCCTGGTCTGGGCTGCTGACAAAAAGAGCAAAGGCCTCTTGTGGATTCCCAGCAAAGAGCCTATAAATTATCAGGCTGGTTGGAAATTTTGAGGCACCAAATTCATCTCTTTTGAGAGAACAAAGAAATTTTGAAGATAGGCATTGGAAACAGTTCAATACCGCTTCCTGACTAAACAAATCAAAGTCAGGGGTTCATATGGTACCTCATTGCCTGGACTTCCAATAGTCCCATAAGTGAGTTGCCACATCCACTGTTTTTAGCTAGATACTCTTATATGCTGAGAAAAGTATGCCAGGTAGAAGAAACTACATGAGTACAGACAGAGAAGTTGGAAGGAGCTGTGGAAGAGATGCTAGGTTTAAGAGGATGTATTGAACCTGCCTTAACTTGCCCTCTCTCCCAAAGTCCCATTGCATTGATAGGAAGTGTGTGGAAGTTAGAGAGGGAAAAGGAAAAGAAAGGGGAGGGGAGGGGACCTCATGAAAATCAAAGGAAGATTAGAAGAGGAAAGGGACAAGAAAGTGGGAGAAAGGGAGGAAGAGAGGAAGTGCTGGGCAGTGATATTGGCCAAATTATATTGTTATGGTGTGCCTAAGTGTGAATATGAACAACAAATCTCATCATTATGTACAACTAACTATAATGCACTGATACAAACGTGGAAAGAGGAAAAACAAAGAATTGACATTTTAAAAGGGGAATAAACCCATACCTGTGTTGAAAACGGGAAAGGGGATCATAAGGAGACTAGAATTTGTCTTTAAAGGTTTTTAAAAAAATACAATTATGATTTATACTAATTGTAATAGGTGAAATGAGGCACAGGTATTTAAAGAAAAAGAATCTCCCATTACTCCTCAAGGCAACCAATGTTCACAGACTGATGTGCATCTTTTCAACCCTTTTCCAATATATACACATATTTGTATACATACATACGATAAATATATAGATAGATGATAAGTAAATAGGTGCATAGGTAGAAGTTATGACTTATATTTATGAACATTGTCTCATACAAAATGTATTCACATTATACTATTATACAACATTTTTCCTGCTTAACATATCATGTGTATCTCTACAAGTCAATACAGATAAATCCAACTCATTCTTTTCAGTTGTTATAGAACATTCAAGTTATGGATATGCCATAACTTCTTTGCTTACTTATAATAATAGACATTCCAGTTGTTTCTAACTTTTTGTTACAATATATAATGAGGCAAAAATTACCCTGACTTCATGTGATACTACATTTATTTTGTAGTATAGGTTCACAAAGATAAAAATGCTAGACAAAATGTATATACATGCTTTATTTTTATGAGTATATGCAATTTATATGCTTTCTATACCACGTGACAGTTCACTTCTATCATGGCAATTTATTCCTACATTTCTTCAGAATGCCTCTCTAGGAATAGGAATTATCTCCTACATAGGTACAAAACCACTGCTATACCTAAAATAATTTAAAACTATTTTATGAGATCATCTAATATTCAGCTCATTTTCAAATCTTCCCCAATTGTCCTAAAATATCCCTTATAGCTTTTGTTCCAGCCAGTATTCAATCTATACTAATGTATTACATTTGGTTTTTATGTCTTTTAATGTCTTATAGTGAGGAAGAATACTGGCATCCCTTTTTTTCTTCTTCTTCTTATGACATTTTGTTTAAGGTTGCCCAGTCAGGTTATCTTATAAAATGTCCCACATTCTGAATTTCTCTATTTTCCTCCAGAGTATCATTTAACTTCTTTCTTTACTTCCAGTATTTCTGAAACTGAAAGTTAAATCTGGTGGCTAGATTATATTCAAATTACACACAAAATGAAATATATATTATGTGTGATATTGTACATAAATATATTTTCAATTTTAATAAATATTATCAGACTACTCCCCCCAAATTGTAGCATTATACAATACTGCCAGCAATATATCTTCCTGTACACTTTAACTACTGTATATATTATCCTTCTAATTTTTGCAAATTGGATGGGGTTTTCAAAAGTGTCTTCTTTGTTCATTCGCCTTTTCTTGACTACCATAGTGGTTGAACTTTTACTCATGTGTTCATTGACTAATTAGCTATTTATTCACTTTCATTCATATATATATATACATATACATATATATGGGTTATTATTTTTCCACAGAACTACGTAGGGATCATATTTACTTCCAAAATATGGAATTCCATTGAAATTGTATTAAAATAACTTGGAATTACTGGCATTTTTTTTTAAAAAGTAACTCTCCCCATACAAGAACATGAAATATTTCTCCATTTATTCATGCTTTGTTTTATGTTCAATAATATTTGGCAGTTATAGTCATAAGCATGTTGAATCTTTTTCATAAGTTTATTTTTAAGTACATTATTTTTTCATATATGAATGATATTCAAAGGTTTTCACTTCCCTTTTTATTATTAGCATAAAGAAAATTTATTAATTTTGTAAATTTATTTTGTATCTGGCAATTTAATAAAATTCTGTTATTAATTCTCATGGTAGCATTTGTTTGGTTTACTTAATATACATGTATATCATCTGAAATAGGGATACATTTGTATCTTCTACATGCAGAGTCACCCTACTCCAAACCCATGGAATCACCCTACTCCAAACCCCTTCTGGCATATTTCCATATTACAAGTAACCAGGGCAATTTCTCCTGGGAAAAAAAGAGACAACAAATTTCTAAACAAAGTAGGCACCTGCTTTGGAAGATAGGAGGGTTTAAGGAAAGGGTACCCAGCATGGGCAATGGAGTGAAAGAGTGAAGAAAAACATAGGAAAATGGATGGGCAGCACAGGTAGAATGACATCTTTACTGAAAAAAAAAAAAAAGAAGAAACTATCGCTATCAAATTCTGCATTAGGTTCAAATGCCCTCAAGATATAACAACAAAACAAAGATACTTTTAGATAAATGAGAGTGTGTATGTGTGCAAGGCAGTGAGTTCTCATCAGCAGACCTGGACCACAATCAAGGACAAATAAAAAAATTTCTTTAGGATGAAGGGACATGATAACAGAGAGAAACCTAGATTTTCAGAAAACAATGAAGGGCACTGCAAATGGTAAATATGTTCTAAGACCATTTTTCCCTCTTAATTTTATAAAAATGCACTATGGCTGTTCAAAATAAAAAATATTTTATTTTTAAGTGTACATTATACATAATTTATTACATGTAACAACCATAGCATAACAGATGGAACTGGAAAATGAACTACACAGTTGCAAGTTTCTTCCATGTGTGAACTGGTACAATATTAACTCTAAACAGACTATGGAAAATAAAGAATGTATACTGAAATCTCTGTAGCAACTTCTTAAAAGTAATTAAGAAAGAAGGGTTTGAGCTTGTCCTGTAAGGTTGTAGGTGTGGTAGAGTAAATTTCTCTTCCCCCTCACCTTCACCGGAGGAGTAACCTGAATCATCCAGCAATGCTGGTTTTGGCCAAGTGCGTTTCTTTGATCAATGGAATCTCAGCATAAGAGCTAGCTCTGAGCTTCATAAGACATATCACATGCTTTCACTCTCTCCTCTAGATTTTCTGACCTTCACCATGAGTACCATCCCCCAGGTTGCCACAGCCCCTCCAACAGAGTAAAACATGGGGATTAAACTTGATTCGTTCTCCCTAGGAGTGGTGGCGCATACCTGTAATCCCAGCAGCTCAGGAGGCTGAGGAATGCAAGTTCAAAGCCAGCCTCAGCAAAAGCAAGGCATTAAGCAATTCAGTGAGACCCTGTCTCTAAGTAAAATACAAAATAGGGCTGGGGATGTGGCTCAGTGGTCGAGTGCCCCTGAGTTCAATCCCTAGTAGCAAAACAAAACAAAACAAAACAAAAACAACAAAAAACTCGATTCATTCTCAAACTAAAGCATATATGCCCCAGCCTACCTACGTCCTTTTAGGTGAGAAATATATGCTTGTTGTTTTGGGACACTGATATTTTTATGGCTATTTGTTATTGCAGCAAAAGTTAGCTAATAAAGTAAAGAATTTGAAAATGGAAATGGAATTTCTAGGTTACTGACCTTACCAAATATAAAGTCCTATTAATAATATACAATCTGAAGCCTACTAAATTACAAAATCTATAACTGCAGTAATTTTAATCTGTCTCGCTCCCATGGTACATTTGTATCACCTAAAACAGTGCTTGGTCCAAAAGAAGCATCCCATAATTGACTGTCCAATGAAAGACAGGATTGAGTTAGGGAATAAGAAGGGAACCATTTGGCTAGTCTGAAGAGTTAATGCCTGCAAGGGCAACTCCACTCAATTTAGTTGGTAATAAAATTTATGAAAAGACAAAACCAATGTAAGGACCAATGTAAGACTTTAAGATCAATCAAGAAATGGTGTACAGGAGAGATCTATGGAGAGGTCTATGAGGCAAAGAAGTTCATTAAGAGACTATTGCAATTGTCCAAGCCAAACAAAGGCCTCATCAAGGCGGTATGGACAGAAAGAAAGGGCAGGAGACATCGTGATAAAGTTAGCAATTGCTCCTGGCAACTGGTGAAGGCACAGGTGGAAGAGACTGAAGCTGCAGGATTATGTTGGGGCCAGCAGCACTGATCTCAGGGGAAGGGTAGTTTGAGGAAACATTGATTTTGACACTCCAAATATGGCATCCAAATGGGTAGTTGAAACTCAGGAGATGAGTTCTAAATGGATGTGGACTTTATTTTTTATTTTTTATCCTGGGAATTAAACCCAGGGAGATTCTACTGCCAAGCTGTATCTCTAGTCCTTTTAATTTTTTGATTTGAGATAGGGTTTGCTATATTGCAAAGTCTGGCCTTGAAACTTTAATTCTGCTGCCTCAACCACTGGAGTAACTGGGATTATAGGTGTGAGGCCCTGTACCCAGCTTCGAAGTGGATATGGGAGTTTGAAATCACTCTTAAATGATTTGGCCAGATCTGAATCATGAAAGAGAATGACATCACCAAGGGAAAAATGAGCATAACAATGGCAAGAGAAAAAGATCAAAGAGAGAATCCTGACAGATGATACTTACATGTACATAGTCCTAACAAGAGGTTAGGAGTTTAGGCCAAAAAGAAAAACAAAATAAGAAGAAAGAAAGAAAGAAAATAGGATGTGCACACATACAAAAACTAAGGAAATGAAATTGAGACTAGATGAAAAAATGTCCAGTAGGTTTGTTAATTGGAGGTTGCTTTTCAATGATTATTAAATCAAGGTGCAGGTAAGAAACCAGATCACAAATTGCAGAGCAAAGTGCACATGAGGAAAAGGCTGTCACAGCACATGAGAACTGTGGAAAAACATAAAGAAAAGGAATGAGACAGGTGCTGAGGGGGAAGCCAATTTAGAAAAGGTTTGGTTTAGGATGGGGAAGGATCTGAGCACATTTGCAGAAAAGGGCAAAGCTGCTGCAGAAAGATGAACCATGCCAAAGAAGTGAGATGTGGAGGGGGATAACTGATGGAGGAAAGAGGTCCAGAAGTCAAAAAGGAGTGGAAATGCATCCAGGTGCAATCTTAACAGCCTCCAAGGGAGCTGCGAGGAGCTGTGGTTTGTCAGCGCTGACGGGTCTTGTCCACACTTCAAAGAGGCTTCAAGAGCAGGACACATCTTTCCAGTTACTTTTTTGAAAATAATATCTAGCTTTAGAGCCGGAACAAAGGAAGAGGGCTCTTAGCAAAAGCCCTTGATGACAGTGATGGTATCTATTCTAACTGTCCTGACATTCTCTTCATTCCTACACTATCTTTCAGCAGAACAGGTATTATTCTATCGATCATGAGGGCCAGAAATGGAAACACAGCTTTGGATTCCAAAATTAAAGTCAGGAAAGAGACCTGCATTTCCTACTGTCCCGTATATAGTTCCATATTGCTCTGCAAAACCACAGTAATCACTCAGCCTCTCAGGACTCAAACCAGTGGATAAGATTTCACAGAATATTAACATAACAAAAAAATACTTGAACTCTTTTCAGTTTCTTGTATCTGATCTTGATTTTAATTTCTTTGAAAATAAGCCCTACTAGCTCCAAGAAGCTGGGGAAAGAGAACAGATGAACAATGAGATAAAGGATTTTGGATTTTCCTGAGAAATATAACTAAATCTTGGGATATCCAAACTTTTCCAAGTGCTTAACTCTGCCAATAATATTCCCACGTATTAAGATTCATACTTAGCCATTTGTGTCAGTCAGCTTTCCATTACTATGACAAATACCTGAGAAAAATCACCTTAAAGAAGGAGAGATTTATTTTGGCTCATAGTTTCAGCCCATGGTCAGTTGATTGCATTGCTTTAGGCCTGAGACAAGGAGCATATGGTAGAGTAGGCTGCTCACCTTGTGGTGGTCAAGAAGCAGAAAGAGAGAAAGGGTCCAAGGGTAAGACATAGTCCCTAAGGACATGACCTCAAGTACCCATTCCCTTCAAGTAAGACCCACTTGCTACAGTTTCCACCACCTCCTAATGGTCCATTCAGCTATGACTCCATCAGTGGATTAGTCCATTGATGAAATTAAGCCCGCATGATCTGATCACATCCCTAAAGCCCAATCTTTGAACATTGCTGCACTGGGGGCCAAGCCTTCAACACAGAAGTCTTCAAGGGACATTCCAGATTCAAACCACAACACCATTCCTCTGGATGACAATAAAAATAAGGATTTGCTATGTACCAGGTACTCCTCTAGGCACATTACATGTATTATCTCATATAATCCTAACAAGAGTCCTGTGAGGAAGGTAAAACTACCTTCAGCCTCATTTGTAAATGAGGAGATTTTGGCTTGGAGAAAGTGGGAAACAGGCTGGGCTCCTAAGTAGTAGGCTGGGATTTGAACTCAGAAGTCACACGCCAGAGCCTGAATCTTAACCACTCTATTATGCAATTTGGGGGATATGTACACATCAGTTTGCTTCACCGAACTGGAAAAACACAAAACACAGTTTGAAGTTTATAATACTAAAAGCCATCTGTACACATGGTTAGGAGCCACACTGGTGGTACAAATGAGCATGTTTTCTTAACTTAATGAATAAAAGGGAAGGTAAGTGACTTAGGCAAAAAGACTAACTCAGTGGATTGCTTGGCATGCCAGTCTTGTTCTTGGTATATATGAAGACAGCTAAGAAGAGAGAGAAGACTTTCATGAGGCAAGAACAGAAAGCAGTAGCTCCTGCACATGCCCATTGTTTTTAGCCTTAAGATTTCCACACAAAGCAGTGGATTGGGTGTTCTAGAACAATTCCAATCTCTAGACCATCAGTTCTTAAATTGTGGTCTGAGGAATCCTTGAGATACACTGAAAGTGCTTGTTTAAAATGCAGATCCCTGGGTCCTTCCCCAGATCTGCTGTCCAATTCTTTCATGTATTAGAGGAGAGAGGATGCAACCAGAGACCATGGATGTTAGGGAACTAAATGATTCTCAATGCTATGGTTTAGATATATGTAAGTATGTCCTCCCCCAAGGTTTATGTGTTGGAAGCTCCACTCAATCAAGGCTGTCTCATACCAGCAATAGCCTGAGATTCCCAATGTCAGACCTCTTTAGTTCATTTATAATGACTTTTCCCCTAGGCATAAAGCATTTTCCAGAACGACAGCAGAAAAGGTGCCAGAGTCTGCTGGCAGAACTGCTTCAACCCCTGAACTTGGCAAGGAGGCTGATTACTAATTACATCTATATCTGCCCTCATGGAAATTTTACCATTAGAGCTTAAACTACCCATATGTGTTATAGAATCTTGGTCAGATCCATCTCAACTTTTAACAAACTCCATGAAGAAGCTTTGAGATCTAACATGATTATGTTAGTGTTCTCAGAAGACTCCTGATTCCTAATGGACACTAATCTGTCCCACGCTGCAGCTATCAAGTTACTTCTGCTGGGTTTTTTTGTATGTGTTTTCTTTTTCTGTTGTTGTTTTTCCAAAGAAGGCTCAATCACATCAGATATCCTATGATAAATTTCTATCATCTTTTTGGACACTGGAAAGTTGTCTCTATCTTCTAATGACAATAATATTTTAGATTCTCTTTGAAAAAGATCCTCAGGAATTGTGGAAATTCTGAAAAACATCATCACAAGAGCTGATGTCAAAAAAAAAATCTTCAAGTAGGTTGCTGAATAGGGTGGGTAGCCTCTGAAATAACTGTGAATGAGCCTCACCTTTTGGTATTCATGGCCTTGTCTAATCCTAGTCCCTTGAGTATAGACCAGACCTAGTGACTTGCTTCTGTCAAAAAGAATATGGCAAAAATGATGGACTACCACTTTTAAGATTATGTTACACAAAGACTCTGGTTTCCCCTTCATTCTCTGGGACCTGTCTTCCTGTTGCCCTGCTTCTGTCTCTCTGTCTCTGTCTGTCTTTCTCTCTCCCTTTCTCTCTTTACCACCTGTCCTCCTTCCCTGGCTTTGCTCTGGTTGAAGCAAATTGCATGCTGTGCATTGCCCTATGAAAAGGCCCACAGGACAAAGAACTGTTGTCTCTGTCCAATGGCTCTGAGGCCTTGAAGGCTGCCTGACAGCTACATGAATGAGCTTGGAAGAGAACTCCAGCCTTGGGATGTCTGCAGCCCTGTCCAATACCTTGATTTCAGACTTAAGAGAGCTCTTACTTACTTTATTTTATAGAGAGTGTGTTACAGTCACCCATTTAGACTGTACCCTGATTCCTGTCCTACAGAAACTTGAGGCCATGTTGGTTATTTTAATCTACTGTATGTTTGGAGTTTTTTATTACATAGCAATAGATGACCAATACACTGAATAATTGAAATACATGGTATTTGACCTTATGTAGACTCTGGCTTAAAGAGTGTTTGCATTCTCTGCAAACAGATGAAGAAAAGATCCATGAATCTTACCCCAGGAAGTTCCTTTGTGAGCCCCAGCTCTATGGCTGATTGATCTGTTACTTCTGTGCTTATTTATAATAAGTCATAATAAGGCCAGGCATGGTAGCACATGCCTATAGTCGCAGCTACTTGGGAGGCTAAGGCAGAAGGATCACAATTTCTAAGCCAGCCTTGGCAATTTAGTAAGACCCTATTTCAAAACAAACAATAGAAAGAGCTGAGGAATATAGCTCAGGAGTAGAGTGTCCCTGAGTTCAATCCCCAGTACAACAAAAAGGAAAAAAATAGGCATAATAATTCCTAGTCTACTTTTCAGAATTACTATAGCCACTGAAATGATACATGTGAAAACACTTCTAAGAGGTGAAGCTTGGTACAAACATAAAATGTTTTATTTTTAAAAGCCAGGCCTGGCTTCATTGTCATTTTCTGTTCTGTTCCTTTGAACACATCCAGCGCTGTACAATCCCAAGTGGGTGATGGAATTTAGCCTGAGAAATATGACTGGGTCAAACTGTACACCACCTAGCAAAGGGCAAAGGCAATGCTGAGATGCTACTGGAGCGCAGTCTGTTTTGAAAGTGCCCTTCCCTCCTCTAGGGAGTCTGTTGTCAGAGGACATCCTGGCATGTGGAGATGAGCACTTCCTCCCAGGAACTGGGGTGGGGCAGATGGTGAGGTCTTTCCCGGTGTTCTTAGTTCAACTGAACCTCTGTTCTGTAAAACAGACAAAATGCCTCAGGACTTCCTGTATGCTGTTCTCCGGGGTGTCATCCTTGTAAGGAAATACTGAACTTCAAGAGGAAGTGTGTTCACTAAAATAGAATAACTAAATCATGTAAATCAAAATAACAAGATGTATGTAGGATTAAAAGAAAAGACTTTTTAGTGTTTTCTAAACAGTGAACCAAATTTGAAAGTCAGTGAACCAAATTTAAAAACAATTATATTAATATTTAGCTCAATTAATTACATGAATTTTATCAAACAACGTGTGTCTGAGATGTTTCTGTGCTGCTTAGCTCAAAATGTTTTCTGCATTTTGTGAAATGCCCACACTGAACTTTTGTGATCAAGAATGAAGAGGATTTAATGAGGAAAAATTTATAGAAATAGAATTTAGTGTATTTTCTTATTTTTTGCAGAAAAGAACACAGGAATGATAGGTTCAGAACTGATGAGTAGGTAGGAACAGGAGAGGAGGTGGGGACAGAAGTGAGACTTCTCAGAGTACAGTAGTTCCCACTCAGCCACAGGGATGCAGTCCAAGATCTGCAGTGGATGCCTGAAATCACAGATGTTGCTGAACCCCATGTATGTTTTTTCCTATACATACGTACCTACAATGAAGTTAAATGAGATTAACAATAACTAACAATAAAATAGAATAATTATTATATACTGTAATAAAGGCTATGTGAATGTGGTCTCTTTGCTCAAAATATCCTATTATATTGTACTTGTCCTTCTGATGATGTGAGATGATATGATGCTGCACGATAAGATAGAGTGAGATGAATGATGAAGACATTATAACACAGCATTAAGCTACTAGATTCCATGACAGTCAATCTGATAACTGAGACAGCTACTAAGTGACTAAGGGGTGGGTCGCATATACAGTGTGGATATGCTGGAGTGCCTAGAGTTTAGTTTCTAAATACCATTCCCCACTAAGTTACCAAGGCTCACTGGAGAAATGGCTGAGTTAAGTTCTCAGGCAGAGAAAGCACAAGAGGAATCTGAGACAACTCATATCAAAAAACAGGGTGGAGCTCAAAGACCCATTGGGTCACATTAAAAAGAAACAGGAATCAGCTGAAGAGGCTTTCATTGACAGAATCTAGGATGATTCTGTCATCATTAAAAGAAATGATGGTCGTTCACAACAAATTCAATTGTAAAACTCACAAATTTGTAATTTACAAATTGTGTACATGAGTGTGAGTGTGTGTGCATGTATGAGAGAGAGAGAGGGAGAGAGAGAAGGGAAGGAGAGGTACAAGAGGAAAGGAGAGGGAGGTGACAAAAGAAACAAACTTGTCTTTTACAGAATAACAGCTAATACACATAACAAAGATTATAGAATTTTAAAGGCATCATTTTTCAGCCCCCAATATAACACTTAATTCAGGCAGGGGTCCTCATGGATTCTTTAATAGTTGGGCAAAATATCGTTAGTGATGGGTATTCACATAATACCAAAATAAGAGAGAGAGAGAGAACTGATATCATAAAACAGGGTGGAGCTCAAAGACCCATTGGAATAGAGCAGATTAGTAAATATATTAATCTACTTAATAGATATTCCCCTAGAAAATTATTAATCAATAGCAAACAAAAGAAAAAATACAACCCACAAGAACCTCTATATTTATATATCTACAGGATCTTACAGTTACAACTGTAGCCAAAAAAACAAACTTGCATCACACACTAACATCATACACTTCTTACCGTGATGAACAAGCCCCCAACACCACCTCTGCAATTTTATTACCAAAATTTCTTTAAGATAAATCTAATTATACATTTAGACTTTATTCTGAGTTGCAGGGGGAAAAAATGGGAGCCACCAGGAACAAAGTATACGAAAACAGATAATCAGGAAGATAGAACTTTTCAAAAAAGACAATGTCATGAAAGACACAGAAGGTGAACTCTTCTTTAATAAACTAAGGAATGCTAATAGTGATCTGTAATGCTTGATCCTTAAGATCCTGAGGTGAACAAAGGAATGTAGTTTAGATATGAGATGATACAATAAAGTCACTAATTTCATTAGGTATAGTCATTATATTATAGTGATACAGGATAGTATCCTAATTCTAAGAAGGTTCATGCTCAAGCATCTAGAAGGGATCTATGGTAATGATGATAGTCTGCTTTCAATAGTTAATTTAAAAAGTGTATGTGTATATATAAATTCATAGAGAAAAAAGGAGGAGGCAGGGAAGGAGAGGGTGGGAGAGAGCGAGAAAGAGAAAGGAGAGAGACATCATGTAAGACCACAGAGGAAAAACTATAAGCAAATGGGGCAAAACTGGTAGAGAATACAGATTTTATTTTATGACTCCTTGTTTTTGAATGTTAGGAAAGGATCAAAATAAGAAGTTGGAAGGATTAATGATAACACTTAGGCAAAATTGAGTTAAGGTGCTGCAAAAAAGCTAAATGATTGATCTGAAACTCTGAGATAAGAATAGTAACTTCCCCCACAGCTGGGGAGGAATACGCCCTGTCGCTGTCAAGGATCACTCTGTGACTCTGTGTGTGTCCTTAACAGGGCAAATCCATCCAGTCTGTGTTCTCCCAAGCAATCACTACCAGAGCAGGGAGTGCTTTTGCAGGACTGCCAAGTGATCCTGGGAGGCAAGGCTTGCAGGATGAGAGGGTCTCTTTCCAAAACAAAGTACAGGGAGGGAAATGAGTGGGCCTTGCCTTTAAATGGGGAAAGAATGCATATGTCCGTTGCACAATCTGGGGAAGAAAGCAGCAAAAGGAGGGGAGAAATAGGAATGTGTGGCTGAAAGAAGAAATGTGGGCTCTGAGCTGGAAGTCTAACATGATTTTATACATGACAGTGCTGTTTCCCAACTTCTGGGAGAAGCCATTGCTAACAAAAGACTTTCTGTGTCTTCTCAGAAAGTTTTTGGTTCTTTGACTTGTCTCTGCATCCCCCAGGCCCCCACTCTGAGATTATCTCCAAGATCTCTGCTTCCTATCCTTCCTCTATAGCACTAAAAAGAAATATTGGATGGCAATTTTCCCAGGTGCCACTTAGGACTTTCAGACCAACCTCTCCCCTAAGACCTTCTTATGTTATGAGAATTTGGAAAAAACAAAAAAACAAAAAACAAAAAAACCACATATGAGCCTTAGAATTTCCCCACTGAATGCAAAGAATCATGGTTTCAGAGCATGAACCAGAACTACATCTTTTTCAAGTTCTCATTTGGGTTGAATCTTTTTAGCTTATTTACATGGAAAAACAATTCACCTGTTTTGAAAGGTGTGGTCAAAGCTTATTGCATTAAAATATATACATATGCTGGCATTCACCTTTTGAATAGGAATCCCTATACAGGTATCTCTGTGCTCAACTGTGCAAAGAAGGGAGGCGGGCATGTTGATGCTGGTTGTGCAGCCCATTAGATAACAGGCCTGAGGCAGAACACCTGGCTAGGGCACCCTGTTACTTCCTTTCCTCCCATGAAACCTGTTCAAAATATCTATTGTGGTTTCTCATAAATTCATTTCCTTCAAAAGTCAGATTATAAATGTCATTGAGTTCAGAAATAAGGTTGTTGTTTTTGTATTATCAACAAATCCCCAGATCCACAAAAGTTCCATATGCCTGATGGATATTAATATATACAGATAATACAGCCTGAAAGATTTTATGCTCCCTTTTGTACTGAGAATATGACTTTGGCAGAGATATGCTTCAGGCAACCAGATCTGAACCCAAAATTCAGTGTAAGAACAGCAAATTTCTGGAAAGCAGCTTTCAGTTGGCAAAACCAGTCAAAAAAAGCTGCCATTTTGGCATCTTATGACATATAAACTATAACAAAGAACAATGTAGTTTGCCACCAAGGGCATCATACCTGTATACCTTTTATGGTACGTAAACTGCCCTGAATCCCTGAGAGAAATAGGAACTCTGATGCACATTTGATATATGTTCACCCATAATCCCTGACAATTCTGCCAGAGATCATCATTATTTATTATTCCATTTTACACATGAAGAAACTGAGGCTCATGGAAAGTAAGTTTTCCAAGATGAATTGCTACAAGAAAATAGCAAAGTAAGAGTTAAAACCCTGGGGTAGCTGATTCCAAATTCCTGGCCTGCTATGGCATTGCCTGTCCTGGCCTCTGTTTCCCCATATGTCATATTTATGAGTGTCACTTCTTTGATCGCTGATGAGGCTGCTACGTGAAGTCAACAAAGCAGTGTGGTTTTTTTCAGAGGAAAAAAACCTTAAAAACATAAAGCCATGTGGAATGAGGTCAAAGAACCATTGGACGGCTGCCCAGTTGGATTTTGGATCCCTGTGAGAACTGGAGAACAAATGTTGAAGAACAGATCCTGCCCTCTGGCACCCGTGGATGTCACAAAAATTCGTGAAAACTCCTGGAGAAGTCCCTCTGCCCGTGTAAGACTTTTGTAACCCCAGCATTTAAGTGCTGCCCTGGGGCAGGCTAGTGTGGTGGACACAGTGCTGATGCCCGCGCCTGGCACTGTCAGTCCTGATAAGGCTCCCTGCCCACAGGTGCAGAAGCAGAGCATCACAAGCCCTCTCCTCACATCTCCCTCTCACCTGGGCCAATGTAGGTCCCAGTCAGGGCTGCTGGAACTTGGGGGAATGGAGCTCCCCCAGGAGGCTTTCAGTGAACCTGCTTCAGAACTTGTGCCTTTCACATTGGAGGGATCTCAGGAAGCATGTCCCAAAGTATTTACCTTCCCTTCCAAAGAGAATGTGTGCTCTGCTTTAACCAATAAAGCTTGAACATTCTGCTTTCTGTTGTGTTTTTTCGCCCTCCTGTACAGATCTCTAAAGTTCTTCCTCTGTGCCATGTTCTCTCCCATAATCAAGCCTTTGTAGAGGCTGTGCCTTCTGCCTGGGGCACTGGGACATCTGCCTGCCCAAGCTCCCCTCCCTGGCTTTGACTTCCAGTTTAAGGAAAGCATTGCTTCTGAGAAGGCCTCAGAACTGGGCTTCTGCCAAGGAGTCCTATGACTTCTGTATGTCCTATCCAAGTGACATGGCAAGTACTTCATCTGTACTGGTCACTGGTCACTGTCTCACTAAGGCTTGGCATAGAGCAAATGTCCCAGAAATGTCTGAGGAATGAATGAATGAATGAATGAATGAATGACCAAATGAACCTCTCTTTGAGAATGAAAATCTAACTCAGTCTGGTGTTGTGACAATGGCAGTAATAAAATATCCTCAGATTTATGCAGATCTTCATAGTTCACATACCTTATTTTTAATAACCCAGTAAAGTTCATGTTTCTTACAGAACTCTTGCTTCCTGTCTCCCAATTTTTCATTCTTATTAGTATATTTTTTTGCAAGTGGTAGCAAGTTCTCACACCCACCTCCCTATAATTTGTCACTTAAATAACTAACATTTATTTACCCACTTTACCTAAGATTTCTTATGTAAAACTCAAAAAGATTATGATCCTAAATTTAACACATGAGAAAAATAAGGTCATGTGCTAATAAAACTCAAGGCTCACGCTGCACCTGGGCTGACTGTCTCCATGGGCATGATCCTATTAGTAGTAGTCCAACCTCACATTTAAAATGGAATTTTTTTCTTTTACTTCTACTTTAAAAGGGAATAAGGTGTATTTAGTTCATAGTTTTGGAAGCTGGAAATCCAAACAATGTCATACAGGGTTTGGCAAGTGTCCTCCTTGGCTGTATCACATTAGGGCAGGAGAAGTGTATCTCTAAAGTAATGGGACGTCTCTTGATGTATCATTTCAAGTTCATATTACCATTGGTAACTAGCCCTTAGGCTGATTCTACTCTCAGTCTTGCTTGTGCATCCAGGTGACAAGAACCTGAAGAGGTGACTGGTTTTGTGTATGGAAATTATCAATTTGTTCCCAAAAGAAAATAGCAACATAGTTTTATTACAGAAACATAGCCAGACCATTCTAAAAGCAACTCCCCAGGCCCCAAGTGGCCCTCAGACCATACCTTACCTGGTTTAGTAATTTCTTAGGTTCATAAGACATAGGCTAGAATTGAAGCAGAATTCAGATAACCCAGTGTGGGGCTCCCCTATCCCCCTGGTATCAGAAGTCACAGGAGAGACAGCTCTTGTTCCTCCTGATGATGTTGGTGGTAGTGTTACATATATGTCACCTCACTTTGGGGTCCACTGTGGGGACAGGATCTCCAGGGCTCACCCTGAAGCCACCTTGCAGGCTTTTCCTTATTTAAATAAATAAATGTTAATTTACTGCATATTGTATAACCAGTGATGGACTAATACCATCTCCAGGTGCCTATCATCCTTAGTGTGGGCTGGCACTTAAGACATGTTTGGGGAAGTGGAAGTGGAGTGACAGAGCAGCAAGAAAGAGGTCCTATAGGTCTTATATGGCTGAAGCAAATTGGCCACTCTCCCTTCTTCTTTTGGGAATTGCTCAAAAACAAGGAGAACAAAGAATAGAAACATATTCAGGAATCAACTGTCATCTGAATTGCTGTCATGAAGAAGTAGTACCAAAAGCAGTGAAGGTTTGAGAGAAGCATGATGCACCAAAGGGCAACCCATGGTCACAGCTCCCCAGCTAAGATGCCAGCTGTACTCTCCAGGCTGGGCCACTACCACCCCGCCACCCTGAGGAGCACATTCATCAGTCATATGTTTGAGACAATGGGAACAGGTGTTAGGCCAGTAGTGGGTCCCACCTTGGACTTGGCTCAGCTTGGAGTCTTGGGAAGCCAAGAAGAGAACACTGCAGGTGAAGGTATAAAAAGACCCAGATCCATGTAGTTGTAGAGAAAAGCTTATGAAAATTCACAGCCCCTGCACAAAGGATTCCAACTAGCCTGGAGCAGAATCCCAAACCTCCTGGAGATTGATGACCCAGGAAGAACTCATCTCCCCCAAACGTGAGACTTAACTGAAGAAGGACCCACCCAGCTGATTGATGCTGAGAATCTGGTCCTGGATCCTTTGATATTGGCTATGATTCACCATTCAGGACACACAGTCCTCTGGCAGCCCTAGGCAAGGCCCTGCCTCCACTCAGGAAATGAAATGGCACAGGGAACATTTTGCACACCCAGAGGACTGTGTCCTGGAGCCAAAGGAAGTGTATCCAGCTTTCAGGATGACTTTAAGAAGCATAATGTACTTGAACACATCCCTAAACCCCTGGAACCTTCTAGAATCACCTACTTTGAACTTATTGTCACATCTTTTAAAATAGGAATTTTGTTACTTGCAGCCAAAAGTATAGCAACTAAAAGATGCACATGATGGCCCACATATGAAATACAAATAGATAAATATATAATACAAACACATTCTTCTTCATGCATAAACTATAGACCAATAAAGTAAAAGCTAGAGAAAGTGTTGCTTTTAGGGAGAAAACTGATATCATTGAGATGAGGTAGAAACAGACCCTCTGTTCACTTTGCAGATTTCAAGTCAAGAGATTCTCATTTGTAAATATTGCTGCTCTTTGCTCTTGGGCATCCTGGCTGGGCTCTACAGGCCAACTGACCTCACCATCTCCATTGTCTCCGAGTCCCTTGCCCCCTTAGCTTGTTCCACCTTTTAGAGAAAAAGGAAAAGAGAAAGAAAGAAAGAAAACACCTAGCACAGCTGTTAAACACAGGACTGTTCAGGGCAGAAGCCGGTCATTCTAAAATGGTCACATCATACATGATTCCACCTCACAAACGCAAGACTTACTTGGGTTGAGGGTAAAGAAATGCAATGGGGTATAGGCCTGGGTGATGACTCCACCCTCATGAGAAATGGGGGCACCGGGAGCTGGGAGCCGAGAAGGCTTCCTGTGAAGGGAAGCATTCCTTTGAGGCCAAAAGCTGAAAGGGAGCCTGGACTGCCTGTGCTGGCTGAGAGACTCACAGTTAAGATCTCCCACCTAGTTGATATTCTTACGTGGTAAATTTCTTTATTCTCTTCTTTTTTTCAGGGATGGGAGGGATGAGGGGACAATATGAGAAGAAAGGAGAGGCCAACAACAAATAATCTGGTGTTCTAACAATATTTAACATCCCTGGAATTAGGTGTCTGCATTGTATTGGAAGAAAATATTTGGTTGTTGGATTCAAACCTAAAAAAATTCCTAAGAATAACAATACACAAAGTATATTGCTGACAACCCAAAGGATAGTGAATAAGTACCCCAGGGGAGGTCTGAGGACTTGATCCAGAACTGCAAATGCAAGTTTCAAATCTCTTTGAAGTTTTGGGCTTGGTCTTTGAAATTCATCCAATTTCACATTCTGCCCATTAATGTTTATTTTATTATGAAAATAATGTTCTTTCTTCTCCAAAAATCTCCAAATCAAATCCAATGCTCCAGGAAGGTGTGGCACGGGAATACATCGCTCAGTTTCAGATGTCCGGGGATTTAAATAATCAGATATCCAAAGTCACTAAACACATTTAGACAAATTCTGGTTGGATATGAGACTGTCACAGAAGACAGTGATAGTACAGACTCCAGGCTCTGGGTGATGGCCAGGAACACTGCAGAGTTCCTTTCATAAATTACACTAAGAATTATATCTAGGTCATACACAAAGGTGTCTCATGGGACTGCTAATATCCTCGGTATCCTCAAATATTCTGTTGTGGTTCAGGGAGGATAGGCTATGATAACAAACATGCAATGGCTCAACACCACAGAACTGTGACAGTCCACTGGCATTGGGGTAAGTGGCTTTACTCCTTATAGTCATATGTGAACCCATATGATTGATAGGTCATATGGCTGATGGCAGCTCTGCTGTCTTTAACATATGCCTTCCAAGGTTGCCTGGGAGTTGGCACCTCCATCACTCAGAAGAGGATGAAAGCATGTTGGAGAATATGTAAGAAGACCAGGCCTGGAAGTGGCACCCACATACTTCTGTTCACATTCCCATTTATGAACAATTGGTCATGTGGCCATCCTGAATTGACAGGAAGTCTGGGAAAGGAAGTCAGGAAAGGAAACATAGACTTTGAAGAGTAGTACTTTTTGCCATAAATAACTGAGGCCAGAAAACTCCATAAAGTTGTATGCATTAATTTCAGATAAATAAAGGAGCGAGCTGCTCCATGGGGCAGCAGCACACATTTCTGGATGATGCTAGGCCTTCTTTAACATTTTAATTATGTGAAGAGATTTGGCCCCAAGCCAATGAGCTACAGAAAGTTTGCTGGTGCTCTTTCTGAATATCACTTTTTTTGAGCCACATCCCAGCCCTATATTATATTTTATTTAAAGACAGGGCCTCGCTAAGTTGCTGAGGCTGACTTTGACCTCATGATCCTCCCGCCTCAGCCTCCCAAGTCACTGGAATTACAGGCATGCACCACCGTGCCCAGATGAGCATCACTTTTTTTTCCCCAAAACTTTGACCTGATTCAAATTCTATTCCCTCTGTAATGGAATGAATTAGAATACTTCTCACTTTTTGGAATTGATTAGACATACTTAATAAGAGGTCTAGAAGCCAGGCGCGATGGTGCAAGTCTATAATCCCAGCACTTAGGGAGGCTGAGACAGGAGAATCGCAAGTTCAAAGCCAGCCTCAGCAACGGCGAGGCGCTAAGCAAGCAACTCAGTGAGACCCTGTCTCTACATAAAACACAAAATAGGGCTGGGGATGTGGCTCAGTGGTTGAGTGCCCCTGAGCTCAATCTCCGGTACCAAAAAAAAAAAAAAAAAGAGGTCTGGAGACCCAAATTTTCTTCCTAAAACTATTCATAACACTGTCATTTTAACCTTTTTTTTAATAGCTTTATTTTATTTTTATGTGGTGCTGAGGATCAAACCCAGTGCCTCCCGCGTGCTAGGCGAGCACGCTACCACTGCGCCATAACCCCAGCCCTCATTTTAACCTTTTAAAATTAGTTTACTACTTCACTAGCCTTTCTCTAGAATGCAGGAAGTATGTATGGTACTAGTTCAAAATAGCAAACAGTGTAACAGTCAGTTATGTATGATCTTTTCTGGCAGTTTCTGAGATGAGTGCCTCATACCTGCATCTCTTGGCCAGCACCCTACACTAGGTAGAGTTTGTTAGCTTCACTTTCCAAGGTCAAGCGCCATCTTGGATCTGTACAATTTCCTCACAGGGTTTTTGTCTGCAGAAGGATAGGAATCCTTTGAAAGCACTGGGCTCACATAAGTCTGTCTGCCATTGCTTTTTCCTTCTTCTCGGAGACTGGGCAGCACCTTGTAGAGTCCAGGGACAATATGTCCTGAGCTGTGCCTTTGGACCTCCACCCACGGCCACCACAGTGCTCAACTCCATGGCGACTATGCACTCTGATCAGTGGAAAGGCCCTCCCTTCATCACAAGAGTTCAGGAAGACTGCAGCTGAAGCCAGACTTTCATGTCACTGGGGAGAAGGCACAGGTGATTCTTTAAACTCCAGTTACATCCTACAGGAAAAACTGTCACTTACAATTGAACAAAAAAAAGTCGGGGACTTCCATTTTTAATGAAAAGATTTGAAAATCAAAACTTTTGATTTTTTTTATCCCGATAAAACATTGAGATAAAATAGGATAAATACGACTTTAGATGCAGCTTGAGGGAATATGAAGGAAATTCCAGAAGATAGAAGAAACAAACAGTGTTGAAAGCCAGTGCAGGCTAACATTGTGACTCCCTAGAGGTGGTGCTGTGAGCCTCTTTTTTTTCCCTTCTTCTACTTTTAGCACGGCTGGGGATTGAACACAGGACCTTACACATACTGCTAAGTGTTCTGCTACTGCACCACATCCCCAGGCCACTCTCAGGACTGTTGAGGCTTCAGTTCTAATAATCCTGCTAAGACAAGCGGCAGAGTTTTGATCTCATGCAAGTAAGAGGTAGGAGGACTCTGAAAGCAGGTGGGGATCCTTAAAGGACAATTCTCTCAGTAAAGATCAAACTACACAAATATCCTTGTGTTATTATAGAAGCATGACAAGAAAGGATATGTGTCACTTAATACTCTGGGCGTCTTCAGGAAAAAAAAATCCTTTTTGGGAATGCATAATCATTCTTCATTCAGATTTTGGGTTCAAATTCCTAGTATCAGCATGATTCAGGAAAACTCAATATAAGAAAAGAACATGAAAATTGTTCCAGCCGATAAAATCCTCCAGGGTAATAAACTTGGCCATACAGGATTTTCACAGAGGTAAGTTCACAATCAAAACCCTTAAAGTGCCTCAGGAAATCATTCATTATGATTAAGAACCACAGACACAAATAAACAATAGTATAAGAACTTCAGAAAATCAGACAATCTAATAGATTATAAAATAAAAATATCTGATATGAGTAATCTCAGAAAAGAATCTGAACAACATATGAAGATGATACATTTTCAAAATGAAAACTAGCCCAATAAAAATTTTAGAAATAAAAATGTAGTATATAGCTGAAATTAAAAACTCGGTGGCTAGATTTCACCTGATTAGATACAGCTGATCAGAGATCAGTGAACTGAAAAGCAAATGTGAAAGTTATACAACAGGCAAGGCAAAGATCAAGAGATGGAATGTACCAAAGAGAAGGAAATTTGGATAGAATGAAAACATCCAAAAATATTTAATAGAAGATGCAGAAAAGGAGAATTGTGAGAAAGATGAAAGTCAATATTCATAAAGAATGACTGAAAACTTTCTGGAACTTATTAAAGACATGAAACTGTGGCTCCAGGAAGCACAGCACACTCTACCTAAAATACATTTTAAAAGTCCACACCTGAACACATCATGGTATGATTACAGAACACAAGGCAAAGAGAAGACCTTAACAGCAAATCAAGACAGCATCCTTTAGACCAACAGTAGATAGCCTCTAATAGCAGCATCAAAGGCAAAAGACAATGGAATAATGTCTTCAACATGCTGTGAGACTACAATTCCCAATCTAGACTTTTAATCTATTGATGCTATTATTCAAGATTGAAGAAAAATATAAAACATTTTCCAACAAATCAAGACCAAAATTATTTATAGCCTATTACCTCTCACTAAAAGGGAAGCGAACAGATTTTTTTCAGGAAGCAGTAATAGAGCCCAGAGGAAACAAACATGACGTAGGAAGCAAGGGAATTGGTAAACACTCCAGGATCAGCTATCTAAAAACATGAAGGCAACTTTTAGGAAAAAATTAAATTCCAGATAATAACAACATATTTGAATGAAGCAACTCAGGAGTGTTAGAAGGGTAAGTTTTCTAAGACTTGTCAAAGACAGAAAGGACAGCTAAGTATAGATGTGGTTAATTCAGGTACAGATTAAAAATCAGAAGATCACCACTAAAAGAAGAGAAATAGAATATAAAACTTCCATGCAGCAGCAGCAAGATAAGTAAAGAAAGGGAGCTAAGAAAACTCAATCATTCTGGTAGAGAGCAGGATGCGAACAAAATAAAAAAAGAAATTGGTATTTAATATGTAAATATGTATTATACACAGAAAACACAGAATGGTAAAAATAAAATTCTTCTGTCATAAATAAAGAATATATAAAATATATTAAAATATAATAATAAATCCATAAATAGATTAAATTTATCTGCTAGATTTAATTCGTATTCATGGAAAAGGATACAACCCCTAAAAGATTTAATGCAACTGAATATAAACATATGGAAAGGATTCTCAGCCTTGCTACTAATTATAAAAACAATGAGGGCTGGGGGTGTCACTCAGTGTAGAGCACTTGCCTAGCATGCACCAGATCCTAAATTTGATCTCCAGCATAAATAAATAAATAAATAAATAAATAAATAAATAAATGGACGATTTTTTTTAAAAAAGTGAATCCACATGGGAATTTTTAAATGACTGTCCTTAATGCTGAATAGAGTACACTAGCATTCTTTTCAAATGTTGACTGTAAGGTTAGTTGGTACAAATTTTCTGGAATACAGTTTGCAAAGTGAATTAAAAATATGCACTTCCAGTAATGATATTTTGAGAAAATAATCAGATACCATGGAAAAAATTTATTCATAAGTTGTTCTAATGAGTTATATATAATATCAAAAACCTGATATTTAAACGTCCAATAATTAAGAGAACTGTTAAATTATTACTGGTGATTATACTACTACTAACAGTAATAAAGGATACTTATTGAGTTTACTATGTGCCAGACATGCTTCTAAACACTTCACTGATTGATTCATTTTAATCCCTTTTATAATTATATGAGATTATATTATTATCCTCATTTGACATATAATAAAACTTAGGTATCCAGAAAAAAAAAGTAACCTGCCTAAAGATACACAGCAATGCAATAAAAGAGCCAAAGGAGTCTGTCTCCAGAACCACTATGGCATGTGAGTTCATTAGGTTATTCAAACATAATTAGCATGTTCTAGGGAATGTGATGTATTAAAAACACTAAACATATGGGATAATATGTATCATAAATCCTAATATTGTAAATACACACTTTTGTTAGTATAAAAATCTCACAAGGGCATATTTGGAAACAAGAACAAGAATAAAGACATCATCATGCACTACCAGGACTAGGAATAACTCTTTTTTGTGCTTTACTTTTCATATTTCTACAAAGGAACATGTATTTTGCATACAATTTAAAACAAAGAACATTTGACTTCAAAAGTAAACAATGCAGCTAGGTGGGTGGGTGGGAAAAAGATGTAGGGGAGGGAATGTGATGTTGGTCAAAGGGTTCAGAGTTTTAGTTATGGAAAAGAAAATCTATGCAGCTTGCAGGCTATAGTGAACACCATACTGTAAACTTGACATTTTCTATGAGAGATCTGAAATGTTCTCAACACACACAAATGGTACGTATGTGAGGGGATGGCTATGTTTATTAGCTTGATTTAACCATTTCATAATAATATCTATTTCTAAACACCATGTTCTACACTTTAAATGTATAATTTTTTGGAAATTATGGCTTAATCAAGATTGGGGTATTCATTAGTTAATCTTCAAAAGAAGAAAGGAAAAGATGATTGCCTGTTGGCCCAGCAGGAAACCTCTTTGTATATGAGGCTTCCTGGTCCTGCATCCTAGCCACATTTCCACAGCACCTAAGCCAGCCAGGTTCTTAACCCTCGTGGCTCCAGCTGCCTCTCTTGGCAGCTATTAGTTCTGGGTCAGCTGCCTACCCTTTGTTCTCTTGGTCCAACCCAAGAAGATGCTAAATTATTTATGGAATCACATAGGTATTTCCTTTATGTCATCTGAGGAAATGGGTCCAGGTGTACAGTCCATAGTGAAAGACAATACTTATTCATTAAATCCATTCAACAAATGTTTGTGGGTGTTTTCCATGTGACAGACACCACACTTTTAGGTCAAACAACCTTGAATTCAAGGACATAACTTAAAAACTTCATCAGTCTCTTCATTATACTTTTTTAATGCTCTTGTTTGCTTGCTAAATAAAGGTCACAACAATAAAGTTGCCTTTGAAATAAATATAAATAATAATCTTCTATGGCAAGATTATAAAAATGCTACTTCTAAGACTTCTCTGAACCATAGATAAGTTCATGCATATAAACAAATGTCCAACCAACTATTTCATTGCAACTAATTTAGATTCTTCACTGATTTCTCAGTCTTTAATTAAGGCTCAATATCATCCTTTCCCATTACCAAACTAAAATCTGAGGCACATAGGAACTGTTCCCCTACAAGACCTTCTAGTCTTGCTTTTCACTCCAAGTCCCATTGAATGGACACATCCTGCATAATTGAAGTTTAGAGAACATTTCCTGTTGAGAGAACATTTTTCCATCTCAACTTGCCTAAGTCTGAACCTTCAACCTGAGGTTGCTGATAGCCATTTCGAGTTCAACCAAATTCTCAGGAAATACTGTGGCCTTTTTGGATGCAAACCAGAGGAGATTCTTCAGAGAGATTACATTTTTTTCGTGCCTTGCCTTATCTAGGGCCTTCTCAACACCTCTTACAAAAACAGTATATAGGTCAACAGTATCCAGAACACTCTGCAATCAAAATGCTTCCCTTAAAACAGTTTAGTTTTTTATCTATTATGAATTCCATTACTCTTAATTGTTGACATGTGAAGGAGACCTCACCTAATTAAGCAGGGAAACATTTCATCAAGAAGGAGGGAATCTGAGAAAATGCAAATAAAAAATTTAAATGATTCTTCCCTTGTCTCTGGCCTGTGTTCTACATTTAATTAATTTTTAAAATTTTATGCATTTATCTGCTTAATTTATTATGTAGCTATTTCATTTTTATTTAATTTAGAAATCATCTAAGTTATCCTTAGAATACTTACACTTGTCTAAACTAAATCAACTTAAGCTCTGAGTGAATGATTGTTTAACAGGTGGGATGTTTTTCTTCTACAAGTCATTAAAGGTTCATAAGAAATAGTAGGAAGTATGGACTGCAATTGTTTTAAAATTCACATTTTTTCCCCACAGATATTAGCCAGAGTCACTGCTCCAACCTCTTTGCCTCCTCCTAGTAAAGGAGCAGTAAATGAGGCTTAAGAAGGCATTGAAGAGATTTAGTGGGCTGTGTCCTATGTGCAGCTCCTGTCACATGGAATTTCAGAGTTGTGGCCCAAACTGGTTTTTTTTGTTGTTGTTGTTATTGTTTTTTGTTTTGTTTTTGCCATTACAGAGAAAGCAGAAAGGACCTTGAGCTAGTCTTCAAATGGCTGGGTTGGATGGATTGGGAAACTGAGCCATGAGCTGCCCTAGAACAAGTCATTCTACTCCTCAGATCACCAGCTGACTTCTGGGCACCTAGGGAGGGGGTTTTGATTTTTAAGTCTAGCTCTATTCCAATTGCAGAACCTCCTGGGGATGCCAGGCCATTTCTACCCTGACCCTTCTCCAGCTCAGGAAGTTGTCCTGGCATGGATTTCAGTGGGAAAATGCTCAGGACTTTTTGAGTGACAACTGCAGAGTCTAAAATTTTTACGCAGTGTCGTTTTTTGTAAAGAGACTTGAAGGAAAGACATGAAGAGTGGTTAGTTCTGAGTTGGGGATTATAGGCAATCATTTTTTTTTTCCTTGAATGTGTTTTTCATTTTCACAAATTTCTGCTATCACAGATTATAATGGAAAATATAAACAGAAATGGCTCTTCCTAAAGACTCAAAGGAAGCTGACTTCTCAGGAAGCCAGGAGCTTCTTGTAGCCCATCCCTATAAGGGAGATTTCCAGAAACTTTCAGAAGCACACAGAATGCATTTGACTGTTTATGCTCTGACCCTTTCCCCTCCCAGAGTGATAATCCATTACATAATGGAGCTGTACAGAAAGAAACAACTACCTTGACTTTCCAAATAGATAAAGTTCATAAGCCATAGTGCGATGACAACATTGTCCCAAACTCTCACTTCAGTGAATGGACCAGCAGCTGGAGCTGGAAGGGAAAATAACCCACTGAGCTCCCCCTGCAGGTCTCTGATAGCATTAACTGACCACCTTTCTTTTTTTGTGTGTTGTTGTTGTTCCAATTAGTTATACATGCCAAAACACTAGTCAACAAAGTTGCTGTTATTTTAAATAACATATTATTTTAAACATGAAAACTGCTGAGGGCCTCACCCTCAGATTTTCTGTTGCATATTCTATGCCAATAGATCAAAATGCATTTTTTATATGCTTATTTTGGATAAGCATATAAAAAAGAAACAGTCTTTGTAATTTCCATTTCTTATAAAAATTTATCAGGGTAAGTGAGCAAAATATCATTACCAATTAGAAAATAAAGATCCAGGTTACAAGCCACAGTTTCCAGCTCCTATGGAGAAAGGCCTCTTTGATAGTCTTAGGTTGCTCTCCTGAGACAACAGAGGTCACAGAAGCACACAGAATCTATTTCTCTCTTGAACCTACAATCTGCACTGTTCCCCTCATAAATAAAATGAGATGGGGTTAGAACTTGTCTTGAGGTTTCTTTAAGCACTGACTGAAAAGGAGGAAACGTGATACAAACCATAGGTATTTGTTACCAAAATCCATCTTCAAGTAGATGGCTTCTACCCACAAGTTGCAGTAGCAGTTAAAATCAGAAGACTTGGGGTCAAGTTCCTTCTTTACCATTTATCCATGGTGGGATTTGGAGTGAGTCACCTCTCTTAGCATCAGTTTTCTCATTTATAAAAAATGGGAATACTAAAAAGAGTTTATTCAGACAGAATGGAAGAAAGACACCATTTTTCATAGTACTAAGAAAAAGATGCTGGATGTGGTGACGCACACCTAAAATTTTAGTGATACAGGAGGATTGCAAGTTAGAGGCCAACCTGTCTCAAAATAAAAAATAAAATAAAAAAGATTTGGGATATAGCTTAGTAATAAAGCACCCTTGGGTTCAATCCCCAGTAACCCCCCCCCCCCAAAAAGATAAATGACAGAGATAAACAATAAGAAATGAAATGGGTATGCTTGATATGAAAAAAACTTTAAGAACAGTATCAAAGGAGACAAAAGAAAATGTAAACAAATAAGATATGCTGAATTCTGAGACAGAAACAACATCATATAGATATTAACCCTTCTTAAATTAACCTACCAGTTTAATATAATTCCAATGAAAATACCAGCCAGAATTTATTAGACATTGACAAAGTGATTCTAAAATTGATATTAAAAAGTAAACCAAAATAGCTAGTGAGGTCCTGAAAATAGGAGTAATGAGAGGGAAAAAAATCTTGTTAGATATTAAAATATACAATAATACTATGAGGTTAAATGGAGTATTGACACTTTGATAGAGAAATCAAAAAATAGAGGAAAACAAAACATCATAAATAGACCCTAATGGACAGGCATGATGGTGTACACCTGTAATCCCAGTGACGTGGGAGGCTGAGGCAGGTGGATCACAAGTTTGAAGCCAGCCTCAGCAAATTAGTGAGGCCCTCAGCAACTTAATGAGACCCTGTCTTAAAAAAAAAATTAAAAAGGCTGAAAATGTAGCTCACTGGTAAAGCACCTCTAGGTTCTATCGCCAATACAAAGAGAGAAAGAAAGAAAGAGACCCCAATGCAAATTAAAATCTATTACATATAAGCGGTAAAGTTAAAATTCATAAGGGAAAGATGGATTATTTAATAAAGCAGTGTTGGGACAACTGGAAAAATACACTGGATAGTATTTTATATTGTATACTATGATAAATTCCAGAAATACCAAAGTCTTAAGCAATAAAATCATAAAGTATTAGATGATACAAGATAATTTTAAAATAATTCTGATGAGGAAGGCTTTTTAACTCTGAACAGAAAAGTGATACATTTTACCATGTAAAAATTAAAATTTTTGATACAGTAAAAAACACAATGGCAAGCAAGGGAGCACTTCCTCATTGTGTTTAGGCAGATTTCCATTACTGTAACAAAATACTGGAATAATCAACTTGTAAGAAGAAAAGATTTATTTTGGCTTACAGCTTTTGAAGTTTCAGCCATGGGCTCTTGGCTCTGTGGCTTTTGCAAGTGGGGTGAAGCAGTACATCATGGTGGGAAGCAAGTGGTAGAAAAATCTACTCATTTTATGGTGGTTGGGAAGCAAAGAAAGAGGAAGGGATTAGGGTCCCAATATCTTCTTCAAGGGCACATTACAATGACCCAGCTTCCTTCCACTAGGCCCCATCTCCTAAAGGTTCCACCACCTCCCAACAGTGCCATTGGCTGAGGACCTAGCTTTCAACTCATGGGCCTGTGGGGGACATTCCAGATCTAAACTATAACAATTGTCAAGAAGTGAACCTCCCTAATCCATTAAGAATTCTTATAAATAAATAAAAAACAGAAGTTTTATAAAGGATACGAATAGTTCACTGAATAGGAAATTGAAATGAGTCTAAAACTTTAAAAGATACTAAACCCAATTCAAAAAGTAAATGCAAAGTGAAACTACAACACCATTTTTTACTTATATGAAGCAAAGAAAAAATCGTTGCACTCTTGGCAAGGGTGTAAGGTAACAGGCACTCACACTGTCATGAGGGCCGTTTGGAAGAGCACTTAAAATTACAAAGGCACAAATGTTTCCATCTATGGAGTATACTGCTAGGAATTTATTCGACAGAAACGTCAATGCTTAACACAAGTGACAATAGCACAGACATTATTTACAGCATTATTTGTAATTGCAAAAGACTGTAAAACACTGACAATAGAAGGCTGATTAAATAAATAATAATCTATCCATTTAATGGAAAATTTTACAGCTCTAAAGCATGGAGAAAAGAGTTCATATCTAATGCAGGATGATTACCAGGATTTAATGTCAACTAGAGGGGATGGACAGAAAAGTGGAAAAAGAAATTATTCACAAATGTTTTGCACAAGCATAAAAGATGTGTAGAAAGATAAGCAAGAAACTTAAGTAATTGGGGGCAGGTGGCAAGGAGATCTGGGTGGCCTGACACAGGGTAAGAGGAAGACCTTTCATTATGTTTCAACTTTGCATCCTTTTCATAAATTTTGAACTGTTTAGTGCCTCAAAAGAATTTAATTTCATTAAAAGGGATTTGAAAGATGGATTTGAATATCTGCATGTTGATATCACTATTTAACAAATAACTTACAAATTATCATTCATTCAACAAATATTTAGAGTACTATTTTAGGCATTTGGGGAAAAAATGGTAATGAAGTCAGCTGCAGTGTGTTTAAGGCATTTCATTCTGTGGGAAAGTGGGGTGGCACAAAATAAAATAATGATCAAATAAAGAAAGAAATTCAGAATTTAGTGATGTACAGAGAAGGAAAACAAAATGGTGTGGTGAAAATGAGAACAGTGAGAGGCTGCCTTAGAGTCAGTGGTCAGGGGGGTCCTCTGAGGAGGTGACATTTAAACAGAAAAGCTGACAAGGAGGAAGCAGCTCTGCAGAAATGGAGATGAATATTTTAGGCAGAGGGAACAGCAAGCGCAAGTTTCATAACGCAGAAGCAAGTTTGGTACGCTTGAGATAAAATGGCAACGGTAAGTTCAAAAAGAACAGATGCATCCAGCACTTTGGTAGGTTGAGACAGGAGAATTGCGAGTTCAAAGCCAGCCTCAGGAACGGCGAGGCACTAAGCAACTCAGTGAGACCCTGTCTCTACATAAAACACAAAATAGAGCTGCAGATGTGGCTCAGTGGTCAAGTACCCCTGAGTTCAATCCCTGGTACCAAAAAAAAAAAAAAGATCAGATGCAGCATTTCTCTCTCTAGCAATACTACAAACTTAGAGCCTGAAAGTCCCTCCCAAATGAAACAACAAAAACTGTGGTAAAATATTTTAAAAATTCTTTAATGACTTGCTGAACTGGCATGAATGAAGGCAATCATCATAAGTAAAAAAAATATAGCAAAACAAGCTTTTATCCTACAGTTTCATATTGAGTCTCAGACTTTAATTTGTGCCTTAGTGAAGACATGGGCTTGGGAGACAGGAGGTATGTTGATTAATTTTATGTGTCAACTCAACATTGTCTAGATACTATTCTGGATGTTTCTGGGAAGATGTTTTGGGGTGAGATTTACATTAAAACCAGTGGACTTGGAGTAAAGCAGATTGCCTTCCATAATGGGGGTGGGTCTCAAATAATCCGTTGAAGATCCAAATAGGACAAAAGGATGACTTCTTCCTGTCCCCAGACAAGAAGGAATTCCCCAGCAAATTTCCTTAGTACTAAATTGCAATTCTTTTCAGGGTCTCCAGGCTACCAACCTCCTCCATCAGATTTTGCATTTACCAAGCCTCTACAATTGTGTGAACCAATTCCTTAAATAAGTCTCTTTGCACACACACATACTGTTCTACCCTGTTGTTCTGTTTCTCTGGAGAACCCTAATATAGAAAATAAAGCCTAAATGAGGAATCTAGTAGGAGCTATTATATAAACTTTGAGATTCTCTGGAGGTATAACCTCAATAAATGGGTGAATAAAAAACAAACCCACCACACAAAAGTGAGTAGCAATGAAGGGTAACAGCTTTGACACTAGATGATTGGCAGTGTTGTTTATAGAAAACTAAATAATCTGAGAATTTGTAAGCATGAGCTACTTTCTATGTGGGTTTGCACTCCAAATTCATAATATAAGGATAATTTAAAACACTCCAAGGGTAGATTTTTTTAATGAAATAAATTTTTGATAATTTTAAATGGAGTAAAATCTATTCTTCAGGACAGTTCTGTGTGTTAAGAAAGAGTGGTTTATCTACTATTAGAATCATGGTATCACAAAAAGTTGTCAACCACTAACCTATTCACCATTGCTACCGTTTTAATTTTTGCAGAATATCTTACAAATTGAATAACATGTAATATTTTTGGTCTGGTTCCTTTCACTAAGAAAAACATATTTGCAATTCATACATGTTCCTGCACATACAATAATAGCTCATAATACAAAGGTATTATTAAATAGTATACTGCTTTATGAAAGTACAATTTTGCAACTATAATTCTTTCCATAGTTGCATCAAATGAATTGATGAGACAGTTCAATGCATTTGTTATGTTTGCCGTGTTTTTCACTTGTAGCCTTTCTGCTTGATTCTTTTTTATTGTATTCATCTCTCTAATGAAACTCCCCATGTGATCTTATATATTGCTCACCTCTTCCTTAGAGTCTGTGATATATTAATCATGGTAATTTCAAATTTCCTGTCTGATAGTTAACATCTGTGTCATATCTGAATATGGTCTATTGATTGCTTTGCTTATTGGCAGTATTTTTTTTCACATGCTATGTAATATTTTCTTGTGTTAGTGGTGAGTGAAGGTGAGTTATTTTTATTCCTGTAAATGGACATGTTTTTCCTCCCACAGTACCTCAGTGTGGGCTTTGAGCCAGTATCATCAGGTGACAAGCTGGGTTGAAGGTCTATATTGCCCCAAAGCCCTCAAAATCTGCTACCAATACCTTGTGTTTAGGATGAGGCTCATTTTCTGGATGATTTTTTTTCAATGTCTGCTCCTTCTTCAGCTTTATAGCATTCTGCATGCTTCACCTCAGAGAAGGTCTTTTGCCTCATGTTCTTACAATTTCCCCAGCAATTTGTCACTGTTACTTGTTGACACTTTTTAGCCTTATGGCATTCCTAGGTATATATGCAAATCACTGAAAGCAGGGACACAATTAAGTGTACGCCAATATTCATAGCAACATACTCAACCAGGCATAGTGATGCACACCTGTAATCCCAGTGACTTGGAAATCTAAGGCAGGAAGATCACAAGATCAAAGCCAGCCTCAGCAACTTAGCAAGACCCTGGTTCAAAATAAATAAATAAAAAGGGCTAGGGAGGTGGCTCAGTGGTTAAGCCCTTCTCAATTCAATTCTCAGTAACCCTCCGGCAAAAAGAGCAACATATTCATAATGTCCAAAAGTTGGAAACAACCCAAGTGCCCATGAACACATGAATAAATAAATCAAATGTATTATACACATAAAACAGAATATTACTCAGTCTTAAAGAGGAAATTTCAATGCTTGCTACAAATAAACCTAGAAAATATTATGCTAAATGACATAAGATAAACACAAAAAGCTAAATGTTGTATGATTCTACCCATCTAAGATACCTAGAACAGAAAAATTCAGAGACAGATGCAGAACAGAGGTGACCAGGGACTGGCTAAAATTAATAATTGATGTTACCAAAGGTTGACAAAGATATGGGACAACAAAAATCCTCATGTTGCTTCCAGGCTGTTGATATTATTTCTTTGGTTTTTCTGTCTTTATGCCAGTACCACATTATTTCAATTACCATAGCTTTACAGTGAGTTTAAAAATAAACTTTGTTCTTTCTCAATATTGTTTTAGTATTCAGAGTCCCTTGAGATTCCATATAGATTTTCAGAAATATTTTTCTATTTCTGAAAAAAAGAATTTTTAGATTTTGGTGGGGGTTCTGTTGACTCTGTAGGTCACTTTGCATAGTATTGACATTTTAACAATATTAAGTCTTTCAATCCACAAACAGCATTTTTCCATTTACTTCTGTCTTAAATTTCTTCCAGCAGTGTTTTATAGTTTTCAGTGTACAAGTCTTTCACCTCCTTGGATAGGTCTATTCCTAAGTATTTTATTATTTTTGGTGCTACTGTAAATGAAACTGTTCATTTCCTTTTCAGATTTTTAACTATTTAGAAATGCAATAGATTATTATGACCTCTAACTAATTTCCTGGCTTATTCTGCATGCCTCTGCCTCTGGAACTGTGCACCTAGCCAAATTGGGTGCTTTTGATTAAAAAAAAAACTCAAATTTGGGCAGGTAATCAAGACTCTACTTTTTAGGGGCTGGGGTTATAGCTCAGTGGTAGAGCACTCACCTAACACATGTGAGGCACTGGACTCAGGTTCGATCCTCAGCACCAAATAAAAATAAATAAAATAGAAGTATTGTGTCCATCCACAACTAAAACAAAACAAAACAAAATTCTACTTTTTAAACTAGTTTATTCTCAGGGTTTAAACCTAATTACACTGAATAGGACTTTTATGCTAATGTTTTATGGAAGTGTTAAGGAATATATCCTTGCCTTGTTCCATACTTGGGAACAAACACTCAAGATTTCTCCACTAGTATGATGTTAGTTTTAGGTTTATCACATGCAGCATTTGCAAGTTCCCTCTATTCAGAGTTTGCTGAATTTCCATAATGAATAGGTCATTGGATTTTTTTCACATCATTTTTCTGCAATCTACCATCATGATCATATAGTTTTTCCTCCTTTATTCTGATTTTAAAATGTAAAACTGACCTTGTATTTCAGCTATAAATGCCACTTGGCTGTAATGTATTATCTTTTAATTTTTACTGAATTCAATTTGTCAATATTCATTTAGGCTTTTGTTTAGAAAAGTTTTAAGCATGATAATGGCTTAAATTACATTGACCAGAACTCAGGCCAAATCTGAATGTAAGGGAGGGAAGAAATATAAAAATATAATATAAAAAAGCTATTTCTAACAGAAATTAAGAGGTATGGAGGACAGAAATGAGAATATTTATTGTATATCTAATCAATCTTATGGGGGGTATCAAAGAAGCAATATTTAGCAAAAAGTGGCTAAGATTTCCTTAAATTGAGTAAAAGATTCAAGAAACTAATGTATTCCAAGAAGAGAAAAGAATCCATACATCAATTTTTTATAATGAGATTCCAAAATATCTAAAAGAAAATCAGATTCCCCAAAACTAACTGGCAATAAGACTAACACCAAAATTCTCAGTAGCAACACCAGACACTATAATACCATGAAATATTATAAGGGAAGATAGATATACTTTCAGTAATCAAATACTGACAGAATTCTACAGAGAGCTGAAGTGCAGAACATAGAAAATTAGAACATTTCTAAAATGTTAGCAGGAATGTAAGCAAACATGTAGTAAACATGTTTGTAAGTATGAAACCATTATATAAAGCACGGTTTTAATTTGTAGAATTAAAGAAGAATCAGAACTAAAATACTAGGTAAAAAGGATACATAAGTTGAAGGAGAATAAACAAAGTTAAGCTGTTTAGTGTGGTCTGAAGAGTTTAGACTTTGGTGAGTTAAATATGTGTAGAAAAGCTGCAAGTGTAACCACTAAAAGAATAGAAATAGTATATAAATGCAGTGTGGATAAAAACAAATTAAATTTAAAAGTGAAGAATAAATACTCAATTTAAAAAGGAAAAAAAACTAGAGAAGAATGAAAACAATAATAAGATGATAGAAACAAATTCAATTATATCAACAATCTTAGGAAATGTCTATGATCCAAACTCCGTGGATTACAGAGATAAAATTGTGAAAATGTGACATGTGTACTGGTAACATACTTAAAACATAGGAACACTGGAATATTGAAAACAAAAGAATAGAGAATGATGTACCAGGAAAATGTCACTCAAAAGAAACCTGATGTTGCTATAGTAACAATAGGAAAATATACTAGAGTGGGAAGCATTATTACATACAAAAAGGAGTCACTACCTAAGGAAATATCTTCTATAATGACTCTAATGTTTAAGCAAACTAAAAAGTAGCACCAAAATATGTAAACACATATTACTAAACTCTCAGATGTACTGACAAATCTACCATCAGAGTGAGAGATTCAACATACATTTCAGTGATATGTTCAGTGGGTTAAAAATAACTAGGAAACAATACTTTCACTAGTGCAATTACCACCTGGAATTGATTGTACACATACAGAATTCTGAGAATGCACATTCTTTTCACATTTACAAAAAAAAATTGTAAAAATCTATAATCAAGTATTAAGACAAAGTCTCAACAAATTGCAAAGAAGCAGAACTGCACAACCATATCTTTAACCACAATGAAATTACAGTCAGTAAATTAAACAAAATATCCCTTCTTTTTGGAAATTAGAAAAAAAATTATAAATAACTGCAAGATGAAAAAAGCAATCAACATATGAATGTTCCAAATTCTTAGAAATGAACAATAATAAAAATGCTTTATATCAAACTTATAGGAAACAGTGACAGGAACATGTACCCAGAAATTCTAAATAAATTTAGAGAGAGCAAAGACAGAATATTAATAAGCTATAGATGAAGCTTAAGAAATTAGAAAAATCACAGGAGACTCACTACGCATGTGCAAAGGAAGAAAATGAACCCTGAAGTCCCCCACCAACGAACAGCAGCTGTCCTGGTCTACTTCCATCTACGGATGAAAGCCAGGACTGAGAAGACCATCTCTAGAGTCCCTGCTGGCCGGGTTACACCAGAGGTGAAATATTGGTAACCTTCAGGGACACTATAAGATTATAGGGTAGAAACTGTAATACCACAGATCAACACTGCCAGAGAAAAAGACACATGAACAACATGAAAAAACAAGGGAAGAAAATGCCCCAATAAAACCAAAAGGCTACAATAATAGAATCCATTGACAGCACAGTAAATGAAATGTCAGAGAAAGAGTTCAGAATGTACATAATTAAAATGATCTGAAGCACAGAATGATGTAAGAGAGCAATTACAGGCAACAACTGAACAATCCAACAAAGAGATAAAAGAGCAAATACAGGGAGCAAAAGATTATTTCAAGAAAGAAATAGAGATTCTGAAAAAAAAAATAAGCAGAAATGCTCGAAATGAAGGAAACAATAAACCAAATAAAAAATTCAATAGAAATCATCACCAACAGACTAGAGAACTTGGAAGACAGAACCTCAGACAATAAAGACAAAATACATATTTTTTTTTTTCGGTACCAGGGATTGAACTCAGGGGTACTCAACCACTGAGCCACATCCCCAGCCCTATTTTGTGTTTTATATAGAGACAGGGTCTCACTGAGTTGCTTAGTGCCTCACCATTGCTGAGGCTGGCTTTGAACTCGCGATTCTCCTGTCTCAGCCTCCCAAAGTGCTGGAATTATAAGCGTGAGCCACCGTGCGTGGCTCAAAATATATAATCTTGAAAATAAAGTTGACCACACAATGAAGATGGTAAGAAACCATGAACAGAACATCCATGAATTATGGGATAACATCAAAAGACCAAATCTAAGAATTATCAGGATAGGGTAAGGCACAGAGATACAAACCAAAGGAATGTACAATCTCTTCAATGAAATAATATCAGAAAATTTCCCAAATGAGAAGAATGAATTGGAAAATCAAATACAAGAGGCTTACAGGACACCAAATGTACAAAACTACAACAGATCCACAGCAAGGCACATTGTGTATGTTAGGCGTTTTCATTACAAGGCACATTATAATGAAAACGCCTAACATACACAATAAAGATGGAATTTTAAAAGCTGCAAGAGAGAAGGTTCAGATTATATACAGGGGAAACCAATTCGGATTTCAGCAGATTTCTCAATCTAGACCCTCAAAGCCAGAAGATCCTGGAACAACATATACCAAGCTCTAAAAGAAAATGGATGTCAACCAAGAATCTTATATTCAGCAAAATTACGCTTTATATTTGATGATGAAATAAAAACCTTCCACAATGAACAATAGTTTATTTTTAACTTCTAGAATTAATAAATGATTTCAGCAAACTAGTGGGATATAAAATCAACACCGATAAATCAATTGTATTTCTATACATTAGTGATAAACTCTCTGAAAGAGAAATTAGGAAAACTACCCCATTCACAATAGCCTCAAAAAACATAAATTACATAGGAATCAATTTAACAAAAGAGGTGCAAGACCTCTACAATGAAAACTACAGGATATTAAAGAAAGAAATTGAAGACCTTAGAATATGAAAAGACCTCCCATGCTCTTGGATAGGCAGAAGAAATATTGTCAAAATGGCCATACTACCCAAATGCTATACAGATTCAATGTGATTCCAATTAAAATCCCAACATCATCATTTTAGAAATAAAAAAGCAATCATGAAATTCATTTGGAAAAATAAGAGACCCAGAATAGCCAAAGCAATCCTTAGCAAGAAGAGTGAAGCAGGAGGCATCACAATACCAGACCTTAAACTATACTACAACGCTATAGTAACAAAAACAGCACGGTATTGGCACCAAAATAGACATGAAGACCAATGGTACAAAATAGAAGACACAGAGCCAAACTCACATAAATACAGTTATCTCATACTAGACAAAGGTGCCAAAAACATACATTGGAGAAAAGATAGCCTCTTCAACAAATGGTGCTGGGAATACCGGAAATCCATATGCAGCAAAATGAAACTAAACACCTATCACTCACCATGCATAAAACTCAACTCAAAGTGGATCAAGGACCTAGGAATTAGACCAGAGACCCTGCACCTCATAGAGGAAAAAGTAGGCCCAAACTTTCATCATGTTGGATTAGGCTTCAACTTCCTTAACAAGACTCCTAAAGCACAAGAATCAATAAATGGGATGGATTCAAACTAAAAAGCTTCTTCTCAGCAAAAGAAAAAATCAATGAGGTGAACAGTTTGCCTACATTTTGGGGCAAACTTTTCCACACACACATCAGATAAAGCACTGATCTTCAGGATATATAAAAAACTCAAAAAATTTAGCACCAAAAAAACAAACAACCCAATCAATAAATGGGCTAAGGTGCTGAACAGACACTTCTCAGAAGCAGCTATACAATCCATCAACAAATAGATGAAAAAAAATCTTCATCTCTAGCAATTAGAGAAATGCAAATCAAAACTACTCTAAGATTTCATCTCACATTTATCAAGAATACAAACAAGTGTTGGTGAGGATGTGAGGGAAAAGGCACACTCATACATTGCTGGTGGGACTACAAATTGGTGCAACTTATCTGGAAAGCGGTATGGAGATTCCTTAGAAAACTTGGAATGGAACCACCATTTGAGCCTGCTATCCCACTCCTTAGTCTATACCCACAGGACTTAAAAACAGCATACTACAGTGACGCAGCCACTTCAATGTTTATAGCAGCTCAATTCACAATAGCTAAACCATGGAACCAACCTAGACGCCCTTCAATAGATGAATGGATAAAGAAACTGTGGTATATATACACAATGGAATATTACTCAGCATTAAAATAGAATAGTATTATGGCATTTGCAGGTAAATGGATGGAGTTAGAGAACATCATGCTAAGTGAAGTAAGCCAACCCCCCCCAAAAACAAAGGCTGAATGTTCTCTCTGATAAGTAGATGCTTACCCATAATGGGAGAGAGGGCATGGGAAGAATGGAGAAACTTTGGTCAAACAGGAGGGAAAGGAGGCAATGGGACATGAGGGCAGTAAAGATGGTGGAATATAATGGACAACAAGGCCCTAGGTACATGTATGACTGCACATATGGTATAACTCTGTATTGTGCACAACCAGAGAAATGAAAAGTTGTGCTCCATTTGTGCACAATGAATCAAAATGTATTCTGCTGTCATGTATGCCTAATTAGAATAAATAATTAATTTTTAAAAATGAGCTGTCCAAAGCACAAAATACCAGAGCTTTGCTGTATCAATAATTTGTTGTAATCAAAATTTGTTGTAATTCTTATTAGGCAATATCACTATTAAGTTCACTTCCAAACTTTTCCTATCTAAGAATAATCATGCAAATTGTTTTTAATAACAATTATAAGCCACTTGTAGATTAAAATTTATGCCAAGAAATATGACTTGTAATGAGTATTATATTAAAAAATATTATGGCTTATCAATCCATTTCAGGACCAAGTCTTATTACTTTATAATGTTTGAAGTGTTTTGTTTTTCTAGTGACACATCTAGAGTATGTATCATGTTATTCATCCTTACTGTGTTCCATACTGGCAAAATTAAAGCAATATCCACCATGGATTTTATGTTTGTTTTTTTTTTTCACATAAATGTTATTAGGCCATCAGATTTCTACTTTTCTGTCATTTAAAGCATCTTCTCATTTAAATGAGTGGGTTGGAGATGTATTTGATGATAATGGCCTTGGATTCAAGCCCCAGCACTGAAAAAATAAATGAATAAATAAATAGAATATTTTAAAGCCTTTTCAGAGAAAGAGAGCAAGCACATAGACAAAATTATTTTTCATTAAATCTGAAAAAGCTTAGATGTCCAAATTTAGGAGTTTCCTGCTATCTAAATTCATGTTTTAGACTAAAGATTTTATTTTGCAAAAGAAAACATACCTATACTTTCAGGTACTATATTTTCAGATTAGTAGTTAGAATGCCTTTGAAATTTTCAAGCTTTGTCACTGTTAGTACTGTAATTATTTGAGTTCACAGTGGCCTAGTGAACACAATAATTATTTTCTTGAGATACACAAAACAATTTACCAGTAATGAGCACTTGTTAATACATCCAAAATTAATTTTTCCCTCTCCACTTTAGGGGAAAAGAGACAAAATATGACTATTCATTAAGATCAGCCTAAAGCTATTATATTTTATAATGAGCTAAAAAAATAGAGCTAAAATGCCTTTTTTCAATCAACACTTTATCAACATTAAAATTGTTTTTATAAAGTCAAAGAAATGCCTTTTTTTCTAGGATAATTATAAGGTTACCAATATTTATTTTACAAAGTAACTGGTGAAAACCAGAGTTTATTAATAAAATCTAAACTTAGTATGTTGAAAAATTATGACTCTAAACCAAACAGGGCATCTATAAAATCCCTGGAGTTAATCTCACACATAATGGTGAAAGAATGAATTCTTTCCCACTAAGTTAAACACCAAGATAATGTTGTCCACTGATTCTATTCTACACTGTACTGGAAGTTTTTGCCAGGATAATAAGTCAAAAATGAAATCAAAAGCATCTAGACTGAGAACAAGAAAAAACACTGTGTTTACAGATAATATGCAGAAATTCCAGTGGAATGCACAAAAATGATTAATATACAAAAATATACCATTTCTATACATCATAACCATTCATAAATTAACATTTTAAAAAGTATCACTTAAAAAAAGCTTAAAAATTACTAAGGGATAAATGTGATAAAATAGTGCAAGGCTTCTCTCTGAAAGGTTTAAAGTCATGATGAGAGAGAATCTGTTTACTACCAAACCACAATTTCAGTAGGAAAGAACACTATTGTTTGATGAAAAATGAAAATTCCTCTAGTGCTTTCTATAGTAATGTATGGGGAATATAAAAAATAAATTTTAAAAGTAAAAAAACAAAAAACCTAAACAAATATAGTGATAAACTATGTTTACAGATCAGAAAACGCAATAAGATCTTATTTTACCAAAAACTGATTTATAGAGTCAATGAAATTGCAAAGAAATTTCCAGCAAACTACCTTTTTTTGGCTGGAGGGGTGTTGAAAATTGGCTAGGTGATTCTAAAATTCATATGATAATGCAAAGGATCTAGACTATCACTTTTTTTTAGGAAAAAACCTGGAAGATGAACAATATCTGATTTCAAAATTTATCATAAATTTAATTATACAATATTGATGAAAAAATAGATATGACCCTTAATAGAAAAGAATTGAGAGTCCAAAAATAGACCCAAAATATATGGACAAGTGATTTTCTTATTACAGTAAAATTCAAATAACATTCCACCATATTAACCATTTTTCAAATGTAGAATTTTGGGTCAATTAGTGTATTCATAACGTTGTGACCATCACTACTAAATAGTTCCAAAGCTTTGTCATTGCAAAAGGAATCTTATACAATTAAGCAGTCACATTTCATTCCCCCTCTCCTCCAAGCTCCTGGAAAACTCTCATCTGTTTTATGTTTCATAGCTTTGCCTATTCTGGATATTTCATACCAAAGGAACCATATGATATGTGGTCTTTTGTAGCTGGTTTCTTGGAATTAGCATAATGCCTTCCAGGTTTATCCATCTTGTGTATGTATCAGTACTTCATGGCTTTTTACTGCTGAATAATATTCCATTGCATTGACATTCCACATTTTGTTTATCCATTCATTAGTCCACTCTTTGGCTACTGGGTGGAACAGAGCTGTTACAAATGTTTGGACACAAGTATTTGGTTATCTATTTTCAGTACTTTGGAGTATAAACCTAGGAGAGGAATTCCTGGTTAATATGGTAATTCTGTTTGTTTATTTACTTATTTATTTATTTATGTATCATGGTGCTGGGAATTGAACCCAGGGCCTTGTGCATATGAGGCAAGGCAAGCACTCTACCAACTGATCTATATCCCCAGCCCTCTGTTTAATTTTCTAAGGAAGCACCAAACTGTTTCAGTTTTGCACCATTTTACTCATAATTACTTGTCCAAGAGAAAAGAAAGTGCAAGTTGATATAAAGACTTGTACATGAATGTACATGGCAGCTTTATTTAAATAACAGCTCCAAATTGGAAACAACTCTAGTGCTTCAGAAAACACAACACTATTTAGGAATTAAAAGGATTCAACAATCAGTACATGTAAAAATATGGATTAATCTAAAATAATTACTCAGATTAATAAAAGATTTAGATTTTATCTTCTCATTTATATTTTTTAGAATATGTACATGTCTATAATTAAGAAAACAGGTAAGTGGTTGCCTACATCACCACTTTTGTATTTTAAGCTCATTTTTATCTAAAAAAGGGTTAAACACCAAGGTAGAACAAAGGTGGGGAGAAGGACCAGGAAGGAAGAATTACAAATACACACAGTAAAGCTCTTGGAGGTAATAAATATAATATCTTTAGCTGGGCATAGTGGCACTCACCTGTAATCCCGTGGTTTGGGAGGCTGAAGCAGAAGGATCACAAGTTCAAAGCCAGTCTCAGCAACTCAGTGAGGCTTGGAGCAACTCATCAAGACCCTGTCCCTAAATAAAACATAAAAAAGGACTGGGGATGTGGCTAAGTGGTTAAGCACCCTGGGTTCAATCCCGGGTACCAAACAAACAAACAAACATACTATTTTCATTTTGGTGATGGGTACAAAATTTAAAAAGAAATTGTAGCTAGGTGTGATAGTGTACACCCGTAATCCTAGTTACTTGGGAGGCTGAGGCAGGAGGATTCAAAGTTTGAGGCCAGCCTGAGCAATTTAGCAAGACCCTTTCTCAAAAATAAAATTAAAAAGGGCTGGGCATGTAGCTTAGTGGTACAGTACTTGCCCAGTATGTACAGGCCCCTAAATTCAATCTGAGTGCCTAAATAAATAAATAAGAGTAGTTTAGGGGTGTGTGTGTGTGTGTTTTCTTTGTTTGTTTGTTTTTCATATTTAATTTATTTATTTGTTCTATTTAGGTTTACATGATAACAGTGCAATTTGATTCATTGTACATAGATAGAGGATAACATATCAATTTTTTCTCTAGTTGTAAGTTGTATAGAATCACAACATACATGCCATCATACATAAAGTTAGGGCTATGATGACCATCATATTCCACCACCTTTACTATCCTCATGCCCCCTCCCCCCTTACACTCCTGTGAACAGAGTTCCACCATTGTTCCCATGACCTTCCCCACATTATGGATCAGCATCCACTTATCAATTAGTACATTTGGCATTTGGTTTTCTGAGATTGGCTTACTTCACTTAGCATGATATTCTCCAACTCCATCCATTTACCTGCAAATGCCATAATTTTATTCTCTTTTATTGCTGAGTAATATTCCATTGTGTATATATACCACAGTTTCTTTATCCAGTCATCTATCGAAGGGCATGTAGGTTGCTTCCACAGTTTAGCAATTGTGAATTGAGCTGCTATAAACATTGAAGTGGCTGCAGCACTGTAGTTTGCTGTTTTTAAGTCTTCTGGGTATAGACCGAGGAGTGGGATAGCAGGCTCAAATGGTGGTTCCATTCCAAGTTTTCTAAGGAATCTCCATACTGCTTTCCAGATTGGTTGTACCAATTTGCAGTTCCACCAGCAATGTATGAGCGTGCCTTTTTCCCCACAACCTCGCCAACATTTATTGTTGTTTGTATTCTTGATAACTGCCATTCTGACTGGCGTGAGATGGAATCTTAGAGTAGTTTTGATTTGCATTTCTCTGATTGCTAGAGATGTTGAACATTTTTTCATATGTCTGTTGATAGATCATATATCTTCTTCTGTGAAGTTTGTGTTCAGTTCTTTGGCCCATTTATTGATTGGGTTGTTAGTTTTTTGGAGTTAAGCTTTTTGAGTTCTTTATATATCCTGGAGATGAGTGCTCTATCGGATGTGTGTGTGGCAAAGATTTGTTCCCAGAATGTCGGCTCTCTGTTCACTTCATTGATTATTTCTTTTGCTGAGAAGCTTTTTAGTTTGAATCCATCCCATTTGTTGATTCTTGATTTTACTTCTTGTGCTGTAGGAGTCTTGTTAAGGAAGTATAGTCCTAATCTGACATGATGAAGATTTGGGCCTATTTTTTCTTCTATTAGGCGTTGGGTCTCTGGTCTGATTCCCAGGTCCTTGATCCACTTTGAGTTGAATTTTGTGCATGGTAAGAGATAGGGGTTTAGTTTCATTTTGCTGCATATGGATTTCCAGTTTTCCCAGCACCATTTGTTGAACAGGCTATCTTTTCTCCAGTGTACCTGTTTGGCTCCTTTATCTAGTATAAGGTAATGTATGTAAGTGGGTTCATCTCTGTGTCTTCTATTCTATACCATTGGTCTACATGTCTATTTTGGTGCCAGTACCATGCTATTTTTGTTACTATAGCTTTGTAGTATAATCTGAGGTCTGGTATTGTGATGTCTCCTGCTTCACTCTTATTGCTAAGGATTGCTTTGGCAATTCTGGGTCTCTTATTCTTCCAAATAATTTCATGATTGCCTTTTCTATTTCTATAAGGAATGACATTGGGATTTTAATTGGCATTGCATTGAATCTATATAGCACTTTGGGAAGTATGGCCATTTTGACAATATTGATTCTGCCTATCCAGGAGCATGGGAGATTATCCCATCTTCTAAGGTCTTCTTCAATTTCTTTCTTCAGTGTCTTATAGTTTGCATTGTAGAGGTCTTTCACCACTTTTGTTAAATTGATTCCCAAGTATTTTTTTTTTTTTGAGGCTATTGTGAATGGGATAGTTTTCCTAATTTCTCTTTCAGAGGGTTTATCACTGATGTTTAGAAATGCAATTGATTTGTGAGTGTTGATTTTATATCCTGCTACTTTGCTGAATTCATTTATTAATTCTAAAAGTCTTCTGGTAGCATTTTTTGGATCCTCTAAATATAGAATCATGTCGTCTGCAAATAATGATAGTTTGAGTTCTTCTTTTCTGATTCATATCCCTTTAATTTCTTTTGTCTGTCTAATTGCTCTGGCTAGAATTTCAAGGACTATGTTGAATAGCAGTGGTGAGAGAGGGCATCCCTGTCTAGCTCCTGTTTTCAGAGGGAATGATTCCAATTTTTCTCCATTTAGGATGATGTTGGCCTTGGGTTTAGCATAGATAGCTTTTATAAAGTTGAGGAATGTTCCTACTATCCCAAGTTTTTCTAGTGTTTTGAGCATAAAAGGGTGTTGTATTTTGTCAAATGCCTTCTCTGCATCAATTGACAAAATCATATGATTCTTATCTGTAAGTCTATTGATGTGATGTATTACATTAATTGATTTCCATATGTTGAACCAACCTTGCATCCCTGGGATGAACCCCACTTGATCATGGTGCACTATTTTTTTGATATGTTTTTGTATGCGATTTGCCAGAATTTTATTGAGAATTTTTGCATCTATGTTCATCAGGGATATTGGTCTGAAGTTTTCTTTCTTTGATGAGTCTCTGACTGATTTTGCAATCAGGGTGATACTTGCTTCATAGAACTGTTGCTTTGATAAGGGGTGGGAGGGCCACGTGGCTTCTTGATGAGTTGGAGTCCAAGAGAGATGGAGAAAGGGTCCCCGGGTTAGACGATATGGGGTCTCTCTGGATGGTGGCGATCTGCAGAGCCAAATTCCCCAGGCCCTGGGGTGTAGGTAAAAATTTGCTTTGCCCCAGCGAGATGCAGAGATACCTAGGACAAAAAGGGACACAGCCAGGGCGAGGAGAAGCAAAGAACACCACTTTATTCTAGAAACTATAGAAGCTTAAATGCACTCCTGGACCAATCAGATCCAAAGGTCACAAACAAAGGGGTGCTCTTTGGGAAGAGCACAGTCTATTAGCATAGAATGGGGAAGGATGGAAGGGAAGGGTTGGAAGGTATGAAGATGCTCCTACATAGAATGAGTTTGGAAGGGTTCCCTCCTTTTCTATTTCATGAAATAGTTTGAGGAGAACTGGTATTAGTTCTTCTTTGAAGGTCTTGTAGAGCTCAGCTGAGAATCCATCTGGACCTGGGCTTTTCTTGGTTGGAAGGCTTTTGATGGCATCGTCTATTTCCTTGCTTGAAATTGATCTGTTTAAGTTGTGTATGTCCTCTTGGTTCAGTTTGGGTAGGCCATATGCCTCTAGAAATTTGTCGGTGTCTTCAGGGTTTTCTATTTTACTGGAGTATAAATTTTCAAAATAGTTTCTAATTATCCTCCATATTTCAGTAGTGTCTGTTGTGGTATTTCCTTTTTCATCATGAATTTTAGTAATTTGGGTTTTCTCCCTCCTCCTTTTAGTTAGGGCGGCTAAGGGTTTGTCAATTTTGTTTATTTTTTCAAAGAATCAGCTTTTTGTTTTGTCAATTTTTTGAATTGTTTCTTTTGTTTCAATTTCATTGATTTCAGCCCTAATTTTGATTATTTCCTGTCTTCTACTTCTTTGGGTGTTAACTTGTTCTTCCTTTCCTAAGGCTTTGAGATGAAGAGTCAATTCATTTATTTGTTGACTTTTACTTCTTCTAATGAATGAGTTTAGTGCTATAAACTTTCCTCTTAGCACTGCCTTCATGGCATCCCAGAGATTTTGATATGTTGTATCAGAGTTTTCATTTGCCTTTAAGAATTTTTTTATCTCTTCCTTGATGTCTTCTGTTATCCATGCATTATTCAATAGCATATTATTTAGTTTCCAGGTGATGGAGTAGTTTTTGTTTTTTAATCTGTCATTGATTTGTAATTTTATTCCATTGTGGTTGGATCAGATGCAGGGTAGAATCTCTATTTTTTTTGTATTTGCTAAGACTGACTTTGTGACATAACATATGATCTATTTTGGAAAAGGATCCATGTGCAGCTGAGAAAAAAGTGTATTCGCTCGTTGATGGATGGAACACTCTAAATATGTCTGTTAAGTCTAAATTATTGATAGTTTCATTGAGGTCTATGGTTTCTTTATTAAGTTTTTGTTTGGAAGATCTATCCAATGGTGAGAGAGCTGTGTTAAAGTCTCCAAAGTATTATTGTGTTGTGGTCTATTTGATTCTTGTATTTGAGAAGGATTTGTTTGACATACATAGAAGCCCCATTATTTGGGGCATAGATATTTATGATTGTTATGTATTGTTGATGTATGATTCCCTTAAGAAGTATGAAATGACCTCCTTTATCTCTTTTCACCATCTTTGGTTTGAAGTCCACTTTATTTGATATGAGGATGGAAACTCTTGCTTGTTTGTGGGATCCATGTAAGTAATATGTTTTTTCCCACCCTTTCACGTTCAGTTTGTGGATGTCCTTTCCTGTAAGATGAGTCTCTTGAAGATAGCATATTGTTGGGTCTTTTTTTTTTTTATCCAGTCTGTCAGCCTATGTCTTTTAATTGGTGCATTTAGGCCATTTACATTCAGGGTTATTATTGAGATATGATTTGTAATTCCAGTCATTTTGGTTTGTTTTTGGTTTTTACCTTGAGTTGTTTTCTCTTTCGAATGGTCTTTCCTTTAGTGTAGTTCCTTTCTTTGTAAATTTTCATTGTTGGTTATCATTTCCTCCTCATGGAATATTTTGCTAAGAATGCTGTGTAGTGTGGGCTTTCTTGATGTAAATTCTTTTAACTTTTGTTTATCATGGAAGGTTTTTATTTTGTCATCAAATCTGAAGGTCAATTTTGCTGGATATAGGATTCTTGGTTGGCATAAGACAATTTCAGGCATAAGACAATTTCAGGGCTTGGAATATGCTAATTTCAGGCATAAGACAATTTCAGGGCTTGGAATATGCTATTCCATGATCTCCTGGCTTTTAGGGTCTGGGTTGAAAAATCTGCTGAGATATGAATTGGTCTCCCCTTGTATGTAATCTGGTTCCTCTCTCTTGCAGCCTTTAAAATTCTATACTTATTCTGTATGTTGGGCATTTTCATTATAATGTACCTTGGTGTAGATCTGTTGAAATTTTGTACGTTTGGTGTCCTGTAAGCCTCTTGTATTTGATTTTCCATTTCATTTTTCATATTTGGGAAATTTTCTGATATTATTTCATTGAAGAGATTGTGCATTCCTTTGGTTTGAAATTCTGCGCCTTCTTCTATCCCAATAAATCTTAGATTTGGTCTTTTGATGCTGTCCCATATTTCTTGTATGTTCCGTTCATGATTTTTTTACCATCTTCACTGTATGGTCAAGCTTATTTTCAAGATTGTATATCTTGTCTTCATTATCTGAGGTTCTGTCTTCCAGGTCATCTAGTCTGCTGGTGATGCTTTCTATTGAGTTTTTATTTGGTTTATTGTTTCCTTCATTTCAAGTATTTCTGATTGGTTTTTTTTTCACAATCTCTAGCTCTTTCTTAAAGTAATCTTTTGCTACTTGTAATTGCTCTCTTATCTCTTTGTTAGAATGATCAATGGTTGCTTTTATTTGCTCACCTATTTCTTTGTTGGATTGATCAATTTTTGCCTGTAATTGTTCACTTATGTCATTCTTTAGTTCACTGATCATTTTAATTATGTACATTCTGAATTCTTTCTCTGACATTTCAACAATTGTGCTGTCAATGGATTCTGTTACAGTCATATCCAGGTTTATTTGGAGTACTTTCTTCCCTTGTTTTTTCATGTTGATTGTGTATCTCACTTTCTTGAAATACCAATCTGAGGTATTGTAGCTTCTATCCTATAATCTTGTATTGACACCCCAGATTACCTGTGTCTCACCTTGGAGCTACTCTGTTCCCCCACTGTTCCCAGATGGGCACTACTGCCACTAAAGTTGGTGGTGGAGGCAGTGGATGTACCTCTAGAGGGCAGTGGGAGTGGCCTTGGCTGGGCTCCTGAGGCAGCCCCTGAGGGCTGTTTTACCCCTCTCTTGCACTCCTGCTGGTGAACAGGAACTCTGGAGCAGAACTGGAGGCGGGCCCAGGTGTCACTTAGGCAGGGTCACAAGCAGGAGAGTCTGTGTGTGACCCTTACAGTGAGTGTGAGCTCCTCTGGGGCTGGAGGCTAGCAGACTCTGATCTGCCTTCAACTGGGCAGCCCTGGCATTCCCTAAGGGCCGTTTTGGGCCTCCTGTCTCGCCTGACCACAGGAACTCTGGAGCGGAACTGAGGCGGGCCCAGAGTGCACTTGGGTGGGGCCTCTGCATGCTGGGATCTCTGCAGGCCACCCTTACCCTGGGTATGCCTTCTTCCGTGGCTAGCGTCTAGCAGCCCCTGGTCTCCTGTTGGCTGGACACCCGTGGAGTTTCCTGAGGGCGGATCTGGGCCCTCTGTGGCTCCTGCTGGTCCACAGGAACTCTGGAGCAGATCTGGGGTGGACCCAGGCTGCCCTTGGGCGGGGTTGGCTCATGCTGGTGTGACTAGAGTGACTCTTGCCCTGAATTTGGGGTCCCCAGTGGCTAGAGGTAGCAGTCCATGGTCTCCCATTGGCTGGACACCTGTGGAGTTTCCGGAGGGCGGATCTGGGCCCTCTGCGGCTCTTGCTGGTCCACAAGAACCTGTGTGTGTGTTTTCTGTCCTCTGGAAAGCTTTATGTTATATGATCATTAACTAGTCTTAATATTAAACTTAAGTGGTCAATTGAGACACATATTTCAAGACCATTCTATCACTGATTAAGAGTGGAGTGGCCAGTACTACGGATGATTTTCATTTATCCTCCTAGTTTTCTGGACAAATTTGGTGATTTTGTCATGTCTGGCAGCCTTTTCATCCACTGCTTTGATGACCTCTATAGCAACTGTCATGTATCAAGGAACAGCAAAACGACCAGAGAAGGATAGCCAGAGAAAAGCTCAGCACACATGGACTTGCTAGAAACTGTCCATGATTGTGGCATTATCAGGTTTCAAACATTTGGGACCATCTTGGACCTTCCTACTATCAGCTCCTTCAGTTCAGAAAACTCACAAGCAATGTGAGTAACGTGATCATCTAACATAGGTGCAGTGCCAGCACTGATTTGGCCTGTGTGGTCCACTTTGGCAGCCAAGCCAACTGCTACCCATTGCTGAGTCATTTTCTCCTGTCACCAACCACATCTGCCATGATGAACATCTTTGAAAGACACATTTTTTCAATGTTTTATTTGTTTTTAGTTATATATAAGGGTAGAATATATTTGACATATTATATGTATGTATAATGTCAAATATATTATTTTGGGAAGTATACCTTCCCATTCTTAAGTTATGTCTGATTTATTCTACTGTCTGAAAGGCACATTCTTGACAATGAAGCCCGTGTTGTCCCTAAGAAAAGTTTAGCTTAAAGCTTCATGTTTCATTTCGGTAGACTTCAGTTCATTTGTAATGTTAACTGGGGCAAAGGTGCAGACCATGCAAGGTTTGAAAACCCCAGCCTACAGGGATAGTACCAATATCCTCAATTTCACAGGCATCCCGGAGGGGCAGATACAAAGGCTTGTCAGTTGAATGAGCTGGTGTCAGGATGCAATCCAGAGTACTGTGTTCCACTGGCACTGGCATCTTCACGGGTTCACTTTCTATTCCTTGAGTCCAGGCACGTTAACACTTGGCTTCCAGTATGTTGTTACCATTCTTGCTAGAAACTGACATAAATACTACAATATTGGAAGTACTTATAGCCCATTTTCTCAGTGTGTGGAATGACACCTTTAACAATTTCTTCATTTCTCTTCTGGCTGTAGAGTGGCTAAATGGAATGCATTTTGTTAACATCAAGAAATGTTCAACAGGCACAATGGCACACACTTGCAATCCCAGTGGCTCTGGAGGTTGAGGAAGGAGGATCCTGAGTCCAAATCCAGCATTAGCAACTTAGTGAGGCCCCAAACAACGTAGCAAGACTCTGCCCCCTCTCAAAAAAAAAAAAAAAAAAGAAAGGGCTGGGGATGTGGTTCAGTGCTTAACCTGCCCCACTCCGCCAGTATTCAATCCCTGGTTATGAAAAAAAAGTTGCTTCTCAAACAGAAAAAAGCCAGAAGGGCATCTGCAGAATCCAAATGACCAACATCACCACTCTTGTACTTTAAGCTCATTTTTATGTAAAAAAGGGTTAAACACAAGTACTGTTAATACTCTGATAGTTGACCTGATAACCAAGATGGCTACCAAGTGACTAAGGGCAAGTAGCATATAAAGTGAGGATTCACTGAACAAAGGGATGATTCAAGTGCTGAAAGGACAGAATGGAACAGCAGATTTCATCAAGCTACTCAGAACACACAATGTAAAATTTATGAATCATCTCTGGAATTTCCCATGAAATACTTTTGGATCATGGCTGACTTTGGGTAAATGAAACCTCTGAGCCAGACTACAGATAATTGTACTTGCAGGGACTACTGTATTTGCATGTCTCCAGTTTCCACAGGCAGATCTCAGAGGTGATATCAGGCTCGTCAGCTTTCAGTTTATCCATGATACATCTTAACAGCCAGTTTATCACGTTTTTTTGTTCTTTTGTTGATGCCACCACCTTTATACATCAGATGGCTAGTAGCAGTGGACTTGACTGAGTCTACATATCTAATGAGGACAATATTTGAGTCCTTGCTTTTTCCTTTCTGATTTTCATGATACCAGCTGTGCTTATCAGCTTTTCATCACCATGACAAAACACCTGAGAAAAACCACAGAGAAAACATTTATTTTGGCTCACAATTACACAGGTTTCAGTCCACGGTGAGAAAGAATATCATGACAGAAGGGCATGGAGAGGAAAGTTGCTCACCTCATGACAGCCAGGAAACAGAGCAAGGAATGGGCCTGGGACAAGATACACCCTCTCAAAACATGCCTCCAGTGATATACTTCCTTCAACTAGGCCCCAGGCTTAGAGTTTCCACTACTTCCAAATAATGCCATTGGTATGAATCCATCGATAGACTAATCTGTTGATGAAGTCAGAGCCCTCATGATCCACTAACTTCCCAAAACCTCATCTCTGAATATTGTTGCACTGGGGACCAAACCATGAGTCAACACATGAGCACTTGGGAAACATTACAGATCCAAACTATAACACCTGTATTCTGGGGGCAACCCTGTTGTGAGTAAAATTGTGTCTGCTTTTGGCAGAGACTGATATTTCTGACTTCTTGTTGGCTGTTGCCAGGGACTACTCTCAGCTTTTAGGTGGTAGCCATGAGGCCATTTTACAACATGGAGCTTACTTCTTCAAAGCCAGAATGACTGTTTCTTCAGACTGCTTGAATCATAAATCATAGAGATAATTATACCATTATCTGTGCCACTTAATACAACTAAATCAAGGGAGTGATAATTCATTTTCAGAGGTTGTAATCACATGCAAAAGGAAAAGATTACATAGGATATATATAAAGGTTCTCAGGAATCCTAAAGGCCACCACAGAAGTCTGCCTGTAACATGATGCATTAATTCACATCTTTTAGAAGTTTAAAGGTTTAGAATAGAAGCTGACCTCTTAATTTTTTCTTTATACTATTTTCTCAATAACATTAAAATCACAAGCTAAGAATGCAAAAGGGTAAAGGGTAAGAAAGCAATGTTTATTGATTACCAAATGTGTGTCAGGCATTGTGGTAGGTATGTTACAATTCATTCCACATCAGAGGAAGAACATTTGAATTAAGGAGGTACAATAAGAAATATGTAACCAAATCAAGAGTCCTTAAGTACTTATAAGTATAGATTAGAAAATTAGATGGTGGTAATAATGGCCATTAAGTTGAAAGGTTAAAATTGATATTTCCAAAAATTTCCTAAAATGTGATTAAATATGTTTCTGATGGTCTTAAAAAACAAATGCATTTCCCAGTGTAATTTAAACTTTTTTTTCTTTTTAAAGCAAAACAGATTTTAGTTGCAGAGAATTTAAAACAGACTGTAGCTTATGCAACTAAATTTAATAGCCTAAAATATTTCCTCCTAACTCATGCTCCACATATTTTATTAATCTATGAATAAAATTTATTCCAGGATGGTACTGCACATATTTAATCACAGTCAAATCATTCTTCATCTAGAAGATCAAATATAGCTAATATTACTTAGAAAATTAAAACTACAAAAGGCTTTGAAATTAAGGAACATTTTAAACCACATTTAGGTTCAAACACAACTCTCATTCTAAAGCATCAAGAAGTCTAAAGCACTATCTTGGTCCAGAGCAATCAAGATAAGAATATCAAATAATTCCAGTTTTACATGATTTTATTAAATAGTTAAGTGCTTGAAGTCTCTGGCAATATACTAATGCTAGAATACATAACAGAAACTATAAACACAAGTTAAAAACTAACTCTAATGCATGATTTTCTGTTAATTTTGTTACCTAATGTAGGCTAATAACATAGCTGAAAAACTACAAATGTAATCATATATTATTAAAAAAAAATAAAAATAACCCAGCTGGACATGGGAGGCTGAGGCAGGATTGCAAATTCAAGGCCAGATTGGGCAATTTAGCAAGATCTTGTGTCAAAATAAAAATTTTAAAGGGTTCGGGATGTAGATAAGTGGTAGAGTGCCCCTCGGTTCAACGCTCAGCACAAAAAAAACAAAAGAACCTGACTCAATATACAAACACCTAAATAATTTCATCTATGTAAAAAATGCACTAGAATTCTGTTGATGAATAAGATATCCTCAAAAAACATACACTTAAAACCCAAGAGATATTTTCTAAATTCTTACAAATTATATTTTCAAAAAGCATTTTACACTAAAATGCTTCATTCTTTTTCTTAGCCCAGATAAATATTTTGGAAAGCTGGAAGAAAACTTTTCATTTCCCAGTTTGTTTGAGGTGTCTCAATATGCTTTGGAAAAGATATTTTTCCCATTCTTATTTTGGCATTTATACACATGGCATAAATTTAAGCTTTGAATTGGCATGTACAAAATCCTGTGAGGAAATCACAGACCAGAAATAAAAAGCTGGCAATTTCTGATTTCTGAAGCAGAGCATGGAACATTTGCAGTACCCTACTTTCCTTAGTGGTAAACTAGGCATTCTTTCCAGCCAGATGTTTGTACTGTTATCCAAAGCCCAATTGAATAAGGTACTAGCAAGTAAGACATCATTGAGAAGTTCCTTACAAGGATGCAAACTAAATGAATACTACATATTTCTGTATAATTCAAAGTATACAGGGATCCAAAGGTGGAAACAAAAAGAACTCAGTCGTTTTTAGTAATAGCAGACTAGATAATTAATACATATTGACTCACTGCAAAAACTAGAAAAACTGGGGGAACAACAAAAGCAGCTACTTGAATGCATCAGGATGCTAAAGTGGCAGTAAAAAAGCTTCAGGATTGAGAAGTAAATGTATACAGGTAAGCCTAACCTTTGGGCTGCTTTCCCCCTAGGGACATCTGCTGATGAGGTGGCTCACAGCTGAGCAGAGGTTGCAAAGGACTCTCAAAGACAGCAGAGAAAAAAAAGTTTGGGCCCACCAAGATAGGGATCCTATGAATGCTCCAGGATTAGAAGGGGATCTTCCCTACAACAATGCAAAACTCTGGGACTGAATCCATCTCAAGCCCTTTAAGGAATAGTGATACAGGATCATAAAAACCCCTACCTACCTTCTAGAAGCAAAAATAAACATGAAGATGACATCATCCTTCTTCAAAGTAATTCCTACTATTTTTCAGATACTGTCAACACACAAAATAATCACCAGTATCATCATCAGGTATACTTGGGTGAGAATCATTATCATGAAAATAGGGAGACCCACAGGGGAACCAGATAATTGAGTTATGCCACACAAACTTTAAGTATGTGTAATACAAGGAAATCAAAGACTTGACTAAAAATTTCAGAAAACTGGCATTTTTTTCAAAAAGTCATACAAATGGGAAGTCTAAAACTGAAGGAAAAAAAATACTCAAATTGAGAATTCTGTAAGTAGATTTAAAAAATTAAACAGCCAGGAGAGGGGGCACATGCCTGCAATCCCAGTGACTCAGAAGGCTGAGGCAGGAAGATCATCAAGTTCAAGGGAAGCCTCAGCAACTTAGCAAGGTTGTAAGCAACTCAATGAGACCCTGTCTCAAAATAAAAAAATAAAAAGGGCTGAGGATGTGGCTCAGTGGCAAAGTGCCTCTGGGTTTAATCCCCAGTATCAAAATAAATAAACAAATAAGCAGAGATGAAGAAAAATTTGGTAAACTATAATTTAAGTCAGAAGTAAATTAACAGAAACTGGATTGTGCAGAGGGGAGTGAGGGGAGGGATGGGGCTGTGGGGATGGGAAGGACGGTAGAATCAGACAGACATTATTACCCTATATACATGTATGATTACACTACTGGTATGACTTTGCATCATGTACAGCCAGAGGAATGAGAAGTTGTGCTCCATTTGTATACAATGTGTAAAAACACATTCTGTTGTCATGTATAAGTAATTAGAACAAATTAAAAAATTAAAATTAAAAAGAAGAATTAAATTAACAGAATCAAGACAGACAAAAGGATAGAAAATACAGGAAAACATGTCAGAGACACAGGGAATATAGCCAGAATCCTAAAGGAATGAAGGTGAATGAAGGCAAACCTGTATTTGAAAATTAATGAATTTCCAAAACCAGTAACAAGTACTTTAAATCATGAAGTAATGATGACTATCTTCACACAATTAGCACAATCCATGTCGTAGGAAACTTCATAAGACAAACAACTAAGGTTTATAATAAACTGCAAGAGGAAAAAGAGGTGAAGCACTAACAGAAAGCATCAAAGAGATTAAGAAACCAAACACAGTTACTCTATGTGGACTGTAACTGGATCCTGATTCAAAGAAATCCATTTGGGGAAAAAAAAAAACTGTGACAGCTATGAAACAGGTAAGCTCCGAGAGAGTAACTGGGTATGATTAATTAAAAAGTTATTGTTCATGTTTATTTGATTTAGGTATGACAGTGGTTTTGGGAATTATGTTAGAATTTACATTGTTTTAGAGATTTGCTATATTTACAGAGGAAATGGTTAAAAATAAGTGGAATTTGCTCAAGATAATACAAAAGTGGCAATACTAGGGTTATACATTAAAGACAATTCAACACAAGTTAACTGCAATGGATTTATGCAAGTTCATTACACTTTTCTGTGTACTTTTGCCCATGTTCAACATTCTTCCATAATAAGTTTTATGTAATTATTAGTAACCCTGCTTTCTTCACACACCAGCCATCTTCAAAATCCAACCTTTACTGTCAGTTTCTAAGACAGTACAGAACTAGCATATCAACTCTTCAAAGCCAAGTTTAATAAACTTATCAAATGTTAATTAAAACCACAGTCATTAAACTGCATCACCCTAGGCCAAATCAGTAATTTTATACAATAGGAAAAAACTTCAGAAATGTAGTACGGCTATTATAACAAGTTTAACTTGATGAAGAATCTTGGAGTCAGGAAACATAATACAGATTCAATTTATCATTAATTTGTTTCATTTTATTCGATGGTATCCATTATAGTAAATTTTCAGTGTTACAACTTCAAAATAAACCAGACAAAAATAATCTGGAATTTCATTTTTCATTAACTTAGAGTTGACCAATTCCAAATTCGGTTGAATATCCCTTACTGGAAATGCTTGGGACCAAAAGTGTTTTAGATTTCAAAGTTTCTCAGATTTTGGAATATAAGTATCCCTAATCAAAAGTCCAAAATCTGAAATGCTCCAAAGTTGAAAACTTTATGAGCTCAACCTGTATTTTACCATGCCACATACTTACAACAGTACATTATTTACAAAGTCAAGTTGTGTCTTATACTCTCTTTAAAACAGATCTCAGCATAGCATTCTGAAAGTTTAGAAACTTTGCTTATAGGTAGTAGTGATGGGGGATCTTTAAATATATTCATCTACGAGTAAACAGAAAAAGTAAACAATGCCTTTAATGTAGCTTTGACTACTCTGAGTATTGAAAGGTGAGTGTATATACACACATACAAAGATAACATAAAACATAAGCATTCACATTTAAAGTATGAAATGTATTTTTAAAAATAATCTGTTATTTTTATACCTCCTGTATCATAGATAATACAGATTAAAGATTCTGTTTACAACGGACACCTTCTGGGAGTTGCTCCATGGGAATTCCAGAGGAACATGGTAATGTTTATATTCTTTGGAATCTGTATCTACAAGTAATTGAATTCACTTAGCATGGAAACCAAAATAAGCCGTTCAAGTATTTAAAATAAATTTTCCAATATCATATCAAGGTGAAAAGTGATTTCTAGTCATGTTTTCATTCCTTTCCAAGTATATACTGCAAAGAAGTTCTCATTAACAAGGCTTTACATAAAATTATATATAAGCTATGACCTGATATTTCCTGTTGATAGGTTTAAACTATTCAAGCTTTTACTCTCTTACTGAACACTGAGGAGAAAGACTTTTCTAAGGTACACAAGGCAGTTAGCTTTGAACCTTTGTGGAAAACATGGTCAAATTTTATCTAATCTAATAATGGAAACTATGGTACTAAACTTCACTTTAAAAAAAAAAAATCCATGATCTAGAACTACTTGGCATTAAAAGATCAAAAAACAGGGGCTGGGATTATGGCGCAATGGTAGCGTGTTCGCCTTGCACGCATAAGGCACTGGGTTCGATCCTCAGCATCACATAAAAATAAAATAAAGATATTCTGTCACCTACAACTAAAAAATAAACATTTAAAAAAAAGATCAAAAAACACTGCTTCAAGTTTTATTATTCCCCTACACAAAATCTGTCAATGGTTTACCACTGAAATATTCAACCTCCTTAAGTTGCAATTAAACTTACTCAACCTTAATCCTTCTAGGTACCATGGTAAAAACCACACCCCAGGCATTCTGGATCTCCAGGTTTCCAAACAAGTTTCCTTCCTTCTGATTCCTATTTATACTGTTCCCTTTTCCCAGAATTATAATCCCTGCCTCTCTGCCCATGGACCCATTTTTCCTTCAAGACCTGCCCTACTCCATCTGATCATCCCTGCCAAAAATTGTTTCTTCCTTTCAATAGCATTTTTAATGATGTATTCCTGTTACACTTACTGAAGAGATTTAACCAAGACACGATAGCTACTCACCAACTGAACACCAAACTCTATAGGGTGCAGAGTTGCTATGTGGACAAGGTGCATTTGCATGGATGCTTTACCTCCAATCATCACTGAGTTTGTTTATTTACTTATGGCAAATGTAGTTTTTCCATAACATGGCACCAGTAAGCTGTAAAGAGGTTGAACATGGCTGTACTTTTAAGGCTGAGGAAATTCTATAAATGTGAAATAAACAATATAATTCAGCTCTCATCTGATTATAGTGTAGAGCAAAAGAAAGAAGATGTAAGTAGTAAATGACAGCAGGAACAAAGTCTTATTTGAACTGTCCTTGTTTTCCCTTCCCTTCTACGATCACTGGAGGTTTGTGAATGAGATAAAATACACGTTGTTCTCCTAGAACACTTAAGTTAATTCTCATTTCCTAGAACATCTCTGGCCAATTCTTTAATTTCCTAAATATAGGTAACGATATTAGGAATTATACCGGTGGACTATAATACCTGGAATGATATATGGCTAAAATAAATTTGATTTAGGTAATCTCATATCAAAACTACTTCCATATACTGAATAAAACTCACTGTAGGTGAAAGCTATTGAATCAAAGCCTAGTAATACTAGAAAAAACTTGAAAAACTTGTATTATTGTAATTAATTTTAATTAAGTAACAGCAATGGCAAAAAATTGCTACTTTATCCCCATGATGTAATAAAAATTACATTTTAAAATTTGAGGATGTAATACACTGAAGTTAGGAGAAAACATGTTTGTCTGTAGTCCATATTCTGTGAAACACAATTCAAAACTATACATTTAAAAAATCTTTAAAAACTAACATCCATCACATAATTAAATCTTCTGAAAAGTAAAATAGATCTACACCATCAAGTCTGTCCTATAAATTACAAAAAAAGTTAACACATATTTTGTGTGCTTAAGTAGCCATTTTAGACTTAACAAACTACAAAAATGACTGCTGAAGTATCTGTGAATAGAAAAATTTTTTAAAAAGCCACTCAGAGACCCTTCAAAGTTGCTTTTGAACTTTTAAAATCAGTACTGATTTCCAACCCAATAATAAACTTATTAAAAATAAACTTATTAAAAAACAATTTAAAACCTGGCTTTTAGTTTAGACTCTGCCTGCATTAAAAACACCGATTACTTGTTTGGTTTCAGATGTGAAATCCAACAGCACAGCCTCATGGACACAGAACTTACTTACTTCATAACAATTCTATTACTGAGTTTCTTATAATATACCAAGCAGAATACATTATAATTTTTGATTTAAAAATTTCAATGCAAAACCTTGAAAACCCCTACAAGCTCTAGACCTGATTTTTTAAGTAGTGAGAATAATTACACACCCCAAACACTTGAAAGGAGGAACTAAAGAGAAATACGGGTTGAGCATTCCTAATCTGAAAATCCAAAATGCTCCAAAATCCAAAACAAAATTTGAGTGCCAACATGATCCCACAAGTGGAAAATCCACACCATGAACTCTTGTTTCACCCATAAGATCATCACAAATATTGTGCAGAAGTACCTTCAGATTATGTGTATAAAGTATATGTAAAACAAATCAATTTAAAATTTAGAATTGAATCTTATACCTCAAATATCCCATTATATACATGCAAATATTAGAAAATCCAAAAAATTCTGTTCCAAAGCATTTCAGGTAAGAAATATCCAATCTGTAATATATACTGTGTTTCAGGTTCTTGATCTAGCATGTTCCTATGTTATATTACTTAACCTTCAACAATAATCTAGTGAAGTGGGCACTATCATCATTCCCATCTTACAGGTGAAACAACCAGGGCCCAAGCGGATTGAGTAATTTGCCATAAGCCAGTATGGCTTAAGTCTGTTTTTAAACACTACACTACTTACTCTACATTGCTACTCTAAATTGAATGTAATAAAAATTATATATATTTCCTATAAGGAGAGGGAAGTTCTAAATAACAGAAGTCAAGGGCTATTGGGAATACCATACCACATTTTAGTAGAAACAGGATTTTATTTTTTAAAACAGAAAAACTAAATACCATTTGAAATACCACAATATTTTTATATATTTGACTTGGAACACCTTGAATGTAATGACTAAAGTGTTTGTGTTGGGTTCATGTTTTAAAAAAAACATAAATATTCTTAGGTATCAGTACCAACTTTTAATTTATATGTGAATCAGAATCTATATTATATGCTTGAAATACAGAAAAATACATATTAAAGAGCACTCCCAAACTTTGAAGCTTTATTATATTCATTGCCATACATACATAACTAGAAGTCCTTTTCAATGGCTTGATTCTAAAACTCACTTTTTACTATTCAATTTGTATAGTTTATTTAGTCAAGTATATTCCAATCTTCTTTTGTCCATTCCTTATAGTTGATGTTGTATAAAATGTCACTAGTATCAGACTGGTCAGATGGAAAACATCCCACAAGGTAAAGGGGGCAAGTGATAGAAGTTGTGAAAAGTAATGACAAAAGAAGAGATCTGTCAACTTTCACATCTGTTCTTCTAGGTAGTCCACAGACCATTTTGTAGGATAAAACCAGTTCTTAAAGCAAAGCAGCAGCCACTATGTATGAGTACTAATTGTTCTTTTCCCATTGGCATTTGTGGAATTTTCTGTACTGTTACTTTTTATGGAGTCTAACAAACTTTTAATTCTTTCACTTGCAGGCCTTTTGTTTTTCTTCTTGGCAAGAGACTTACTATTTGTGACCGATGGTAGTAGTAGGGCTGCCAGTCCCCAGGGCTGATTACTTGATGGGGAAGGTCCATCTTTATCTTCCTCTTGTAAAATCCAGGCACTTTCTCTGGCCAAATCTACAAATTTTTGTAGCTGACTTTGACTTACATTTTTGCTAATGTTGAGAGAAGTTTCAAAAGGGTTCTGAATGTATAGAGGGGAAGAATCAGGTTTGTTTTGTTCCCTTCCCTATAGATTGTGATATAGAAGAAAAATATGTATAAATATATGAAGGGTTTTAATGACAAAAACACATAAAATACCACCATTAACTTTACAAGGTAAACAAATCCTTTCCTAAGGGAGATAGGTAGGTATATATGTAATATGAATGTATATGTGTGTACTTCTGTTGTCTTTCCCATTTTAGTTTTATCAGTAGCGTTAGAGAAAAATTAACTTAGGTTTATGAGTGATGATGTCACTGCTCAGATGTCAGGTATCTGCACTAGTTCAAAAATAAAAATATTTTTTAAATAATGTGACTTTTACCTAAAAAGAACACGAAAGGAAGAGAAATGATAGAAAATAAGATGACAATACATTTATCTTGGTAAAAGCCTATTACAGTAGACAGAGAAAAATATAAAATTAGAATCTTTAAATGTTGTAATTAGTTTCCCAAGTATGAAATGAAAAAGAGAGAACAAAGGATTATTTGTTATTCATTTAATACACTTTTAAGCTTCCATTACATTCCTAAACATCCAATAGTAAGGTTCTTCTACTTAAGACCACACCTCAGAGAAATATAAACTGTGAATCACATAAACAGTACTAGCTTATCTGTTTTTTCCTCTTTCAAATATTACATAAATATTCAAAAGCCAAAGATCTGGATTCTCCAAACTTGGTAGCACCTGTTTATTCCCCAATTTCTCTCATGCTCCTGCTCAGCGGGTGTCATGCCTGCCTGCCATCTCTGAACCCCAAGTACAAAAACAATTAAGAACATGTATGTTTGGTGACTTTTTGCTTCTAGATCACAGCCCAGTGCTTTCATTGTCCCTTCCCACTCCCCTCCTCACACTTTTATTTTAACAAAGTCTCCCAAAGCAGGAAAGGAGAACTGAAGAAAGGACAAAAAACAGTATCTATGTTCTTGCTTTATGAAGCTAATCTCATAGTCTGTAACCAAGTATCCAGATCTAAACAAAACAAACCCAAAGAGCTATCATAAGCATCCCCTAATTGTAAACATTTTGCCTAAGGTTTTGCTCTGATTTTCTTTCTTAGAATAATGTCTATCATTAGAAGAACCACAATCATAAATTCATATACTCTAAATAAATTAATTCCTAAGGGCTCAAATTGAGAGAATCACTCAAATCTTGGGACTTCATATTAAATTTACTACATAGAAAAACAAATCTAGTTTTAAAACAACCATATGTAAAATTACGTTTTCCAGAAAACTTTTCCGGATATAATTCCACATTTTAAAGAATATAGTATTAACACTAAATGATGTCAGAGGTGCCATAGCAGTGTGACAAAGGCAGATGTTAAAAGAGCTGCCTTTTGCTCTTCCAATTAACTAGATGAACAAGCTTAGGTAAGTTAGGTAACTCCTACAGACATCGTTCTCCTTACTACTAGTACTTTAACACTGAAATGAAACATCTGTTAGCATACTCTAAAAACTAAATTAAAAATATCAGTGCAGTAGAACACAAGATACCTTAAAACAAAAACTAAACATTTACCTGTCGAATATTTATGGAATTCTTATTGAAAGCGAAATTGCCAAAATATTCAAAAAATTCCTTCAGTAGTAATTCTGCAAGAAAATAAAGGAAAGTAAGAAGAAAGATTGAACCAAAAAAGGAACAAAGAAAAAGAAAAGCACTTACCTAATGTTTCTGTGTTTCCTGAAGGTTTAATTTTATTCAAGTCACGAATAAATGTACAATTGTTGCCTTCTATTATACACTTATCTTCTGCATCTTAAATAGAAATTAAAAATACTTCACATTATACTTCAAAGATATTTCCTATTTCAGAAAATGACTGCTTTAAATAAATCAAAATTTTACATGTAGGTGTATGTGTCCTATTGTAAGTGTTATAAATGTTTACAGTTAATATAAAACTTAAAACTTGATTTTAGAAGAATTGAGACTATACTACAGTAAAATTAACATTACATTTTTTTGAGGGGGCCTACTGGGGATTGGATCCATAGGTGCTTTACTACTGAGGTACATCCCCAGCCCTTTTAATTTTTTATTTCAAGACAGGGTCTAAGTTAGGATCTGATTAGGATCTTGCTAAATTGCTGAGGCTGGCCTCAAATTTCTAATCCTCTTTCATAAACCTCCCAAGGTGCTGGGAATACAGGATTACAGGCATGCACCACCTTGCCCAGGCAGTACTTTAGAGTGGCTAAATTCAGTTAATTCAGTAAAACAAATTCAATAACACACTAGTTTTAGGCATTCAACTGTTCTAGTATTATTTAGAGGTAATCATTTCCTAATTATTGATATACAGCCATTATAAAATCCCTTGCACACTCTAATCCATCTTCCACTCTATAACACATATAAAAATGCAGTTTTCAGAGTAACTCACATTATTCAAAAGTCAAATCCATGGCTATTTCCTATCTCAACACATTTCATAATTTTAAGCTGTTGCTCCATTCTTTTAGTTCCATCCTCCATTCAAGCTTCTCTGTGTTTGGATTATAAGCATGCTGTTAACCTCTACCTTCGACTGGGACTTAAGGGCCTCTATCCTATTCATTATTGTACCTCTTCCTTCCCTGTCTAGCCCACAACAAAGATGTGCCGCATATAGCTGGCACATAATAATCTGAATGACTACTGGTATTTGATTCTGAATGCCTCTATTTATACCAAAGAGAAACTAGAAAGATAAACAAGGTTCCTTTAAACTTCTGTCTCCTCTTTTTCTGTGTTTTTTGTCAATTTCTATTACTGCTAACTTCTCAAACTTTATTCTACACTCAAACACACTCATTTTAATAGTGAATTTTACATATTCTTCTATGCAACTTATATATACTGAAGAACTGGTATCTAGAGTTCTATTTAGATCTACTTTTGGGGACCTGGGCACATGTTTAACTATTTCAAGTAATCTATAATTTTTATTTTTTGTGACACAGCACCAGGAACATATATTGATGGTCTTTTAGTGGTTGTTTCTTTTTTTAGGACTATTTATCCCATTAAAGCTTTACTAACATTCCAGAAATGTACAATGATTACAAACTAAGAGTATCTCTGACTGCTGCTTTTCACTGAAAGGATTTCAACAGATAATTTGAAATTTGAAGGAAAAAATTATTCTCCAATTCAAGATATGGCCATCTTTTCAAAACCCCTAAGGCATTCAAATATAACATGCAGCTTTGTCAAATCTTGCTCCTTCTTTTTCTTACTGTAACTAACACCCAAATACACATAAAGTCCAATCCAAGAGTCATTAGCTACCTGCAGCTGGTAAAATTAAAATTTCAGTTCTTCAGTCACAATAACCATCTTTCTAGTGCCTTAACAGGACTAGGTGGCTTGGGGCAACACTACCATATAGCACAGATACAGAACATTTCCACCACTGCAGAAGGTTCTCTTGGAAAATGAAATTAGACCCCTCTCACTCTGCACAGATCTCAACACAAAGTGAATCAAGGACCTATGAATTAGACCAGAGACTCTGTGCCTACTAGAAGAAAAAGTAAGCCCAAATCTTCATCCTGTCAGCTTAGGAATCGAATTCCTCAACAAGACTCCTCAAGCACTAGAAGTAAAATCAAGAATCAATAAAGGGGATGGTATCAAACTAAAAAGCTTCTTCACAGCAAATTCTCAATTCACAAATTGAGAACATGAAGAGAAAACCTACAGAATGGGAGAAAATCTTTGCCACCTGTACCTCAGATAGAGCATTAATCTCCAGGATATACGAAGAACTCAAAAAACTTAACACCAAAAAAAAAAAAACCCACACACACACACACACACACACACACACACAATGGAATGTTACTCAGGCATAAAGAAGAATGAAATTACGGTATTTGCCAGAAAATGTATGGAAGTGGAGACTATCATGCTAAGTGAAATAGGCCAATCACAAAAACCAAAGACCAAATGTTCTCTCTGAAATCCGAATGCTGACTCACAATTATCAGGGGGAAGGAAGGAATGGAAACTCACTGGACTGGGACAGGGGAAATGGGGTAAAGAAGAATGGAAATGGAAAAGATGGTAGAATGAATCGGACATAACTTTCCTATGTTCATATATGAATATATGACCAGTGTAACTCCACATCATGTACAACCACAAGAATATGAAGTTATATTCCATATGTCAAAAAACACTCTACTGTCATGTGTAACTAAAAAGAACAAATAAAAAAAGATATTTAAAAAAAAAAGAAAGTTCTGTTGGATAGTATTGTCTTAGAAACCTGATTCTCAGTCTATTCAGAGATGACACCCCATCACTGTTTAATCCTGTGCCACTGATTTTTTTCTTAAAAATATTGTATGAAAAAAAATATTGCATGAAACAATGGCAAATTATTCCTAAGTAAGTACAAACTCTCAGTTGTGAGGAAAATAAACCCGGAAGTACCTTATTTAACTCATAACAGAAATGTAATGACACCTTCCGTTATATTATGTGAACTTAAAACAACATAAAAAATGAAGTCCATGTACTTATTAAATCCCTTGCTTCCCTTGGAAATCTCCAGCTTTTTATGGATTGGAATAGCAATCACTGTTTTTCAGCACAATACATATGAAAAATAAGTCACTGAGTAACATTCTCACAAACACAGATTGATAAACTTAGCCACATTTTTCAGGAAGCCATATGATACTACAATAATTCATAATTTGTAACAGAGATCAGTGTTGGCAATAATTGGTATTAATAGATTACTAAGGGTTGCAGTATAATCATATCTATGGGCTGTATAACCATTTATGTTCATTTATCTGGTCAAAGGAACAGAATGCAACATTGTGTCAGATACAAGCACTTCTAATAAATAAGTAGAGGATGATGGGAACATGAATAAAGGATGTAGTAGGCATCAAGTTCATATGAAGGCTTAATATCTTTTATAAAAAAATATTTTATCATGGTCTATTTATAATAAGAATTTACTAGAATTAGAATAGCTAAAAATTATATAAAGAGCTATATTCAAGTTCTATTAAAATTATTAATACGTCTAAGCCTTCCAGGATGCCATGAGTCAGCAATCATTAAATGAGAGAGGCCAACATGTGATTCTGCTCTACTAATTAACAATGCTAACTGTGGAGGATAGAAGCTTAGGCTTAGCAGACATCTAAGGAAAGCTTCCAATGTGAGGCTACACAAAATAAAGTGGAAAAACTATTTTTAAAAAGAGGCTAGACAAAGAAGACAACATGAATAGATCATATTGACGCCTCTGACCATTTTTGAGAAATGGTTAATATGTAGCAAATCAGGGAAACAAAAATAAGAAAACCATTAGCTCCAAATATATAAAAAGTTGGGCAAGAAAGGAAATTTATTTTACTTCATGATCAGATATGAATAGCATTTATATACTCGTAATAATGTACTAAGTACATAGCAAAATTATGATATATGAGGGATAGAAAGGATATGCACACAGTGAGGGCTACAGGAAGAAAACAGTTAATTCTTCCTCTTCCATAAAGGGAAGTCTTAGGTATCTACACCTTTAAAAAAAAAAAAAGAAAAGAAAAAAAGAAAGTAACTCAAGCATCTGATTTAGAGAATTAAATGTGTGAAATAAACCAGTTAAAAGAGTTAAAACTAGTTAGCCGCTTATGCACCAAGACAAAAGAAGTAGAAGGAACAGGTTCAGAGGGTAAATTATTGTTACAAAATTTGTAAAATTAGTTTACTCTTTAACTATGTGTCTGTAACTTTAACACAAATGAAACATTTTTTAAAAACATTATTTTCATAAGACTGTTAACACTAGTAGGAGTGAAGTCAACCAGAGTGTGCATGTATTTGACAGCATTAGACATATATATATACACACACACATACATATATGACAAAAGACTCATACCCAAAATATATAAAAAGTTCCTACAAATGAATAATACAAATACCCCAAAAAGAAAATGATCAAAGGGCTTACAGAAGCTTCACAAGAAATACTCAAATGGCTAAAAAGAAACATGAGAAGATGTTCAACTTCATTAGTCACTGGGGAAAAGGAAATTAAAAGCATACCATGATGCAATTATAGAAGCACTAAGAATAGCCAACCTTATAGTATCAGATGTCTGCAAAGACAACAGCTAGAACTTACATATAATATGCATGGGAGTTTATACTTTGGACTATTATTTGGTAATATCCACTAAAACTGAATATACCTAAATTCTAAGATTCAGTAACTCTACTTCTGGTATACACCTTACAGAAATGAATGCCCATATTTACCACAAGACATGTGCCAGAAAGTTCATATCAATGGATGGATATTTGTTATAGTTCCAAATTACAAATTACTCAGATACCCATCAAAAAATAGAATTGAAACATGTTTTGGCATATCCATATAATGAAATACTATATATTTATAGAATTTATAGTTCACAAATAAACTAAAAGTATGCATCTACCAAAAATGTTAAAGGACAAAATCAGACACAAAAGAATACACACCATATGATGCCATATATAAACAGTTAAAAATCTGTGCTGTTAGGAAGGGTGGGGTGGAGTAGGGTCTCAAAGGAAGCATAACTGGAATTCCCGGAGCATTTTATCTAATCTGGTGGTAGTTACGGGTGTGTTCTGTTTGTGTAAATTAGTATATATACATGCTCTTCTACATGTATTTATATTTCAGTTTAAAAAGTGTTAAGTTCTGGGACTGGGATTATGGTTCAGTGGTACAGCGCTTGCCTAGCATGCATGAAGCACTGGGTTCGATTCTCAGCACCACATATAAATAAATAAAATAAAGGTCCATCAACAACTAAAAAAATTTTTTTAAAAAGTGTTAAGTTCTGAAAAGTGCTTAGGTTTTAATTCTAGCTCTATTACTCTATAGTTATGTGACCTTAAGAAATTTAGAAAACTGCTCAGTCTTATTTTTCTCATCTACAAAATGAAAACAGTAAATCTGTCTCATGTGTTTACTGGGAGTACTGAACGAAATGCTGCATACAATATTTTAGCCAAGTGCCTGGCATAGAGCTAGCCCTCAATAAATTGTTAATGGATCATAAATTAAGGCTTGCCTCTATCCTGAGGTCTCTGCATCAATACTGATAATGACGCTGCCCAGTCATTTCTTCCTCAACCTCCTAATTCATCACTAAGGACCTAGACCAACAAAACTCTTACCAACTAATGTTTATAAGAGGAAAACACTATATATAAGTACTAAGCACAGAAGTAAATAAGCAAAGCCAAAAAAGATGGAGGATAAAAGAAGATAAGACACATGGGGGAAAGTAGTAGAGACTGCTAGGAAACACAAAGAAATAGAGAAATTTAAGAGCAACTAAAATATAAAAGTCCCCACTGTAGCCCACCTTGCTCAATACAAACAGCCCTCAGTGTTAAAATGTTCATCCAATTGTTTGAAAGATATTTACTAAACTTGTACTATGGACTCAACTGTATGCCAGGAACAAAAGAAGCAGAGACAAACAAAGACAGTCTGCTCTAGAGAAGCTTTACCAAGTTGAGTTGTTCAGATAAAAGAACCATAGCAACCTAATAGCTGTTCCAGTATAGGTGTGTAAGAGCACTTAGAAGCCAATAGAGCACTACCTCTTGGAAGGCAGGAAGGATGGCCAGAGAAGACCTTGCACTGGGTTTGTCTGCTTTCTCCCATGATTCATCTTGAGAAGTTCTCCAGGTAAAAAAAAAAAGGTAGAGAGGTGGCCATCACAGACAAAGGCAGAGACATGAAAAAGCATGGAAGATCTAACATCAGCACATGTTAGAGTGCTCACAGAAATCAGTGTAAGAGCAGATGAAAGAGAAGACCACAAAGGGCCTATATACAATGCTAAAAAGTTTGGGCTTTATGTTATCCTAAGTTCCAAGCAGTGCTTTATTACAAAGTCCTAGAAGTTCTGAAGGTGTTCCAAGAATTCATATTGCCCTCTTATTAATAAACAAGCAAAAAGTATGTTTTTTTCATTTAAAAAGATTTCTTTTAGTTACATCTACAGATGGACACAATACCTTTATTTATTTTTATGTGGTACTGAGGATTGAACCCAGTGCCTCACACACATTAGGCAAGTACTCTACCACTGAGCTACAACCCCAGCCCTTTTTTTCATTTTAAAAAGAACAAATTGATAGACTCTATTTGTATATATAATGTATATGAGCCACAACTTAAACAAAAAAATCCAATGATTATATACAAGATTCAAGCCATCCAGTTGATGAGTACCTCAGATGGATTTTGATTGTTACAGTTCAGCACTTTTTATTCTTAGTCATTTATTCTTTAATCCATCAATACTGAACTGCTGACTAAAACCAGAAAATTGAAAAACCAGATTTTTGAAAAACACATAAATGAGGAAGAAAATATATTGATAAATTTTCCTCAAAAATGATTTTCATCACATCCTTAATATACATTTAAGAAAAATTATTTTATAGCAACTTCAAAAGTAAAAAATAATAAAGTATACAAAAACTATAATAACTGGTGCAACTTACTGACAACTGATACCTACACTATGCTATATGCAAAGAATTACAAAAAGTCTAAAAATTTCTTTTACAATGTTTAAAAACGAAAAGAAAAATTTTAGAGTAATTTGACAGTTTTAAGTAGAAAACTAAAGAATTCCAAACTAGTTCAGTCTGTTTTGATGTCATAAGACATAAATATATTTAAACTTATTTTTAAAATCGATTTAGAATAAAAACAATATGCAATTTTTAATTTGTTCACAAATCATATACTTTTTCCAGAAAATTACTGGAAATATTTTTAAAAGATTTTAACTTTAAAATTTTTTTTTGAGGGATTTTAAAAGAGAGAACACTATCAGATAAGTCCTTTTGAAAAGTTACTTTGTCAGGTAAGAATAGATGGTGGGCAGCAAACTAGAGCTAAGAGGAGAATATAACTCTTCAAAGGAGGTGCAAAAGGAACTGATTCAGGCAGAGTAGGGAGTATTTGTAAGACTGGAAAAGAACAATCAGGATGCTCAGTGGTGGTCTGCCACTAACATAAACCTGCCTCAGTTATTCCTCCTTTGTATAGCTTCTTCTCTTTTTTTTTTTTTGAACTCTAAGAAGTCCATGATTTTTCCCCACAATGATTTATATGAGAGTCATATTAAGCATCAGTGTACACCCATAGCAGTAATAAAAGAAGGGTTACTTATAGGTTGCTTATTAGTAAGATTCTACCAGTACTGTGCCTTTATTTTTATTTTTTTAGTTGTAGATGGACACAACATCTTTATTTTTTTATTTTTATGTGGTGCTGAGGATCGAACCCAGTGACTCACACATGTGAGGCAAGTGCTCTACCACTGAGCTACAATCCCAGCCCCATCTACCAGTGATTTGTTTTGAGTACACTTTACCTTTTCACTAGAACATCGTCTGCATTCCCACTGCTCCAAAAATAACACCTGACACAAAATTATCAACAAACATTAATTGAATGGGTGATACCAAGGGATGAAATAAGCACAGGCATGGATGTTGCCCTTTATTTCAACTTCAAAAGTGACACAGGGGTATCATTCTACCCATCTGAAAACTTCAGATTTTTCATTAACTTAACACAGTCAGCTTTCTTAAAAGCCCCATTTCAACACAAGTGTTCACAGGAAGGGATTACTTCTGATTTGGATAATATGGGAAGGTAGCACAGAATAAACAGTTTATTATGAGAGGACATGCATTCCAGGCGGAAAAACAAGTGTGAATAAAACACTAAGATAACATGTCATGAGAGCAACCACAGCCTTAGCTCAGATGTGGGAACACATGAGGACAAACAGTGGAAAAAGAGGCTGGAAAACTGTATTGTAGCTAGACAGCTAAGGTTTTAAGTGCCACATTAAGTAAATAGTTTGAGGTTCATTACAAAGGGAAGAAAATCTTCTCTATTGTTACTTTAGACAGGGAAAATGCAAGGATACTTAAAAGAATTATCTGGTAACAATATGTAGGATGGGTAGAAGATAGGAGTATATATATATTCAATACATGCATCCCTTAATTATCTTCCTTTTGGAAATTAGAACTACAATATTTTACTGTAAGTCTGGAAAGAGGTGCAGATTTAGAAAGCCATCTCTGAAACTGTGCTCCAATCAAAAGCTGTATCTGGGAAATGCTTTTTTCATTTAGTCAACTAAGGGAGAGGCTCTGACTTGTCCTGTAACTGCTATAAACAAACTTGCCAACTGAGACAAATAAAATAGAACTCTCAAAATTTGGAAAGGCCCTGGCTCCATGAACTATCTGTTCTCATGACCCCTGGTGGCCATTAAAAAGAATAAAAAAGCACTTAACCTTCAGATCCACAATTTAATTCAATTTAATTTTTGGATTTAAAAATCAAATTATACGACTAAAAAACAGATATTCAGGGCTTTGATAATGCATGGTAATTTAACTTCATTCATAATGTCAAAAAGAGAAAATACAGAAGACTGTTTATATCTTACCTGCTAGGGTTTTTAAGGAATCTAGTGTTGGAAGAATAGGGGGTGATCTTTGCTGGAGAAAAAAGATGACCATCATTGTAAGAGAGAAATTTGTAATCCAAGCACCAGGAATGCTCGTTGTTAAGGAATGTGCTCGAGCCCAACATCGCACACTGAACACCAAGGCTCTTACTCTTGAATCCAAGGCACCGTAGATATAAAGGAGTTCAGAACTTTTCAAGGCAATCCTTCAAAAAAGAAAACAAAGAATTTTCAACCCCCAAGGTTACAATCCAAGGGTTAAGTAAACATACAAATGGAAAATTATCTAAATATCTTACTACATATGAATATACTGAGAACATCATGATCGAATAATCAAAAGTGTTAGGCATCGGCAACACAAAATTTAATGTAAATGGTTTAATATCAAATACATTACCATTAAAACATCTTTTTAAATACTGACAATCACAATGAAGTTTTAAAACTCAGAATTCTTTTTTTTAGATATGCATGACAGTAGAATGTATTTTGACATATTATACATACATGGAGTATAACTTCCTATTCTTGTGGTTGTAGATGATGTGGAGTTACATTGGTCATGTGTCCACATAAGAGCATAGGAAAGTTATGTCTGATTCATTCTACCGTTTTTCCTATTCCCATCCCCACTCCCTTCCTTTCATTTCCCTTTGTCTAATCCAATGAACTTCTATTCTCCCCACCCCCCACACTTTATTGTGTGTTAGCACCTACACATCAGAGAGAACATCTGGCCTTTGTTTTTTTTGGGACTGGCTTATTTCACTTAACATGATAATCTCCAATTCCATACATTTTCTGGTAAATACCATAATTTCATTCTCCTTTATGGCTAATACTCCATTGTGTGGGTGTGTGTGTGCGTACACGCGTGCCACATTTTCTTTATCCATTCATCTATTGAAGGGAACTGGGTTGGTTCCATAGATTAGATATTGTGAATGGAGCTACTATGAACACTGATGTGTCCACATCACCATAGTATGCTGACTTTAAGTCCTTTGGGTGTAGGCCAAGGAGTGGGATAGCTGGGTCAAATGGTGGTTCCATTCCAAGCTTTCTGAGTAATCTGCATACTGCTTTCCAGAGTGGTTGCACCAATTTGCAGTCTCACCAGCAATGTATGAATGTACCTTTTTCCCCACATCCTCACCAACATTTATTGTAATTTGTATTCTTGGTAATTGCCATTGTGACTGGAGTGAGATGGAATCTCAGCATAGTTTTAATTTACATTTCTCTAATTACTAGATGTTGAACATTTTTTCATTTATTTGTTGACCAGTCATATTTCTTCTTCTGTGAAGTGTCTGTTCAGTGCCTTAGCCCATTTATTGATTGGGTTATTTGGGGGTTTTTTTGGTGTTAAATTTTTTGAGTTCTTCGTATATCCTGGAGATTAATGCTCTGAGGTACAGGCGACAAAGATTTTCTCCTGTTCTGTAGGTTCTCTCTTCATGTTCTTGATTTGTAAATTGAGAATTTGCTGTGAGGAAGCTTTTTAGTTTGATACCATCCCATTTATTGATTCTTGATTTTACTTTTAGCGCTTTAGGAGTCTTATTAAGGAACTTCGGTTCCTTAATACGTTCCTAAGTCAACATGAGGGAGACTGAGCCTCGTTTTTCTTCTAGTAGGCACAGAGTCTCCTAGGTCCTTGATCCCCCTTGAGTTGAGTTTTGTGTAGGGTAAAAGGTTGGGATTTAATTTCATTCTGCTACATATGAATTTCCAGTTTTCCCAACACCATTTGCTGATGAGGCTATCTTTTCTCCAATGCATGTTTATGGCACCTTTGTCCAGTATGAGAAAACTATTTCTGTGGGTTTGTCTATGTGTCTTCTACTCAAAACTCAGAATTTTAAAATCAAAATTCCTAAATACGATTTAAATAATAAGTGAAAGACATGAAAGATTTTTATAATAATCACTGAAGACACAGATACATCACATCTGGTTTATTTAGTCCTTTGGCAGAAAAATTAGCCTAAACACAGATTAAAACATTCTATTCAATTTATCAAGAAACTATTTAGTCTTAAAATACTTATTATAATTTCTAAAACAGCCCAAATAAATTCTAATATTTGTAAAAATCAAACCTCTCTGAAGAACAAAGATCTGTCAAAAAACCAAACTCAAGCTGGGCGTGATGGTGCATGCCTGTAATCACAGTGACTCTGGAGGCTGAGAAAGGAAGATTGCAAGTTCGAGGCCAACTTTAGAAAGTTAGCAAGGCCCTATGCAACTCAGTGAAACCCTGTCTCAAAAACTAAAAAAGGCTGAGGATGTGGCCCAGTGGTTAGTTCTCTTGGGTCCAATCCCCCATACCAAAAAAAAAAGAAACCAAACTTAAACCTTATTTTCAGCAAGTTTCCTAGTCAAAATTTTAAATTGCAAAATCTGAAGAACTATTAATCAGAAATATTTTAAAATTAAGTTCCTACTGATCAAATGTATCTTGTAATCTCTCAAAGAACCTACAGAGGGCACAAAATCACTTAAGAGTATCAATTTACTGTCACTAATGTACCAATACAGCATTTACATCTGAATTTAAAATAGAATAACAAATTAAAAATACATGGCGACTGTTTTATATATGTAAATGCAGCTAAATTAAGTTGAAAACAAATATCAATAGTGTATGATATCTGATATAAACATTACAAGCATATAAAACCATGAAGAAAGCATAAGACTGGTTCTTAAAAACCTGTGTCAACAAAACATTACAAAAATAAATGTCATTTTACATACTATAAAGAAAAATACATAAGAAAAAATACAGTATATTTAATTATTATATTAAAACTTGTCAAGAGTTAGATGCAGTGATACATGCCAATAATCTCCACCAACTCGGGAAGCTAAGGCTGGAAGATTTCAAGTTCAAGGTCAGCCTTAGCAATTTAAGAAGACCCTGTCTCAAAACAAAACAAAACAGAACTGGGGATGCAGCTCAATGGCAAAGCAGCCTAGGTTCAGTCTTCAATACTAAAAAAAAAAAAAGTGGGCAATGGCAAGAAATCAAAAGACTACTGCATGGGCTACTTGAAAGAAATTCAGAAATACTAATACTTAGCATTAATTTGTTAGTGAATACTTGAGTTTAATTTAAATTGCTCTAGACTGAATTTTCTGCATCTATTTTCAGTTATGATTATCATGTAATGGATAATATACTGAAATCAAATTCATCCAGTGAGACTACTACAGTTAAGAAGTAAAATCCTTAATCAAGAAGTTTTCCCTCTTTTAAACTTAGGAAAAAATAATCATTATATAAAATAACTTGTCATTCTCATCTCACTTTTTTTTCTTTTTAAAGTAAACAGATTAAGATAATTACCATGTATTACCATGCATAAGTCTTAAGCTGTTCAGATCTCTTTCTGACCTAATAGCAAAAACCACATTTGTTTAGTACACAAACAATTCAAACTCAAGGTGCTACTTTATTTCTAAGTATACTTATAAAGACTTATGCTATAAATAGAAACATTTTGTAACATCAGGCTATATAGTAAGAACAAAGAAATACAGTTCTTTTCCAATTATGTTAGGTATGCTAACATTCTAATGCAATACTTTGTTCAGGAACACCAAATGATCAATAGGTATAACATGAGAATTTCCTACTTTTCAATCTGTTTGAATTTTTAAAACAATTAGTACTGAAGCACGTCCTATAGAATCCAAAGCCACTGTTTCTGTATATAAAAAAAACTGAACTAATAACTTACAAAGTTCACATTTAAGATGATAATTTAAGAGATCATACCTATTGTTAGTAGTCAAATCACACTGAAATCCAGAGGCCTGGTGGGAGAACCTCACAAGTGGACACCGAGCATTTAATATTTTTTGTACACCCACACAACCGGGTCCAAAGTGGTCAAGGCATTCGCCTATCACAGAAAGGATCTTCTGAGTTGCAATTCTTCCTGAAGAAACATTTTTCACTTGAAATTCCATCAAAAAATTTCCTATGTTCTAAATAATAAAAAACATTTGTAAATACAGGCTGCTTCTGAGAAGGAATTTGTACACTTTTCTTGTAGAAGACTGCCCTAAATTATTTCTGGCAAAAAAAGAGAAACAAACCTACAAAATAAAAATTCTTCATTCAATTACCGCCAAAAGCTGGCTCAAAATATCCTTAGTTGTTTCTTCAGAATATAAACTATAACTTGAAAAATCATTGGCTTTTTCTAATAACCATATAAAGCAATACTGTATATACAACTACTTATTCTATAAATTCAGTGACCATACATTTGCCCTCTCTTAGTTGGCCATTACATTTTAATAACTAAAATTATAAGCCTATAAGAGTAAGAGTACAAAAGAAAACAGTATACATAGACTCATGCATAGGAATTTTTGATGTTAAATAAAATAAACTATAAAGTAGTAGAGAAAAATCCCTACTCTACAAATGAGTCCAGCAGACATTTTAAAAATAGACTACATCCTTAGTTTAGTCTTAAAACCAAATTGAATTCAACATGGATCAAAAACTAAAATGTAAAAGGTACATCAGTAAAGCAGAATATTTCATGAAGACGTGAAATATTAGAATAGCAAAGGATTCTCTAAGTAGGACACAAAATTCCAAATGACACAAAAGAAGAAATATGATTACATAAAAATTGATAACATATTAAGGCAAAGCATACATTCAGTATTAGATAAAACACAAAACAAAGCAGCAATACATGTCACACAAAGGGCTAATTCATAAAGAGTTCATACAAACCAAGGGGGGAAGACATAATTTTTAATGAGCAAAAAAGGACAAGAAATTAACAGAAGAAATAAAAATAGCTAATAAATAAAAGATGCTCATGTTTTCTAAAAACTGAAGAAGAAATTAAACAGTAATGAAATTTTTCACTTAACAGTTTGTCAAAAGCTGACTTCCAACACTGGTAGGTATAGGGAAATGAATGAGTACAGTATAAACTCAGACATACTTCTTGTAGAACTTATCAATATCTATTGAAAAGTTGAATGTGTGTTTTGACTATTACAATGCTAGGAAATTAAACAGTTACATAAATTAGCCAATTCACAAAGATGTTCATTCTCTAAAGCTTTTCACATGGTGGATACCTTTTGGTAGCTCTAACTAGCTTAATAAGCTTCCCCTCTTCCAGAACACATTCCCCTAAAGGGATTAAGGCCACAAAAATATTTTCATGGAAATCTACCCAATTCCTCTCAGCTGAGTAGACAAAGCATGGACAGCTAATCTAAGCTCTGTAGGAACATACCATGCATTCACCCAAAGATGTATGCTGGAAATTAAAACTAGGACTGAGAGGCAACCATGTCGTTGATTATGTAACTCTGAAGCTTTGGGGCACAAATTCTATACCACAAGAGTGAAAAAGTAAAGAAAATCAATAGAAGTGAGAGAGAAGAATGAAGGGGAGAAAGAGATAAATGAAGCAAACATACAGAGAGAAACAGGTAAGACATGGGTTCTTATTAGTTTATACTTCCTTGTTCCAGTCCTTTGCTAAGACTCATCCATATTCCTGACTCTGGGTTTTGGTTAAAGTAGCTTGGGTTCCTTTCTGGTATGTACAGCCAAAGAACATTAACTAATATAACTGGCCATAAGGGTAGAAGAGAAGATAACACCCTAATTGTGTAACAGAAGACCGGTTAAGTAAATTAAGATACAATCAAAAGAATACTATGCAGTCACTGAGAAGGATGCAGTAGTAGACTGATTGCAAGACACTATTAACAGGAAAAAAACCAAATTACAATTTGTAGTAAGTTATAATCTGTCAAGATTTAGTCTTTTTTCTTAAAGCACTTATATATGCAAAAGAGAAAAAGATCCCGAATAAAACACATTGTACAATTCACAGTAGTATCCCTGGAGATGACTAGACCACCAGAGATAGTCACATTGTAATGTTTTGTATCTAGTACTTTATAATCAGAAAAAAATAGATTAAATAAACGTACAAATACTACAAGTATACAAACAACTCCTATAAGCGCGTTACTGTCTCTATTAACTTTTGCCATCTAGATAGATTCCTATTTAGTAGGATGCTTTTTTATTAAAGGGAAAAACACACCTTTTCCTTAAAAACATTAAGGTTTCAAAACTCTGGCTTAGTCATTTTGGTTTAACATCTTTCACTTTTTTCCCCTACTCCATTCTATTTTAAAATACAAACACATACAAATTTAAATGGGAAGTAGGACAAACAAAAACAATCAGTAAATTAAGTAGGGGGCGCCTTCACAGAAAAACAAAGAGAAACATTTTCTGTAAATATTAAACAAGACCAGAAGAAAAAGACCATTTTGGGGTCAAATCATGATCTCAGAATGGTAAAAGAACATTAATCAGGAGTGGACTATCACACTTGATGCTAAAGGAGTAATGTAGGCCTCAGAAGCTCAGAAGCAAAGGAAGGAAGGGTTAGACTCACTTCCAAGAAAAGTGACAATCAGACTTCGACAAAATCAAATGCTATAAAAGAAAGAATAAAATCTTCAAGGTAACAAAAGTAAAAATGATACTAGGAAAAAACAGATCTGAACAAGGAAATTACAGACAGGAAATCAGAGAATTATGAACTATGAGCAGGGATGACCACTAATATGAAATTGTTCACCAAATTCTCTGCATCACCTTTCTGGCATTTGGTAGGATATCACATTCCTGTACCTCTAGGGTTAAGCACTGTCATGTGCTTTGCTTTGACCAATGAAATGTTGGCAAAAGCTTCATATATCACTTCTAGACAGAAGCTTAGAGAGCCAAGATAAAACACAAGTCAGTCAAAGTGCTTGGGAGACTACCACATCTACAATGTACTAGATAACCTGCTTTGGACACACAGTGACAGCAAGAGGTAATGGTTAATATGGTTAAGTCACTGAAATTTGGGGGTTATTTATTACCAAAGCATAACCTAGCCTAATCTGACTGAGATCATCAGCAAGAGAACAAGAACCACATGGGGTAATTAAATAAATTGACCCTGCACAGAAATAAAACAATGCAATTATAGAAGATGTAGATTATGAAAAACAAATCCATAATAAGCAAAGTAAAAATACTCTCAGAAACTACACTTTAAATAAGCAGTTTTTCATATTTTTACTTATTTGAGAGGAAAAATTCTTTAGAAACAGTTAACTCAATAGATACTTCCTAGTAATATTTGCTATTCCCATAGCACTACCTAAATGCAGATAATCTAATAAAGAATAGATATTTAGGCACACTGCCCATACCAGTCATCTACCCAACAGAAAATAGGACTTAGCCACTAATTTTTACTTCTATTACTAAATCCTCGAGGAGACAGAGCCCTACTAGAAAAAACAAAGCTGAAGGAAAAACCAAAGGCAGATTTTAGCTTAGGATTTTATGCTAAACTGATCGTTGTTAAATGACACATTTCACATGCATCTCTCACAAATTTGAAAAAAAAATGGATAAATCCAAAATCTGCTCTTAGTAAATAACCTTCATTATTAGCAAATAATCAGTATAGTAACTGTTGTGCATAGGGTAACATACACAGTGCTGTAAATATACCAAAAGGTCTAATACACTCTTCCTAACTCCTCTCAACTTAGGCCAAGGAATAAAACAAGTACATGAAGAGTTACACAACAAAGTGGAGTGCCAAAAAAAGATAACAAAGTACCAAGAAGTAACAGAAGAGTTCACTAATGCAAAAAGTAAGGCTTTATAAGAACTGGATGAATTCAAGAGTCACTAATTTCTACACTGCATTTTATTGCTTATGTTTCCATTATCAAAGCTATTATAATCTTTAATTGGCATATATCTCAAAAAATCTTAAGCACATATTTTCAAGAAATCTTAAGTTCACTACTTATAAGAGACACACAAAATTTAACAATAAAGGCTGAAACTAAAGAAAGAAAAAGAATACATGAAAAACCACTGAAAAATATGCACTTTTTTTTTTTTTTTACAAATTATGCATAGAGTAGTCACAATAAGTGATTCCCTACATAAGACCAATACAAAGACTTTACACTTCCTAAGAATCAACAGCAAATAAATTGTATTCTTTAAACACAATGTTACTAAGTTTAGAACTAAAGTTAAAATTTTATTAAGTCCAAAGATTTCACTTTTCTAATTTCTTTAAATGATCACAGTAATGAAAAGAAATACAACTACCTTGTGAGTGCTGAGTTTTCCAATTTCATCTAAATCCAAAAACATGTCCAAATCACATCCCAATTTCCCAAAAGTGTTCACTGAGGAGCCAAATGGTCTGACTGTACAGTCTGGAAAATATGCAGCTGCTATGTCCTCAATAAGAGAACAAGTGAGATACCGGAGCCTGGTGTTTTCCTCTGTTAGCTGGAATTCTTTCAGCAGAATGTTTAACTGATCATCTATCTAGCTGGCCAAAACAAAACACACAAAACATAGAAAATGTACAGGTCATATAAATAATTGTCATTTTACTTCTAAAGACATAATGGCTTTAGAGACCTACCTTAAAAATACACTTTTTTTTCCTTCAATATTAAAAGTAGATTGTGAAAAAAATTATTTAAAAAGCACTGAAAACACTAGCAAAATACAAGCTGGCTAGAATTAAAACTACTTTCTGCAAGCAATGAGTAGAAAGCAGTGTTTTAGGAAAATGAAAAGTAAAGTAAGCAAAGTGCTCCAGAAGAGGTCAAAACAATCACAAAACTGAGAAACTAATGTTAAAGGGCAAGGAACATTAGAAGTAAGCAACAACTTAAATAACAAAGACCCAAAGTCTACATATCTATAAACAACCTGTACATTCACTAGAAAATTGGTGTTAAAATAATCAGACTTTGAAGCTGGGCATGGTGGCACCTGTAATCCTAGCACTTTGGGAGGCTGAGACAAGAAAATCGCTAAGTTCAAAGCCAGCTTCAGCAACTGCAAGGCGCTAAGCAACTCAGTAAGACCCTGTCTCTAAATAAAATCCAAAAAAGGGTTGGGGATATGGCTCAGTGGTAGAGTACCCCTGGGTTCAACCAAAAAAAAAAAAAAAAATAGAAAAAAGAAAAAAAAAAATCAGACTTTGAAACTGTGCGCTAGGTTTAAGTATTTAATGTTAAAAAAAAATCGTTAACTTCAAATTCCCTTATTTGAAAACAATATAGAAAATAACAACTAAGCATTCAACTCAAAAAAAAGTAAGGGGCTGGGGTTGTGGCTCAGTAGGAGAGCGCATGCCTCACGTGCATGAAGCATTGGGTTCAATCGTCAGCACTGCATATAAATAAATGAATAAAATAAAGGTCCATCAACAACTAAAAAAACAATTAAAAAAAAAGTGAAAGTAAATATGCAAGATGGTAGTATTTTGATAAATACAACCATGAATTAATTCTTTGTAAGAGCTACAAAACTAGCTAAAAGTTCAACAAGTCTAACAAAAACCAAGATAAATACAATATTAGGACCAAAAAAAAGAGATAAAACGAGAAATAAGCACTTAATTTACATAATACCAAGTACAATTTATGTCATGTTGAAAATAGAAAGAAAATTTAAATCATCCAAAAATGCCCAGAATTTTGGAAAACTGATTACCTCTGAGGAGTACAAGAGGGCATGGGGTATGGAATGGAGGATTACTTTCACTCTTCACTCAACATACTCTGTAGTTTGAAGTTTTTTATATAATCCCATTTATTAACAGATATTAAAGCTGTAAAAAAAATCAGCAAAAAAAATGCTAAATATATTTTTTAAAATACACTCTTGTTCTGTGAAAAAGATGTAAGGAGAAAAACTATATGATCTCAAGATCATACACCAATTATCAAGATAGATAATCGGAAGTATGAAAAACCTGACATTTACTTGATGTGTTGAACCTGATGAAATTCCTAAAAAGCTAGAAATGGAAGAAAACTATTCTTCATGTTATGCATCCATCACCACCACCTATTTTTCCACAACCTTCTCCATCTTGTAAAATTGAAACTCTATACCCATTAAACAATACTATAGTGTGCATATTTTATATTTTTATAATAAATAAATTTATATTATAAAAAATAAATTTATTATTTTTATAATTAATATTTTTAAAGTATACCTATAAACTTACACTTTCTGCATAACAAAGTAATTCATAAAGCTTCTTGCTCGAAGGAGGCAACTGATTACTTGACTGTATACATGACCGTTCAGAAGTCTGGTTTGATGGATTTTTTGGCTTTAAATTGAAGAAACGTGACCTGAATGGAATTGCAGCCTCTGTGACCATGCTTGGAGTGTGAGTTCCATTCTGCAGGGAATGTACACTTTCCTTTTGACAAAATTCTACGACAGCATATAGACCCTATACCAAAAATTCATTAAAAAAAAAAAAGAAAAAACAAATGTAGAAATAACATTTAACACAGTATCTTCAAAATAATTATAATAATGCTACAAAATACTTTTTAGAAATCTACAAATTATATGATTCTGACATGAGCACTTGTTTTATGCATTATAAGTGGATTAAGAAAAGGAACATTATAAAGTTATATCAGTTAAGAGAAACTTTAAAGAATGTTGAAATAGAAAATTAAAAGGCAAAACAAAGATCCCTTCTCAATTGTGGTTTATCTAAAGTATTAGATTATCAAAAGTATTCAAATAAGGGGATCATTCAAAAATTATTTATAATTCTAAAATACTGCTGTTATGAATTTTTATTCTCAGGTCAAAAGAAAAACCTCATTAAAAAAACTTAGATGAGGAAAGACGTAGGACATAGAAAGAGAATCTAACTACTATATTACAAAAAGTCAACAAAAAATGTCTATCCTTTAAAAGCATGAACATTAAGTTAGGCTATTTTTCAAATACGTACAAAGCTCTCATAGAAGAAATGATTATTAATAGGTCCATACTGGGATAAATACTTGAGAAACTTTTTTTCATTGACTGTATTTGGGCAATGAATTAAAACAGTTCGCTGTGCCTGTTCTCGTCTTTCTTTTTGCACCTCAGTGAATCTCTTTTTGGGACTCTTGTCTTCAGAGCCTATGAATGAGACAAAAACATTTCCACCACATACATATGTAAAATTTAAAACATACTTGGACAGATTTATGCAATAGAATCACCATATGACCCAGCTACACCACTAAGTATTTATCCTGAAGAATTAAAGTCATCTTACTACAGTGATGGGTGCATACACACAAGAAATTATCATAAATCTAATGTAATGAGACAATGAGTTTAAAAGTTCAGTCCAATGAATTAAGTTTTTAAGGAGTTTTTCTTTGTCAAAGGTCTTGACCAGGCTGTAACAACTGTTACCATCTATCATGTAATCTGTATTACAGGGAAATCAAAGAATTTAAAACCTAGTTGTTGCCTAATAAGAGCTCATAATAATTTCACTATGGATATGGGACATCCCCCGCCCCCATTTAAATACCTTTCCACAGACAAGGAGTTTTATAAACACAAAGGATGAAGACAAGAATTAACAAATATTAATCATCCACTGGCCGCAAAGATCAATTTACGTGTAAAGAAAAAAAATGACTCAAGTTCTAAGAAAACATTAAAGCCAAACATTAAGTTTTCTTTTTTAACAACTCATTTTGCCTCCAAGATATTTAATTTCCAGTTCGGTAGCTTAAAGTGCTTCTTTCAGCTACATGGAAATCAGATGGGTTTTTTTGTTTTTTGTTTTCTTTTTTTGGTACTGGGGATTGAAACAGGCACTCTTAACCACTGAGCAACATCCCCAGCCCCAAAAGTTTTTAGCCTCATTTTCTTTCAAATACCCACAGAACTGATGGATCAAGGATATATTCCACCTACACTACCCTTGAATTTCAGCAAACTCCAAGACATATTCATGGACAAGGCCGAGAAATATGGGTTACTGACAGTAGAAGCTGGCTGAACCATGAAGTATTAATTAGCTAAAGGGCAAGGCTCTAACAGCAAACCAGAGGATTCTTGTACCTGACCTGCTCATCATTTTTAACAATCAAACACAAAGGAAGATATTTCTTACTCCTACTGTACTAGATGCTGAAAATACATCTTTTGAATATGTGCCTTTTTCTCAATTCCCAGTATCAATTCTTTAACATTAACCTCTTATTTCAGTCCTATGTCACAACAGCCTGACTGAATCTGGTGTCAGTCATTCTAGTTTTGTCCTTCTCAAGTGATTCTCCATGCTGCTGCCAACATGCTCTTTATAAAATTATTGCTTTCTAAAAAGCTTTAATTCTTTGATTTGCCTGCTTAAAATCCTTTAATAGTTTCTTCATTACCTTTTCTAAAATTTATTTATTCTAAGTAGGTATACATGACAGAATGCATTTTAATTCACTGTACACAAATGGAACACAACTTTTCATTTCTGTCCTCTTTACCTTTAAGATCACGTCCAAATTCCACAACACAGATATAAAGTTCCTCATACTTTGTCCCATCTTCCCTCTTCAATGTCAGTTTCTACCATTTCTCCTTTTGCACTTTTCACATACAGCAGTGTAAACACACGATACTGTCATATACTATGAACTCTCTTGTCTTCTCCCTCTGTTGAAATGCCCACCTTCTGATTTTATGTCTGGCAAATCCCCATTCATTTTCCAAATTTTGCTCAGGTCTGTAAGGATTTCTGACTTCTTCCATTTCTATATTACCTTACCTCAGCTTCTATGAAGGAATGTTATTGTAGTATTGTTTAATACTACAATTTCAAAATATATTTAACAACATAGATGTCTAAGCATCTATAAATAAATATACATTTATTTAACAATATAGAAGAATATCTTTTTCCATGTTAAGGACATGGACGTCTCTACTTTTGTTCAATCTGATCTCAGTCTACTGATTGTCCTCCTTCCTATCAGTCCCTATTTCTTTCTCTCCTTATGCTCAGGTTCTGCTCAGACCATCTTGCCACTTTTTCAGTTGTAATTACCACTTGTACACATTCATGCCTATGATTTCCACTAAGTCTAGACAGATGTCCACCTGCTTACTATAGAATAAAAGTAAAGTCAAATAGTATAAAAGTTTATAATGTAAAAGTACAAATCCTCCTCCAGACCGCTTACCTTAATGATAGCTAACCAGACATTTTCAAAGCATATTAAAAAAAAAATAAAGACACTACATAACATTGGGGTAAATTAACCTAGCAGTAGTTCTGTAAAAAAAAAAACAAACAAACAACAAAACAAAACAAAAAACCCAGAATTCTGATTTGATAAAAAGTCAAAATGCCTTAAAGGAATGTTTTGCCTTCAGGGGTGAGGACATGGAGAGAAGACATATGTATAAAATTGCAGGCTTTATTAAAACAAATGTTTTAAGAAATTTAAATCCAAGGGTTAGGACATATGGAATATATATTCCATTCTAGATATAATGGATATGAAGAATATTAATGAGCCAGAGTATACTCAGAAAGGAGTAGCAAAAAGTCTAGAAACTGATAGAGAATTATTTTACATAAAGTGAGGATTTTTAGCCTAGGAAAGAAGAAAAAAAAACAGAAAACAAAACAAAACAAACAAAACAAAACAAAACTAATGAGAATCTAAAAGCTAAATCTTATCTTCAAAAATATTATAGCACCTTCTCTTGGAGCAGCATTTTACAGTTTTCCAGTCAGCCATATATATATTCTCTTCTGAAACTCATAAGAACCTTTAGATAGACACAGCAGGTATCATTACAGATTCAACAACAACAACAACAACAAAAGTTGCATAAAGTCAAACATCTAATAAACTGCATAGCCTCCTAACAGAGTTTAGCTATTGTTTGGCTGCCTGCTATCCATCCCTACCTGTTCTGGTAACAGCACAACTCTGTTTTGTTAAAAACAAAAACACAAAAAAAACTGTGCAGTTGTAGAGGTGTCAATACAATTATCCTGCCCATCACATTTACTCCCACCCCATGAGCCAGGACAGGATTATCAGGTGATTTTTGGGAACTTCCTTTTGGTCCAAAGGGTGGGCATATCATCAATAGAAAGCTCTTTCTTGGAACTGTCAAATTCAGGTAAAAAGTTACGTTATTCTTTCCTTTGGAGAAAGCTGCATGTGAACAGAGTTGCTGATTACCATTACCCCTACAATCAAAACTCCATGTAGAAGAATCTGAAATTACAAGGCCACCAAACAATACCTGATGAAGCTCTCACTGACTACATAAATCAAATCGACCTTAAAGCAGTAAAAACTTCTGTTTCTATAGTTTGATTATGTGGGTTGGTGTATCTGCTCTATTCTACTTAACCCATTAAGTTCCAAGCTTTCAATTCAGGGGTGAGGAATGAATATGAAGTGAATGTCAATGAAACTGACACAGGTATATTAAAATAGGTTGGAAATCAAAATCCACAGCTTAGGTATCCCTTATATATAAACATACATACATGAAACATATATTTTCAAACACTAATCATTCACCTATTTTTTCAAAAGAATAGCTCTAAAAGCAGAACATTTGTTTCAAAAACTACCATGGTGGTATATTTGCTCTCATTTTAAGTTTTTATAGGTGTCCCACATCTAGACCATGGGAATTAATGGATTAGTCTGAGTTTAGTTTTGCCACCTGCATTCAAGAGTCCTGAATAACACTCTTATTCTCTTGCTACTACAGTGCTTTCCACTACTTACAACGAAAGCTGTGTCAAAACTAAAACCAACAAGGAAATAGAAAACTAGTAGATTTTACCTCATTATAAACATTTTCAACCATTAACATCTGACCAAAAATGGAATTGACTGACTCATGAGAGCATGTATTCCATATTACTAGAAAATCTTACTATGAATATTTTGGCAAGGGGTTCTCATATTGAATGAAAAAAAAATGATGTGATATTTCTCAAGTTCCTCTCAATTATAAAATTATTATACATGTGCATATAAAAAGTAAGGTATAATTACCAGCTTCTCTTTTTGAAATGGTAAAGAAATTCAAATGAGCATTTTGTTAACTTGTTATGACATATGAGTGTCCCTGAATACTTAGTCATCCAATGATACAAAATGAAACATTTCCTTCAAATACAAAAACTTTGAAGCTTCTAGTAAGTCAAGAGGATAGCCCTGAAAACAAAAGTGGGTTTACTGTTAATCTGTGCCTATGTAAATGGGGAAGGACTGAACTAGTCAGCTGAACTAGTCTGTCTTCTCAAATATAAAATGGAGTAAATAATAATTCCTTCCATATCTAGTCGACAGGTTTAGGTCTCAACAAGCACACGAAAATATTTTCAAACTTAAAGAACTATACAAATGTTAAAATTACAGTAGCATATTTAGCAGAATCCTTACTCCGATTTGCAGAGTAATAAAAAATTTTCAACAGAAAAAGTTTCTACTAAATAGAATCCAATCAATATTTCAATGAGATGTCATGAGTTTCTCACTCTGTACATATGAGTCTTTCATACGGTCTGATGAAAACAAAAAATTATAAACAAATTTTATTTGTTTAGTATGCTTTTGAACTGCCACTAGAAATAACTTCATCTCTTAAAACATCTCTTTAGCTCCAAGAAATCGTAGAAATAAATACTTTTTGGGCAACTTGACTCAAGATCTAAGTTGTGTGACTATGCACAAGTTATGAGCCTCTTCCTATATCTGTAAAATGAAAACAAGCATATATTTATAGCAAGATTGTTTTAAGAAATATAAATAGATACACAAGCTCTTGGGCCACAAGAGGGGTTCGATAAGAATGGGCTTCTCAATACACAAAGCAGCATATAAATTTAGAACAATCGCCCCCCACCCAACAACAGCGAATGAAAATCTGTTACAAAACAGACGTTGCTCAAAACAGCCAAAAAATAAACAGCAGAAAATTTTATCAATACAGTCCTATTTCTGGGAGCCAGAAATCCTGGTAACTCATTAGGCTTCACTATATTCGGCCTTGAGCAACATCTTACGGATAAAAATCAGAGGCTTTAGTGAATAATAAAGCAAATGATTAACAGGAGGCATATTATTATTGGCTAACACACTGTGCTCCTGGCCTCAACTTCACTGAGGCTGAAACAATTTCATTACTGTACACAGGAGTAGCACCCCCCAAACGTCACACAAGCGACTTCAGCAAAGGCGGTGGCCTTAGGACCCTCTAGTGACACAGCTTCAGCTGTACCAAAGGATCCACAGTCATTTCCATACGCCAAAGCGTTGGCCCATGATCCCCAGACTCTTCCCTCTTTCCTCGCCTGCTGGGGGACGGAACTATGGCAAACGATCGACACAGCGCCATTACATGTCTCCGTGTTCCCAGGTGGCTGCTCTTCTCTCCTGAAGTCTGCGGCTACAGTTCCTGGACAACTGAGAGAACTAAAAGCAGGACGCTTGAATCGAATGTTTCTCTGGGCACACAGGGACAAACAGGTCAAGCGCCCCAAGCCGCGAACCGCCATTGTCAAAGGAGCAGAAACTCTCAAAGGTCAACGCACTTTCGCGCATGCGTTTTGAGACAAAAATCAACGGGAAGCCTCGAAGGTCAAACTAGCTGAAAGACATTCGCTTATTAAAAAAAAAAAAAACTAAAGCCAGAAGGATTGCTGAGGTTTCAAGCACATTTTTGTTCTCCAAATTTAAGCGTTTATATGTCTCACTGTACTCTCGTGAGGTAAGTAGTACTATTTCCACTTTAAAGGGTTTAACGTAATACTTACAGCTCATTCTCATTTTACAGAAGAGGAAAATTAATGAGATTCAGAAGTCAGACCAAGGTCCTATTCCCAATGTTATTACTTTGTCCCATACAAAAGATGGGTTTTATTTATTTTCAAAAGCGTTACAATTCTTATAGGTTTGTATATAACTCTAAAACGATTTATATGACGAGCTCGGTTTTGAATTCATCCTTTGTTTCCCCTTAACCTGAACAATTTCTCCATTTGTTTCTAAGTACAAATTAGTAATTGGAATACATTTCTTCACTCCCCCTCATAAAAGAGGAAAGTTTCAAAAAAACTAATTTCTATACATGCTATTAGTGGGGAGAAAAGCAGATAAGACTGAAAATTTCAAAATAAACACGGCACCAAATTTCTAAAATGTCTTGAACACTGTTTAGTTAAAATTACTCCTAGGAAAAGAACTTCAGAGAATTTGATCCCTGTCATTTATAATGGTGTAGTAGTGGGAGGTAAGGTATTTGTGCAATGATTTCAAGAATAACTTAGGGTATAATATATGGCACAACAGATTTTTTTTAATTAGACACTGTTCTTATACATATTGTCTCCCTTAATCTTTATAACAACCTGTGAGACAGAAAATATTATTATCTCCATTTATTTACAGGCAAACTCAGCTTAAGAAAGTTAAGTAATAATACTCATAAGCTTACATAGCCAGTCTGAAGTAGAACAGAGGAGACTTGGACATCTAGAAATAGCAGGAAGTAGGTTTATTGGCTGCAGCCAGGTTCAAAGGTTGGGGGGGAGGCGTTATGCCTCCATCAAATCACCCCTCTGAACCTCAAGTTCAGAAAGTTTTAGACCTTTATACCCAGTGTGTAAGGGGAGGGGCTCAGAGGCTCACAATCTGTAGAAGTTCACATAAAAGCAGCTTTTTTACTATTCTGGGCACCCAATTCAGGCTAAGGACACTGTCTGTGAAAATCTATGTCTGGGAAAGGGAGAGACCCCTCCTCTTTCTTCCCACCAGCTGGCTCCACAGGACCTGACTATAGTCCTTTGAGATGCAAACGCTTCTGTGAAGGCCTTAGGTTAGTTTTTCTTATCACACTGTGTTTCTGCTGGCATATCTCCCCGCCTGAAAACTCTTGCAGAAATTTTGTTGAGAGTCTGAGGACAAATTATGGTGGGGGTCTCTGGAGCTTAATTAAGATCTTCTGTGGAGAAAGCAGGTGCCACTACAAGTGAGGAGCAAAGGAGGGATTCAAACTTTCCAGGTTTATACAAGGTTTATTTTTCTCTCTCTCTTTTTTTTTTTTACATCAGCTTTATCGATATTTAATTCACATATCATACAAGTCACTCCTTTAAGATGTAATATTTGGTGGTTTTTTTATATTCACTTGGTGGCTTTTTTAGTAGTCAGTTTTGCAACAATCACTATAATCATTTTTAGAACATTTTCATTACCTCAAAAAGAAGCTTCCTGTAGCTATCACCCCAGTCACCGATTCCTCACAATCCTAAGCACCCACAACATCGTCTTTCTTGATGGAATTGCCTGTTTTGGATATGACATGTAAATGGGATATGAAGTTTTTGAGACTAACTTCTTTCACTTAGAATGATGTTATAAAGGCTCATCCATGTTGTAGCATCTACCAGCTCTGTACTTCATTCCTTTCTTTGGCCAAATAATATTTCATAGTATTAATATGGCATGTACTGTTATTGATTCATTGCTTAATGAATATTTGGGTTGTTTCCACCTTTTGGTTATTATAAATAATGCAGTTATGAACAATTTTTTTGTGAACATACATTTTCACTTCTCTTGGAGTATATACCTAGGACTAGAGGGCTGGACCATATGGTAATTCTGTTTAACTTTTTAAGGAACTCTCAGGCTACTTCCCACACAGGCTGTACCATTTTCATTCCCACCATCATGCTTGATGGCTCCAATTTCTGCACATCTTTGCCAATACTTGTTATTTTTTGCTTTGTTTTTTAATTTTACCCGTCCAAGTGAGAAGTGCTATCTTGTATTTTTTTATTTATAATTAACTGTGAATGTTGAGCATCTTTTCATTTAATTACTGGCCACGGGTTTGTTTTTTGTTTTGTGTTTTTTTGAGAAAGGGCTACTCAGATCCTTTGCTCATTTTTTTTAAAATATTTATTTACTTTTTTAGTTGTAGGTGGACAGAATATTTTTATTTTATTTTTATGTGGTGCTGAGGATCGAACCCAGTGCCTCACACATGCTAGGCGAGCACGCTACCACTGCGCCACAATCCCAGCCCCTCCTTTGCTCATTTTTAACAGGGATTATTATTATTAATATTATTGAATTTTAAGGGTTCTGTATATATTTTGAGCACAGGTTTGTATTAGATTTCCAACCTGAGAGCTTTAATTTCATTTTCTTGCCTAATTGTCTTGGCTAGAACCTTCAGTACAATGTTGAATAGAAGTGGTGAGAATGCACATCCTTATATTGGTCTTGACCTTAGGGGGAAACATTCAGACTTTCACCATTAGGTATGATATTAGTTTTGAGTGTCTTGTAGATGCCCTTTACCAGGTTAAAGTTCCCTTCTCTTTCTGTTTACTTAGAGTTTTTATCATAAAAGAGTCTTGGATTTTGTCATTTTTTTCCCTCATCTATTGAGGTGGAATATTTGTTAAATGACCAAATGAAAATCATCATAGTAAAGTTCTTACCCCAGGAAATTCCACCTGGTGGCCTAGCGTAGTGGGACTTTCCCTGATTGCCTTTGTGATGAGAGTCCATTTTTCTATGGAATATAATCAAATGAGTTGTAGACTAGAATACTAAAATTGGGGTTCAAGTGTTGACTTGTTGATTTCCTGAAGACTATTACAGTGATTATTTTACTTAGAACCATTTTCATTTCACAGACTAGGAATCAAACTCAAATTCATATGAATTTAAAATGTACTTTCATGCCTTTTATTCATCATTTCTACTTTTAGGAGTTTACCTTATATACTTGCACAAGTGATCATGTTATTTGTAGAAGATTGTTCACTGCAGCATTATTCATAATAGCAGAAAAATGGAAATGATTTGAACATGGGATGATTGATCACATAAACTAGGATAAAGTTGTATTATGGTACTCCCTATCCCTATTCCAAAGATTTATGTATGTGTAGAAGGTATCTCTGATATGGGAAGACTTTAAATTTTTACTCTATAATTTTGAATTATATATATTTTTCTAATAAACAACATATACCAACATATTACTTTTGTCCTTGAAAACAAACATGCTGAAAATATATTTTAAGTGAAAAATATATTTTAAAAATTTTTATATAATTAAAAATCCAAGCAGAATAATAGTATTTTATTTTTTAAAACTGTGTTGTGGGGCCATGGGTGTTTATTAGCATTTTTCATTCTGTATATATATATAAATATTATTTTGTGTCTGCTTAACTTAATAAAAAGTTATGCTCATGATACCTGAGTATTTCTATGTTATGATCACTCTTTTAAAAAGACTAGGGCAAATAAATTTTTTTTCCAGTGAGTTGGGGAACTGACTGAATGAAGGTCAGTTCATTCAAGTTTCTCTATATTTATCAATATTTGCCCTTGTATATTCTCTTAAACATAAGAAGAAAAAACTCTCAGGTATTACTGCTTATTTGTTACAGCCTTAATTTATCGATTTACAAAGATAACTTGCTAATATGAATGGTATTGTGTACCTCTGTTTTAAAAAAAAAGATATGTTGAAGTCTTAACCCTCAGTACCTCAAAATGTGACCTTGTTTTGGAAATAGGGTTATTGCAGATGTAATTAAGATGAGATACTACTGGAGTAGAGTGGTCCTTTAATCCCGTGTAACTGCTGTCCCTGTCAGAACATGTGCGGAAAGGAACACATTGGGAGAACATCTTTGATGACAAGCCAGAGAATGGAGTCATGCAGCTGCACACCAAAAAACTCCCAAGGACTTCCAGCAAACCACCAGCTGTTACCAAGAGACAAGGAAGGATTCCCTACAAATTCCAGAGGCAACATGGCCCTGCTGACACCTTGATCTTGGACTTCTAGTCTCCCCACCTATAAGGCAATATATTTCCATTGTTTTAAATCACCCAATTTGTAGTACTCTGCCTAGAAAATTAAAACTTACAGTTATTATAAATATTATCTTGACATCAAGTCATAATTATCAAATTCAGTATATTTCACACCACTAAGTCAACATACATAACTTCTGTTTAAAAGATACTCTGGGGGCTGGGATTATAGCTCAGTGGTAGCGCTTGCCTTGCATGTGTGAGGCACTCAGCATCACATAAAAATTAATAAAGATATTGCATCCATCTACAACTAAAAAAAATATTTAAAAAAAAAAAGATACTGTGAAATACAGCTCCATGAGTGACAGCTCACTGTTTTTTGGGTTTTGGTTTTTGTTTTTTCTGTGTGTGTGTGCATTGGAAATGTCTAGAAAGTTGCTCTCTACTCTGTCCCCAGTAGCTATAGCTGAGGAAGGAAATTAGAGGCTGAGATACCTAGAAATGAGGAACTTTTAATTTACTGGCTTTTTAAAAAAATATTATTTTATCATTAAAAAGAAAAAAGAATAAAAAAGAATGTTATTCTAAATGGGAAAACCAACAGAAAAATAACAAATTCTTGAATTGTGCTTGTATTTCACTTAAAATATTCATTTTAAGGTAAGCTAGTCTGTAAATAAATTGGAATGTGTGATTTAAGACTTGTATGACCATATATTCAGGTCATGCCCATGTACTTTCACTCTCAAAAGTTTAGTAGTACCCACTTTCACTCTCAAAAGTTTTCTGATTTGGATGATAAATTACATGGTCATCTAACTAATGGTCTTTAGATCCTAGTATTTGCTTGAGTCACTAAGAAGGATTTTCATGTTCAAAGCGGAAGTCAACTAATAATGTATTTCAGGTCATCCAGCAGAGGTTCCAGGGTAAATTTTACTAGTAGAATAAAGCAAACCTATTATTTCTTGGAGTTTTGATAGGTATGAGCTATGAAATTCTTTGAAATTTTATCTTTAATATTGGTGAAGGGAAATGGTTGAATTCACAGCACTTCGGTTCACACTAATGAGGAAAGCTTTCAGGCCCCTTTCATTGTTTTTTGTTTAGCTAATCCATGTTAAAAAAAGATTAACTTAAATATTGAGTAAGCAGAAATATATGTTGACATTAATTTCATGTGCCCATTCATCACAAAAACTGTTCTTCAGGGCTTAGCCTAGCTCTTTGCACAAGAGCAGCCCTTAAGTATTAGCTGAAGATCAGGCAGGCGCACCGAGGGATAGTGTAAAGGGCACTGGCTGGGAATCAAGACGCCTTGGTTCTAGTCCTGCCTCTACCAGAAACCTATGTGGCATTAGGGAAGGAATTCAACATCTTTCTTTTTCAAAAAATATTTTTTGTAGTTCTATATGGACAGCATGCCTTTATTTTATTTGTTTATTATTATTATTTATGTGGGGTTAGGGATCAAACCCAGTGCCTCATGCATCTAAGCAAGTGCCCTGCCACGGAGCTACAGCCTCAGTCCCTCAACATCTTTCTTTGTCAACCAAGAAGAGGAAAACAGGATTCTCTCTTTACTCACAGCACAAGTACTTAGAATTCAGTGAGGACATATTCTATTAAAATTATGTGCCAGTAACTAGAAGCAGATTATATAAAGCATAAATAGTATTTATGCCCTGCGGAGTCCATCCTCTGCTGAGAACTCACTATCTGATAGGTAAGTGTGGTCTAGCAGTAAATGCTATGAAAAGAGAAGACATAGAAAATGTTTGTTCTAAGAGAGAGGTGGGGGATGAGTAAAGGACAGCAGTAGGAATGAGCCTCTGACTTAAAAGAGTAGGTAAATGTATATATCCACCTATGCATGCACACTTTCACATCAGTACTGTGAGCAGCTTGATTTTAGGGACTATGACTTGTTCACCCCTGTATCTACAGCATAGCAGCAAGGTTGCAACACATTGAAATATAGCCTAGCCAGGCCTGGTGGTACACACCTGTAATCCCAGCAGCTGGGGAGGCTGAGGCAGGAGAGTTCAAAGAGGCCCTAAGCAACTCAGTAAGACCCTGTCTCTAAATGAAATGCAAAAAAGGGCTGGGTATGTGGCTCAGTGGTCAAGTGCCCTGAGTTCAATCCCTGGTACCAAAATATATATATTATACATACATATATATATATTATACATACATATATATAAATACATATATACATTTATGTATACATACACATATATATATGTATAGCCTAAAATACAAACTACTTTTACTGACAAAGAACATCTATTCATAAGCTTGAAAACAATGCTTGATTACTTATTGCCTTTCATTTCAGCTTGGTTCAATAATCATTTTATTTCATTTAAACAGATTTTTAAAAAATTATTAAAGAATTCAGTGATGTTTGTTCGTCAAGAAATATGTTGATATTCTACCAATTTGGAATTTAATCTTGAAGAAAGATTAAAATTTACCTTCCCATTATTTTTGAAGCCAGGATATGCAAAGAGAATTCAAATGTGGTCTGTGTCGAAGTTTTGTTGAACCTCTTGAATAGGAAGACTCAAAAATCTCCTTCAGACACTTTGACAATAATTACCCAAATTACAAGTGCATATAGCCTTTGGCGGAGAAAGACACTTAGAATAATACATGCTGTAGATATACTTGCTTGATCTTGAAGCCGATTTTTAATAAGAGATAAAACACAACCTAAAAGAATGAGGAGGTTCTTTATTTACTAATCTGAAATTATCTTCAGGATACATTGTTAAAAGCCAAGTGTGATGGCACAGGCCTGCTCCCAACAGCTTGGGAGGCCGAGCCAGGATTCCAAGTTCGAAGTTGCCTCAGCAATTTAGCAATTCAGCCTAAGCAACTTAGTGAGAACTTATCCCAAAATAAAAAAATTTTAAAAATGGCCGGGGATGTAGCTCAGTGGTTGAGTGCCATTGGGTCCAACCCCTGGTACAGAAAGAAAAAAAAATGGTTGACTTTAAAAATACGTATTTCAAATGTATTGTAATTCCAACTGAATCATCACATCCCTAATCTGAAATTTGAAATACTCCCAAAACTGCAACATGATGCCAAAAATGGAAAATTTCACACCTAATCTCATGTAGTGAGTGGGTCACAGCCAAAATGCAGCCACGCTAAAAATATTGTATAAAATTACTTTCAGGCTGTGTGCATATAATTCATTTATGAATTTTGTGTTTAGACTTGGGTTCCATCCACAAGATATATCTGAATATGTGTGTATGTATATAAGTATTCCAAATATGAAAAAATCCAAAGTTCAATATAGTTATGATTCTAAGCATTTCAGATAAGGAATATATGAAACCTTTTCTTTAAAAAGTAGAAGCTTATTTAAAATCATATTTTCTTGACAGGCGCAGTTGCGCACGCCTGTAATCCCAGTGACTTGGGAGGCTGACTCAGGAGGATTGTGAGTTCAAAGACAGCTTCAGCAATTTTGCAAGGCCCTACATGACTCAGAGAGACCCTGTCTCTAAATAAAATATTTTAAAAAGTGGGGGCTGAGTATGTAATACTTATGTAGTAAGTGCCCTTGGGTTCAATCCCTGGTACCAAAAATAAATCATATTTTCTTTTATTTAATGTTTGAGTGGATTGTAGAAACCATGGAATTGTCTAAGATTGGTGTGATGTTCTCTGAAAAGAAATTTATTCAGTATGTGTATTGGTCATTTGACAAGACACTTAATGTATTCAATTTTATCATCACTATCTTGTGCTTTGGGGCCATTATTAAGTATAATAAGAATTACTTGAACAGAAGCACTAACAGACAGCTACTAAGTCACTAATGGGTGGGTGGTATATGCGGCATGGATACACAGCTGGACAAAGGAATAATTCACATCCAGGGAAGATGGTGGTGGTGGAACTATACAGGATGGCATGAGATTTCCTCATGCTGTTCAGAACAGCACACAATTTAAAACTTATGAATTGTTTATTTTCTATTTAATGTTTTCAGATGGGAGTTGATCATGGGTAATTGAAACTGTAGATGGGGCACAACTACACACACACACACACACACACACACACACCCCACGAGATCCAAATGTGATGATCATCATCTTTACTGTTTAAAGCAACCACTCAAAATCTCATAAGCAGTTTGGCAGGGCCATTTTCTCTTTCCTGAGGTTGGTCTGTATCAAATTACTCAAGATCCCTGGCACAACCTTCTGCCATCTAAACAGACAATCCTGTTAACAACCACCAAGAAAGAGAATTAATGAGTTGATCAATCTGATCATTTCTAACAACACAACTATTTTGTGCTGCTGCAATTTCTCTTATGGCCACACAGAGTCACTGTTGACAGCTGGTGTTTTTACACAATCCAATGAGTTCTCATCCAAAACTAGGATGAAGAGAGCTATGTACCCCTCTCAATGTCCCAGTAAAACTAATTTACAGCTGGGCACAGTGGAACACACTTGTAATCCCAGCACTTTGGGAGGCTGAGACAGGAGAATCGTGAGTTCAAAGCCAGCCTCAGGAATGGCGAGGCGCTAAGCAACTCGGTGGGATCCTGTGTCTACATAGAACACAAAATAGGGCTGGGGATGTGGTCAGTGGTTGAGTGCCCCTGAGTTCATTCCTTAGTGCCAAAACAAACAAACAAAAAATCCCACTAATTTACTCTTACTATGTGGCCAGTATTATGTTGTATCTAATTACATCATCTTATTTAAACATCAGAATATGCCTGTGTGGGCTGGGTTGTAGCTCAGTGGTAGAGCGCTTGCCTCGCATGCGTGAGGCCCTGGGTTCAATCCTCAGCACCACATACAAAGCAATAAAATAAAGAAATTGTGTCCATCTACAACTAAAAAAATATTTAAAAATAAATATGCCTGTGAATGTTGTTATTATCATCCCCATTTTATGGATGCAAAAATTGAAAAGTGTTAAGTAAAAGTGCCAAGGTCAGTGTAAGTGGTGTTTCTAACCCAGGTTTGACTGACTTCCTAATCACTGTGACTCTAAGTCCATCCCAACAATATGTCCATGATTTTGGATTTAGTAATTTCACTTCTAGAAATCTGTCCTAATTAGAGATCCACATAAAGCTGGATATACAAGGATATTCAATGCCATACATGATAGGAACATGAGAACAATCTTAAAGCCCAAAAAGAGGAGGATGAGTTAATTCACAGTCTATACACATATCAGATTATAACAGATTAAGCGATTAGTATTAGCCAGTCCTAGTTCTAAGCATTTTGTTTCTTGGCTCAGTTAATCCCCACAAAACCCTAGGATACAGTGTCATCATGTCTATTGTAGTTCAAGACATCATCATTATAAAAAAACATTATTTTCTACATCATTGCCTAGCGCATGTGAGGTACTGGGTTCAAACCTCAGCACTGCATCAAAATGAATAAAGTTATTGTGTTCATCACAAAGAAAAAAAAAAGAGTCGGGCACAGTGGCACATGCCTGTAATTCCAGCAGCTCCAGAGGCTGAGACAGGAGGATTGCGGGTTCAAAGCCAACCTCAGCAACAGTGAGTCACTAAGCAACGCAGTGAGACCCTGTCTCTAAGAAAAATACAAAATAAGGCTGGGGATGTGGCTCAGTGGTTCAGTGTTCCTGAGTTCAACCCTCAGTATCCCCGCCCCCGCAAAAAAAAAAAAAAAAAAAAAGGAAAATTGCTGCAGCTGTGGCTGGGGATGTAGTTCAGTGATAGAGTATTTTCCTCGCATGTGTGAGGCCCCAGCACCACAAAAAAAAAAAAAAAAAGAAAGAAAGAAAAGAAAAAAGAAAGAAAGAAAAAGAAAAAGAAAGATGCTGTTGATCCAATTAAGGCACAGGACGGGCTTGCTTTCTTTTTTTCTGGTACCGGGAATTGAACTCAGGAGTACTTCGACCACTGAGCCACATCCCCAGCCCTATTTTGTGTTTTATGTAGAGACAGGGTCTCACTGAATTGCTTAGTGCCTCGCCGTTGCTGAGGCTGGTTTTGAACTCGGGATTCTCCTGCCTCAGCCTTCCAAAGTGCTGTGATTACAGGCATGCTCCACCACGCCCAACTAGGGCTTTTTTTATTGTAAGTGGTGCGACACATTCTGATTTTAAATATATTAAAATGTGAAAAATGTTCATATTAAAATAGATAAGATCATTTTAGTATAAAATATTTTAAATTATAATATGAAATAATTTTTGTTATCATCCCTCATTTAATTTGCAAGAAACTTGAGGAACACAGAGATTAAATAATTTGTCCAAGGTTAAAAAGTCTGAAAGTAGAGGTACAATAGCAACTAGTCTGACCAAAAGCCCCAATCCTTAAATAAAAGATAATCTATAAACTTCAGAGATTTGGGGAAGGTCTCAAATTATGGAAAGTATGTCTATTAGGACCAAAAGAAACTCTTCTATTGGGTAAGTTTGTCATGGCTCTGATCTTAAAAAGAAACAAAAAGATGTTCATTGAAAGGATTTTGTATCTTCGCTACCCTATGACATGCTTTGTGTTAACTAGTACCACTGGCAATTGCTACTATTCAGGAAACATGAAGGATCAACTAGATGTAAAGCCATGCACCAGGGCCTGCAGGCAAATGTTTTTAAAATGTAGACATTGGCTTTTGGAATGTGACCCCAATGTTCTTACTGTTTGACTCTGTATATTCCAAACTAAGTTTCTTTTCTCTTTTTGGGAGACTTAGGGTTTCTGAAGTTGATACAGGAATCCCATTCTTTCTTCAAGAAGCATCTGGGGAGGGGGTGAGATTCAGGAATCTGCAATTTTTTTAGAACCTCTTTAGTATGCTAAAACATGGGAACCGTTGATGACCACCATCATGACATCATGACATGTGTGCACAATCTATGAAATTCTATAGTTAGATTTTTATTTACTTTTGTGAAAAGGTGGCTTTTCCACGGGAAAAACCCATCTCACCTAATCTAGCTATTGCTGAAGTTGAGAGGAAATAAATGCATTTTATGCTTGTTTACATATTGATTTTTTACTCAAATTACAGAGTTTTACGAATTCATTTATATGTGATTTTTAATTGTGATCCCATCTTATAATAATGATTTCTTGAACTCACACCCCTGATAAACTCATGAACATGGACAGATCACTACCATTAGTGAATTAGTCATTTCTGTTCTTGCCATATTTAACACTAACTCATGTCTTCATTTCTTCAAAAGAGGAAAGGAAGAAAGAAAAGGGCCTTGGAGGAGGCAAAAGGTAAGTGAGATAACTTTGCCATTTTTCTTTTCTCTGCAGGCTCTTGTCCTCTCTCAGAGCCATGGGAACCCTTAGGAAATGCTGTTGCCACCAATGTGCCACATTCTGGGCATAAGTGACTGCCATAGGGTTGCCAGGCCGAGAAAACCCTCCTGCAGTTGGATGAGGACCTGCATGTGAGAGGAGTCTCATCTCACTTCTCAGGATGGAGCCCACAGTTTTTGTCCCTGGGTCCAGCCACTTCTGCTTGCTCTGTGGCATCCCAGCTGGGTTAGGAAAAAAGACACCTGCCTGAAGCATCTCATAGAATAAAAACCATTAAACATTAGGCTTGTTCGTTTTTGTTTCATGTTCTAAAATGTGATCACTCTGTGGATGTCCCTGAGACACAAAAATAGGCCTTTAAGTTGACCTTTCTAAAAGGGCTTTTGAGATCTCTCTAAAGCCTCTGCAAACTATGTCAAATATTCAACAGTTTCTTAGTTGGGTATTTCCTTAAAAATGTCCTGCTTCTTATCAATTTCAGATTTTTTTTTTCCAAGAACTAGAGGGAGATTTGCAGTGGGATAATCCAGTTCACACGTTAAAAATGAAACCACTACCGCAAAACTTATGATGCAATAAAGTAAGTGTAATAAAAGCACTAAAGGAAACTGGAAGGTTCGGTATCTTAAAAAAGAAAAACCACAGTGGTATGGCTTCGATCTGCTGAATTACTTACCCAGGTTTCTCCATGCTCAGACCCAAAGTTTCTGGTTACTAACTAGAGCTCTGTTTGGTTGAAAGGCAAACCCTACCAATAAGCTCTGTTATATATCCCCTGCATTGAAGAGGTTACACTTTTTCACTCACTTTAATCTCTCACTGTTTTCTACATTTAAACATTGAAAGAATAAACGTGCTTCCCAAGTATCCTGGCTTCATAAATAAGGAAACTAAAGTTCAGAGGGATTAAATAACTTTTCCAAAAAATACAACTAGTAAGATGAAAACAAAAATTGACATCTGTGTGTCATATAACTCAAAAACCCACATTTTTTCTTTTATTCCAGACTTACCACCAGAGGGGGAGAAAAGATGCAAATACTATGTATTTGATTATACTATGTTTTGGGGAATTATAGAGAGCAACATTATTTTATATCACTTTTTTTTCTAAAAGAAGCTACAAGTTGTGGTCATAATAGATGGGATTTGTGAATCTAAAGAGATGGCTGGCCTCTGGGTGGGCTTCTGTTATTTGCTAGTAATGTGATTGTAACTAAGTCCCACTCCTGCTTGACCTCGGTTTAATCACTTTTAAAATGAAGATACTGGATTAAATCACCTCTAAGATCTTGGCTCACTTTGAAGATCAATCCACATAAATATTAAGGTTGAAGCCCCTTCAACTAGCTAGTAATCTGCAGTGACTTGTGACTTTTGGCTTTTACCAGATTGCCATAATCTGCAGCATTATCTTTATTATTGGAGGGACATTCTCTGAAAGGACTTCTGTGACCTCAGTAAGGTCAAAAGCATCTCTCCACACCCTGTTCACTTCCCCCACCTTGTTCATTTCCTTCTTGGCACTTGACACTACTTGTTCTCTTATGTATATTTATTTACTTGTCCAGGGTGTCTCTTTCCCCAACTAAACTATAGGCCTTTGAGTTCTGTGCATGGCTGTTTCCCAGCACTTGGTACTGTGACTAGCATATAATTCAGACTCAAATATTTGTTGCATGAATGGTTGAGTGAGCAAATTGTTTCTGAAATGGCATAGTGGTAATTCTTTTCTTCTCACTTTGCAAAGTTAACTTTAGAAGCAGGCGCCAGGGTTAAAGGTAATAAAACCTTAATGTCTTTGCATTATTAAAAAAATCCCAATGATGATTACTGAACTATTGACAGCAGTTGCTACTGATCTGAGTGTCATGACTGGAAGTAAATTTTTAATCTTTTTTCCCCAAAAATATCTTAACTGAACATGAATTGTATAGCAATCAGATTTAACTGTTTTTATTGTTTTGTTTTGTTTGTGGTTCTGGGGATCAAACCCAGGGCCTCACACATCCTAAGCAAGCACTCTATCACTGAGCTACATCTCTAGTCCCAGATTTAAGTTAAAAAAAAAAGTGGGTTGTGGGGATGAATTCTTGGTGTGCTCCCCTACTTTGGTGTTCTTCTGGGATTGGGCATCTGAAACTTCCCAATCTTTAATTAACTGGAACCAAGAAGATGCATCTCATTATTCCACACCTTCCCCACCAGACATGTGTGCCCCCAAACTGAGATCAGTCAATCCTTGGATCTAAAAGGTGAAACTGAGTCAGGTGCGGTGGTGCACGCCTATAATCCCAGCACTTTGGGAGGCTGAGAATTGCAAGTTCAAAGCCAGCCTCAGCACTGGTGAGGCACTAAGCAACTCAGTGAGACCCTGTCTTTAAATAAAATACAAAAAAGGGCTGGGGATGTGGCTCAGTGGTCGAGTCCCCCTGAGTTCAATCCCTGGTACCAAAAAAAAAAAAAAAAATAGGTGAAACTGGGGGAACTGGCTAGGCGCAGAGTTCACTTCACCAGTACCACCCATGGTGTGGGTCTTAAGGAAGGAAGGACCAAAAAGGTAACCTGGTGTGAACTCTGAAAGCAGGGCTGCACGTGGAAGTGAGGAGGCTGGCCAGCCCGTGGTTTCATGTTCCACAGCAGCCTACGGGCAATGTGGGTGACAGATGACTGACAACCCCCTTCCTTGATTCTGCTCTGTAAATAGGGATGAAGTGACAGTAATACCTCAACTAAGCAAGTTGAGATCCATGATCATTCTTTATTCTCCAAGATTAATATATTATTAATTATAATAAAAGAGAGGGTATGGTACACAAATGAAACTGACTTAAAATTTCAAATGTGGCAAAAGTGCCATAAAACAAATGATGCCTTGGAGGCAGAACTGTGCTGGTAAATGTTTAACAACCAAACTCTCTGAAAATCCTACATTGATTTGTAGCTTTTTGCTGCTTTCTGTGGTGTAAATATTTCCACTAGGGCGTGTTTCACGCTACCCATGTGAAGCCACTGAACATTGGAAAGAGTTTCACAGAAGCACATCAAACATAGTATTTCCATCACACAGATAAAGCAGACATAATATAGTAACTATGTCCTAGGTAATGGTAAAAGGTAAGTCAATACTCAGGAAGTAGTATTAGTGTTTATTACCTGTGTATAATATATATTTTACTTTTTTATTTTTTATTTTTTTAAATTTTTTTTTAGTTGTAGATGGACACAATATCTTTATTTTATTTATTTATTTTTATGTGGTGCTGAGGATCGAACCCAGTGCCTCACGCATGCAAGGCCAGTGCTCTACCACTGAGCCACAACCCTAGCCCCGTATTTTACTTACTTTTAATGTTATGTAATTTCAATTTTTAATAATGGCTATGTTTAATAACCAGCTCTCACAGCTTCTCACAGTTTAACACTGGCTCCAGAGCTGGTATGACGTGCTGTTGCCTGTGGGGAGTCTCTAGGGAGAGGACCCTTGTTGGAGGGTGAGTGTTAACTTGGAGAACCCTGATCTCTGCTGGAGCTGTCTAAACCAGGTGCCTTCCCCAGGCATTCTTGGGAACACCATAGGAAGAAACCGCCTCAGCAGCATCTATTCCCATCCCCCATCATTGCACCCAGGCAACTTCCTCAAGCTCTCAATGTGAGAGAAGGCAGGATTCTGGGTCACTGCAGCTGGAGAAATTGAAGTAGATTTGCCTTAAGGAAATCCCAAACTAGTATTCTATTTCTGAGGCTTCCTGAGCTCAGTCCTTTCTCACTTTTGAAATTCCTTCAGAGCCCCTCGTCTGGAGATTGCAAATGGAAGACCTAGCACTGCCTGAAACCCATGCACTTCTTGAGGAAAGGCCCATATGCTAGAACCTGGATAGAAAAGTCAACCTGCAGAGAAGAGACGGATAAGAAAACAACCAGGCATTTCACAATCAGCCTATGGCAGCCCTGTTCTCCTCCAAAGGGCACCAACAAATACTAGCTGTGCTCAGAGATCCCTTTGTTGTGGGAGGCACAGAATGTGCAGGAAGATGTTTATTTGGGTTTAAGGTCAGATAGGCATGAATTAGAATCTGGTTTCCTTGGACATAAATAAAGGTAAATAAACTTATTAAAATCCATGTAAATCTTACATGTAAATGGAAAGAATAGTACACAGCTTAGAACTGTTCTGTGAATCTAAGGCAATAATCCATCTGAGGACTTAGCAGGGTGCCTGGGACACAGTAAGCAAAGTGCAGTAACTATGAAAGTTATTTTAATATGGCCAGGATCTATAATGATGCTTTTTTATTATGAAAATTCTGATGGGCATTAATCCATAGATTTAATCAAGGAAGAGAAGAAATCTCTCCCTACTCACACTGAAGAGATTGAATCAGTTGTCAATTGCCTTTAGTACTGTAACAAAAACTGTGATAGTTTGAATGTGTCCCCTTTAAAATCCAGGCATCTGCCAATGTGATAGTATGAAGAGGTGGGTCTTCAAGAAGTGATTGGCTATGAGGACTCTTCCTTCCTGAAGAGGATCAAAGCCCTTATGAAGGGGGCACCATGCAGCATTTGGCTAGCTTGTTCCTCCCACCTTCCACAGAAGAACAGAGTTCCTCCCCTCCAGAAGCTGCAGCAAGACTCTGACCTGGAAGCAGAGAACAGCCCTCACAAGACAACTAAAACTGCTGTCACCTTGATCTTTTAAATCCTCAATCTCTGGAACAGTGGAAAATAATTTTTTTTCTTTATAATTACCCAGACTCAGGTGTTTTGATATAGCAGCACAAAAGGACAAAGAAAAGAAAGAACAAAAAAAATGTTCATTTTGGCTTAAAACAAAGTTTCACATGAAGTAAGCATGCCACGCCCCTTCAACTCACCAAAGTAATCTCCTCAATTTCTTAATACGTTGCATGTGAAGAATAACATTTTGACAGAGGCTCAGAAAATTATTGTTTTTGAAGAGTAGTTATTTTTTCTCTACCATTGCATTTACACTGGCATGTACAGAGAAAGGAGCAGATTGTACGTATGCTTTTCTTTTAAATCACTTTCTCCCCCACCCAAACAATGCGTTGACAACAGTTCTTTCAGATCATAGGCAGAACCCTTTCGAGGTTGCATGTATGATATTGGGGAAAGAGAGGACTGTGAGGTTAGTAGGTAAAGGTTAGTAGATAAAGGAGTGGCAGAAGGCACATAAAATGGCACTTGGGTAATCTTTACAAATCCACCTGGGCTCCTCCATAACATCTGGCCCCAGGCAGTTTGGAGGAATAGGAGATGGGAGGTTAATTGTTACTGAGCCTTTCTCACCCTCTAAAAATGTGACAAATAAGTACAAAGCCCAGCACAGTTCTTGGGAGTGGTCCTGAGCTGTGTGGTCATTTTGGAAGGCCACAATTAAGAAATGCTGCAGAAATTTCCACTGGGGAGGTGAAACAGAGAACCCCACAGCAAAAGTTTCTGTTTTCAACGTGTAGTTCAAGGAGCTAAAATTTGGGGAAGTCAATACTAAGCAAGTAGAATTCAAAACATTACACATACAGAATAGTGCAATTTAGGCACTTGGAGTGTTTTAACCTTCTGCACATGAGAACAGATGGTCTGATTCACTCACAGGCCCAGTTTACACACAGCCTTCACATATAAACAACAGGTACCTCGGAGTGCATTCAGGAACTCCCCTTCCTTTCCCAAGGCTATAGGGACTTCTCTCCCCTTCCCACACGTGAAGACTCCCTCTCTGCCTGGGGCCCTATTTCCCTTGTTCAGTTGCTGTTCCCACTTTACACAATGATGGCGAAAGTTGTTTAGTTCAGTAATGGTCTGGAAGGGTAGGAGGAGGACAGACAAGACAGTTCCTTCCCTCCTTGTCTGCATCCTTCCCCTCTAGTCCTAGAGAGGACTGGAAGCTGAGAGGGTTCTAAGAGCTGAAGGTGTGGCATTACACTCTGATGAGCCATGAATGTCTTAGAAATACCCCATTCACTCCCAAAAAGCAGGCAGGTGGAGCCTGAGGCTCCAGGGCCTTTTGTCTTTGCAATAATATGTAGGATGTCTTAGGAGACTGCTGGAGCAGAGCAGAATTTAATGGTGTACCCTGTGATCCCCACAGGTGTGACAGACATCCCTGATCCACCCAAGATGCTGAGACTGAGCAAGTCCTGCATCAACCAGTAGCTGTAGAACACACTGCTACTGTTACCTAACTCAGATCGTTGGATCCAGGGCAGGTAGGAATGAAAACTGGATACAGAAAGAATAGAAGCATAGACAAGGTTTTATTATTAGAGACTTCTGCTCATGTCAGAAGGAATCAGCACTGACCAAGAGTTTCAGGCCAGCTCAAGCAAAGGGCAAAGGGATACAGCTTTTATAGCATCTATGGGCTAAACAGGAACTCAGTCTCTCGATGCTATCATGTATGGAATAGCCATATCTGTATTGTTCTTCATACCTCTTTATGTGTGGCATATCTCATACCATCTTAAGACTGTACTTAATGGTATGTGTTTATTATGCTAATAAGGTAAAGGTAACTGTGGTTACTTCAGTGACTCTTCTATATGTGTGTTTGCCCCTCACCATCTGGAGTTGTCCCTTATCATCGACAAAAACCTCTAATATTTTTTTCAGAATGGTGCAAACTATTGTCCCCCTCAGTGGGCTACTTTCAGTGATTTTGCTTTTTTTTCTGGCCCCAGCTCCTTAGCATTTGCTGACCACATAATCTCAAAAGCTGAGCTGTCTTCTCAGTCTTCCATCTCCTGGCATGTCATCTCACTACCAGATCCTTGTGGACTGATTCACTTTTTGATGCCCAATTTTCTGGTATGCTTCTAACTCTCTAAAACCAAGAGCTAGCTTGGCTGTCCTATTTCCCCTGAAAGGTTTAATCCCTCAATTCTAAAGGGCTCTGCCTGGTAAGGGACAGGGGGTCCAGTTGGTGTTAGAGGAAGAAGCCTGTATTTCAGGTAGCAGAGGAGCATGGTCAAAGCCCAAGAAGCAGTCAGTGGTAGGGGTGGGGAATGAGATGGACTCCTGGTCCCCACACTGGGGATAGAGCCTTGATTCTCCACCTCCCTGGGATACTTTATCCTTGGTACTGTTGTATCAAGTGGTATCCAAGCTAATTGCTCTATTGAAGCATGTGTGTTCTGCACATTAAAGCTTTGTCATTTTCAAATACTTAATATGAAAAAGTTCAATTACATTCGAAATCCACACACTTTATCAGAATAAACTTACGTATGTCAATGAAAGAAAAAGAAGAGTTACTAGATCTTTAAAATCCAGTTACAACTGCTTAAAATTTTTAACATAATAGTTTTAAATGTGTTACCTACATGGCTAAACAATTAGAAAGTTATCAGAAGTGTGAAGAGATTATTCAAACATCTTAGCAAATGTAGATATAGCTGTTTCAACATAAAGCCATACTGCAAAAAGTTATGCTCATGAAATCAAGTTCAAGTTCCTCTTAGCTTTAAGAATAACTTCTTTAAAATCCTTCAAATTCAGCAGTTATCTTCCTTTAACACTTTGTTTTGTAATTATAAATTTAAAAAGAAAAACTATAGTTTTCACTATGCCACATATAAGTACCACTGAATTTATTCCAGTTTATTTTATTCATAAAATTCCGTATTTTATGATTATGAAGAGACTGGAAAATAATAGTACCCTAAATTATATTTATTACTACACAACCACATTTGTGATTACATGGGTTAATGGACTAGCCAGGTAATCTACCTATTGTTAATTTTGTTTCTTGCATGAGTAAATGAGCAAATGAATTCAGATTTCAAACGACAGATTATAAACCCATTATTATCTCAACTTGAATGAAGAGAGACTTTTTAGGTAAATTGCAACCTATTACAACCCAATTTGTAAGTGCATTTTGCTGGCTGCCAGCAGCTTCAAGAGAGCTATTTTGTAATGTACTTTAAAATGACTTCTCTCATAAATCCCCCTCTACGATTACTCACACTCTGGTTTAGGTGGATTCTCACTGGCACATTTAAAACTCACTTTGCTAGCATGCTCCTAAAAGAACAGAATTGCTTTTGTAAGTCTGTAATAAGTCCTAAGAAAAATGTAGTAAGTGGACAAAATTTTCTTTTTTTTCCTTTCCTCCCTTTGGTCTGTTCAAGGTGGCCAGACTCAATCTTTGTTAGACTTTAAAAATGTTTTAAAGTAAAACTGTCTAATTCACTCCAACAGATATGAAATCTGCTGTTGCATAAGTCAGGAGCAGCCAGCCAGAAAGAGCCATTGCACCAGCTCCTTAAATACAGCTATCTTTGGGAGACCTCTATGTAGGAAGTAAAGCTAATACTTAGTTCCCAGAAGATGGGGTGTGGTTTTAATGAGCTCATTCGAGGAGGGGGGTGTGTGGTGGGGAAATGGGAGTGGTTCCAAGGTGCTATTTTTAAAAAGCTTATAAAGGTCATCCTCGATTGTCAAAAGACAATAAATGAGGGAGAACTCTTTCTCACGTTACCATTAGGGGTTTACAACCTATGCTAACCTGGTTTCCAGCGAAAAAGCTAAGAGGGTACACACAGATAACTTCCTTTTCAACTGAGACTGGGATAATCAACTCCTGAGCCAGTGCCAAATTTCCCTGAGTGGCATCTAGGCCAGCGGGGCTTCTCCACCTCAATCTGGGCCCAGCTGCTTCTGCCAAACCATTGCTGCAGGGTGGGTGGAGTTCCACTTCTTTTCTCCAAGTCTAGAAATACCAACCCCCAAAGGGTTCTCCTCCAGGTACATGCAACCACCTGGACCATCTAGGGGATGGCCAACGTCCCGCGTCACTCCTGTTACAGCACTTACCAACGCTAGCATTTAAAATAATCTGTTCCCGTTGTTGTATTATGCTAGTTGGGCTTGCCCAATATGCGAGTTAAGGTCTTATAATGAAGGCCTTGCTTCTCATCCTGGATACCCTATATCTGTCATCAATTATCCCAGGACTTAGTTGGAAGAGCATTTCAGTTTCCACAGAAGAATCACAGGTCAGAAGCAGTTTTGAAATTGCGGAGGGAGAATGAGCATGGATACCGCACAGAGTAGGAAAGAGACCGAAGCTTTAAGGTGTTTTAATCTGGAATGTGCCTGGGACGCCTAACGCTCTCGTCGATAGGACTTAAAGGATCTCTGCTTTACCTCACCTCTGGTTCTTTGGCCTGTCTTGCAAAATGCCTGGCTTCTACTAGGTGCTTTATACTTGGGAAATTTGGAGGGAGGGAGGATAACGTGTGCTGCAAATACCTGGGTGTTGGGACTGTCCAGCAGAGTGAATTTCGTAGAGAGAGGCGCTTTTTCCCTAGAACTCTCTTCCGGAATCACCTGGAGTTAACGCTTTCCTCTTAAGAAGGAAAACCCCTGATTATCAGCTGGTGCTAAAGATTAAAGGGAGATCAGTACAGGTACATTTAGTAGTGGGGCGGTGCCGCTGAACCACCAGTACCAATAAAGATGGTATAGAACAAAATCAGATTCTGCTGGGCAAGTACACAGGTCTCCCTCTGGGTGCTCGATCTCAGGTTCTGGGCCCGCCGTACCGCAGCCTCCCTCAAATTTTTAAAGCAGAGTCTCTACTGGCTGACCACTAATCACCGCTCTTTTTTGTGGACTTCAGCTGAAATCTGGGCGGAGCTGGTCCGCTAGGCGGGTATTCCAATAGACTTGATTCCGAGAAATCCAGAAGCTCCCCATGCCTCCCGCAGTTCGGCTGGGAGAGGAAGGAGGTGCCTGGTCTCCCTGCTCCGGCCGTGGAGCGCACGGGAGAGCTTCCCCCTTGCCGCAGCCTGGGGCACAGGAACAGGCCCAAGCGCGTAAGCACACTGGAATACACGATCTTCCTTCGGAACTGAGCAAAGACACGGTCGGTCACCCTTTCTGACTCTGCCATTAGTACACCCTCTGCTAACAGGTCCGGCAGAAAGCTCATCGGTGTTGCTTAAGCTCCACTAGGGCTGCGGCTGCTATCCAGGGTCCCAGTGGAGTTTTTCCTCAGACCCCCTCCACCCAACACACACACCTCCCAAGTTAGAAGAGTCGGGACTTAGGCGCCCGGCTCCGCTCCTCCCTTGTCCCGCCTTCGGCTCCGCCCCAGAGCCCCGAGGGCAAACGGGGGGCGGTGAGAGGACGGAATTTCCCAGCGCGGGGGCTCGGGCTTCCACGGCAAATCGGCAGTCTCTTTCTGTTTACGGAGAGAAAGGGGAAATGGAAAAGGCGGGGAGGCGGCGGCTGGCGTCCGCTGCGCCGCCCCTGGGCTGGCTCAGACGCTGTGAGTCAGGGGCGGACGGGGACGGCCTGAAAGTACTGGCCGCCTGGAACGCACTCGCCGGCTTAAGTCTGGAGGACGCGCTTCGTTCCGGGGCCGACCGCCCTGGCTCCCTCTCCTGCCGCTGGACCTCGGTGCCCCGGCGTGCCTGGCTCCAGAAGGCAGGCCACCAGCTGCGCACCGAGCCCGGAGGACCGCAGCTGGAGCGCTGGGCTGGCGGGGGTGCGCGGACGCCGCAGGTAACAGGTAACCCAGAGTTTGGGAGCTCTTGGGTGCCATTCGGCCGCCTCTCTTGGGTGCCCGGGGTTTTCCCACTCAGAAATAGAGTGTACTCCCAGCAAAGGGAAGAAGTCCGGGGTCAAGGAACTCTGGAGTGTTGCCATAAGCCTGTGCAACTCCACCGTGGCCCTTTGCGCGTGTCGCCAGCTGCAAGCAGGCACAGCTGGAAAGCACCTTGCGCAAGGGTCTCACGAGGTATGGACTCGAAGCTCCTCCCCCTTCCTCCTACTTCCCGGATCCCCAGCTACCCGGCATTGCGGGTCTGGGCAGTGAGCTGTGAACCCGGGACGCGCTGTCACTGCGCCTCCTTTGGAGGACGCCTCCTGGTCGGCTGCACTCTCCCTGCCGAGATCCGGTGAGTGCACCTTGGAGGCTGGAGGAGAACTGTTACTCAGCCAAATAATGGGTACTTTTATAAGTTATTAGCCCTTAGTGTGTGTTTGGTGGTGGTGGTGTGTGTGTGACAGGGTGGGGTGTGTTAGGTTGAAAGACCATTTTGTATTGGAATTGAAGTCTGCTGTTGATAAACCCAGGGAGAGAAATGCTAATGCAGTTGCTTTACATACCCGTGGCCCAAGTCGTATTTGCCAAGTAGAGTGTATTCCAATTCCAGCTGAGGCCCTCAACCCTCTGATGGATTGAGGTTTGTGTGTTGTGGGCTCTGAGGTTCTGACGTATGGCTCTAAGGCTTTGTCCTATAAGGGAAATTAGGATAGTTGCGGTATCTAGGAGAAGAGCGACTTCGATTATACAGGGCTGGAATGCCCCATTCTGGGGCTTTTTGAGAACAAAAATATGGTTAAGAGATGTGCTCTGCGGGGCAATGTACTATTTTGGCAGAAAAAATATCTTCTAATTGGGAAGTAACACAAGATGTATTCATCTTTTGTTAGGCAGAAGTTCATGCCTCCAATCTTGACCATTTTCATTCACACTTGCCAGGAAACACTCAAGTTTTGTTTATGTCAATAGCAGTAGCCAGGAGCATTACATTAATGTTTAAGCATAGTATTTCCTCTTGATTTTATTGCTGATTTCTGAAATAATTCGAAGTACACAGTTTTGACTGTTTTTGCTCATCTCTCCATTTCTAAAATTGGCATAATTTTTATTCTATTAGGAAGCCAAAATTTTATGAGGATTTTTCTTGTAAACTGTATCTAGGTCAGTCATCTTATGCTAAAAGTCTTTATCACTAAACTAGAATGTCTTCACCATCTATACTTTTTCTAGATGTGTACTGATCATGTATATCTGAAACTGTTAGTCTGTTGTCTGCTTAATTAAGGTGAGAAAGTGTTCAGTCTCTTTGCTGGAGTGTATAGCAGGAATGACTGGTCATCTGGGTTGTCAGGAAGCACAGATTTGTGTGACAAGAGTCCTAAGTTGCTAAGGAATGGAGCAAGCACTGAGGAAAGTCTCTGAAACACTCTTTCACCTCTCCCGTCTTCTCCTTCAGGTCTTCCTTCCCCTCACCTTGTAGTTTAGGGGTGTGCTCATGTGCGCGCACGCATAATCCCTTAGGTTCACATATTAATGCTTGAGACTTTCTACAGGATTTAAAAACCAAAAGCTGTCTTTCCTCTCTCTAGATCAACTGAGTAAACTATATAGACTTTTCTTCTCTTAAGTCATCTTAGCACTGGGAATTTTATATTCTATCAGGTGATCCATTAAAGTCAGTCCAGGAGCCTTGGATCCTTGCAACTAATGGGGCCATAAACTAGACTGGTTTGTTGCTGTTGTTGTTGTTACATCTGTTTTTCTAGTAAATTCTATGAGGAGAAACCGTATCTAAATGGCTCAGTGAAACCAAAGTCAAATATTCTTCCATTACCCGAAGAAGTTCCCTTCATAACTTTACAGATGCCAAGAACTTGAATCACAGTCTCCCCTCAAAAATGTACAAGATCTTGCTGTTGGATCTGTCTTTATAAACTACTGAGCTTTTGGGGGAAAAAATATGTGCAAAATCTCTGAGAGGGAGCAATCTTGTTCTCTAGATTTAAGTGTGGCGGTAACAACCATCAAAACATTTCAGATTTCTGCTTTTTCTTTTTCCTTTGTCTCTTAATTTAGGCAGTCTTCAAAAGCTTACTGTGAAGGAAGCTGCGGAACAGGTAGCCACATCCCATTTGCATTAGAAAAGATAGAAGATAAGAAAAGTGGCTAATGTGATATCTGCAAAACCAGATCTATGACTTGGTACTTTTCTCTTCATACACATAAAGCAGCTACCCATGACAGTTTACTTACTGTGCACCAGACATGTGCACACAAACTCATTTAATGCTCTCAGCCTTCTCAGGAAGTAGGTGCTGGTATTATTTCCATTTTACAGATGGGGGAAAATGAGGTACTGAGAGATTAGGGTACTTGTTTAGCATCATGCAGGCAGCAAGGCATGGGGCTAAAGTTTGACCCCAAGTAGTCTGAATCTAGAGAAATATTAGACTGCAGGATGGTAAGAGACTGATGATACTAAATGTTGTGGGGTTTTGGGGTTTTTTTTGAAAATGAAATGCACTCAGAAAGAGGCAGATGGCTGGGTCATGCATGCAGGTGGCCCCGGGTGGAGCATTTCCTGAAGCTTTGAACTGAACCTCCAGGTTGATCAAGATGCATAGCTTTGGTAGAGTGTTGTTCATATTAATTCTTGTGCTTTTTCTTTCCTTTTTGGTGCTTGGTATGGAATCCAGGACCTCATGAATGCTAGGCAAGCACTCTACCACTGAGCTATACCCGCAACCCAGCTGAAACATCTTTCAGGGAGAGGCCCTACTTTCAGGAATGCTGTGGTTCAAGTAGACAGACAGCTTCAAAATTCTCTTAGATCTCTTGGATCCTGTTGTCTTTACTTTGGAACAGAGTTGAGCTCTAAGATACACAGGAACAACTTCTCTTTTACCCTTGCTTTGCATTCTTTTTCTCATCTACATATCCCTAAATTGTTGCACCTGATTGTATAAAAGAACTGAAACACAGCTTTGTCTAAGGTAGTCAGTTGATCTTAACCTGTGGTTTGTTTATGATAGATTGGACTTGCCTGGCTTATTTCTGCTGCCACAGCTTCTAGAGGGTCATTGGTTTAGATATTAAATTAACCTTCCGGGACTCAGTATGTTTGCTTTATACTATTACAGAATTCTGGTCTCTGGAGGGGACAACTGTATCACAGGTTAAACAAATTGTCTCTTTTCTCATACTTACCACTGACAGAATTAGGATCTGAGGTCCCATCCCCCTTCTAATGAGCTTTTAAACTTGTTTGTGTAAGAATTTTACTGAAACTTGATCTATCAACATCACATTTGCCTAGATTAAAATCTGTTTTACTTTCTTTGGGTTCTTGACCTCACTTTTATTTGTAAGTTAGTTCCTGAATTTTGTCAAGTAGTTCTTTTTTTCTTTAAATTTACTGGAAGCATAAAAGGCATAGTGATTCTTGCAGGGAGATACTACTTTGGGGTACACCTGGGCTGTGTGAGTTTGAAAGCTGTGAGGAGCAGGGATCCTCAGTCTTAAGAGTCCTGAGCTGCTCTTTATTCCTATTTGTGTTTAGTGAAGTTCGTTTTCAGTGGCTGATGCCACAGTGAGTAACCAGCAGAATCTCTGGATCTCAGGTTTCCCTTTGCAAAGCGAGCTGCATGAAAGATTACCTAAGGTCTCTTTCAACTGACACTGCCTGTCCACTTGAATTCTCATACACTGTTGAGGGAGAGCCCTCATTATGAACAAAGGCAGGGAGAATCCTAGTCACAGTACTTTCAATTCAGTTTCCTATTAGTTTCAAATGTAAATATTAATAGTAAACTCTGTGTGTTTTCTTTTGTAGACTCTCCAGAAGGCACCACAGTAATGGAGTACATGAGCACTGGAAGTGACAATAAAGAAGAAATTGATTTACTAATTAAGCATTTAAACATGTCGGATGTAATAGACATCATGGAAAATCTTTATACAAGTGAAGAGCCAGAGGTTTACAAACCCAGTCTAATGACCATGTGTCAAGACAGTAATCAAAATGAGGAGCGTGCGGACTCTTTGCTGCTTAGTGGCCAAGAAGTGCCTTTGTTGTCATCAGTCAGATATGGAACTGTGGAGGATTTGCTTGCTTTTGCAAACCATATATCAAATACCTCAAAGCATTTTTATGGACACCGACCACAAGAATCTGGAATTTTATTAAATATGGTATGTTTTTTCTGATCAGTTGAGTGCTGTGTGTCCAGCTTTACTAGTGTGGCTTCATTTAATGCAGAGTGGCATTTGAACTTTGTTTACACTGAGGGTCAGGTGTGGTTTTTGAAAATGTAATTACTGGTAAGCATCACTTTCATGTTAAAAATGCAAATAAGTCTTCATGAAATTTTCCATTTAAAGAGTCAACCATAATTTAGTAGTGGTTCTACAAATTGGGAATATAGTTTTGGGGTTGGGGGTGGAACAGGGCCTCCTGCATGCTAGGAAGGTCCTCTACCATTGACCTACTCCTCCAGTCCTTAATAATGCATTTGTTAAAAAAAATTATTAAAAAGCTTATTCATCATTTACATAGAAGAGAAAGGCTTAATGAGACTTCTTCAGCTGAGAGGTGAATAAACTCTTTGTCTTAATACTTTTAAAGGCTGATTTAGTTGTTCTTCTCTTGTCATATTGTGAAGTGTTATAAAACACTAATATTGGCTAAATTCAGTTCTTACAGAAACCTAGTTAGTAAGTAGCAGATAGCTACCCACAGATCAACTCTGCAGTGGGCAATCTGAATGACAAATGATGTCTTTGAGTAGTCATCCCAAGTATGCAAATAATCCAAAATATTGTGACAACACTCCATTGCCACATAGTTCCATCAGGTGACATGTTTAGGTGTAACTGGCTTTCTGCCAGGCTCTTAGTATGTCAGAGGTGAACACGGGTGCTGGCTAAAGGTGATCTAATTTTTTAAAAACAGTAGGTGGTAGCTTGCAAAACCTGCTTATTGATGAAAGTGACTCCCTTTCCTTTAGTATGCCTAAATGGCAGAATGGCCAACTCTGAGGAATGTTAGTGATAAATGAGCATAGAGTCTGATACCATTTAATGAAAAACAACACAGTAATTTAGGTCAGCTATGTTGTGTTGTTTTGTTAGAAACCAATTATGTTCAGGTCAGTGTGGAGCAACATTACATTTTGCATTGTTGTGTGGCTTCCTTTGGTCTGGATATACTGGATATAAAATGCATTTAATAGTTGATTAATTCCTTTGCCTTCAGACTATTACTCGCTTTTATGAATGGGAAGTAATAATTCAAACTGGGAGCAATGCCTGATTTTAATAATATAAATGTATGTAACAATGAACAGAATTTTTGTTTGATTTTTTTTTACATATTTGTTAAATGAAAACATTCAGAATAAACAAATTGCCCTTGCTAGTAAATATATAAAGACTTAGGTATATTTGGCCATTCCCCTGGGCCATCAGACTGTTGGAAAGATGGGGCATATATAGAAAAGAATTCATGAAAGTTACAAGGAATATGAAGAAATAGTCCCTGAAGTTTTTTAGGAGTGAGGCCAGAAAAGCTAAGACAGAAAATGTGACAAACTAAGCTATTCAAAGGAAGTGAAAATTTTATAAAGAGTAAAAGTAAAATGTTGTCATTCTGTGACAAGGGGCCTCTGCTCTGTAAATGAACAAATGCATACTAAAGAAAATTTAAAAATAGGACATAACATAAAGGTAGGGATCTTGAAAGCTTTCATAATATTTTTATTTTAAAAATGACCCAAAATGTACAAAAGCAAGAAGACTGAAAAACAGAATGGAATAAGAGAAGGACCTCAAAATGCATAGGAATGTGGATCCAGTGTCACCAGGCCAGTGGTCAGTGGGTCTGGGGGCCATGATTGCTGCCACTAATATTAAGATTGCCTCTATCCCTGTGACTGGTGGTAACCTACCACAGTTTTGTACTTCATCAGTAGTGGCCTAGGCATTGGGACCTGTCATCTCTGATCGTAGCCACTGTGAGACAGATGGTAAAGGAGGTGGGCTTGCTTTTAGCTTCCTTTCATTCTACTCTCACGCTTTCTATGGACCCAACTGGTGTACCAGCTCTTTTTCTTCTCATCAATCTCCATCTTGTACCCTATAAAAACTTTATACTTGTGGGCTTTATTTACTCTTCTTTTTCTCTGCATTAGGAAATTATCTGCCACCTACATTGGTTCCAAGGTAAAATCTATCTATAAATTGTACCTGTATGTACATCCCTATGTATAGGGGTGGAAAACTTTGGTTGCAATATTCACCTGTTGATTTGTTGGCCATAGTTGGGACCTCTGTAGCATATCAGGTTCTTTCCCAGAAGCTACAACAGAACTTGGAGTAGGCTGGAAGTTTACTGCCTGGTGCATGCAGGAGACAAGTGAATAGGCAATTTTAACCCAGTGTGCCACTTCCCAATACAACTACGCCCTGGTTGTTCGGGGAATGCTTCAGCGGAACACCTCATAGAGCCACAAGTGTTTGGGAGGGAGGGGAGAATGTCAGCAGAGGCTTCCAGGAAGAATTGATACCTAAGCCAAGATATGAAGCATGGAGCTGGAGTCAACCAGATGAAGTGGGAAGTGTTGTGGATGAAGGGCACAGCGTGTGCAAAGGCCTGGAGGCACAGAGACCAGGTGTGTTCAGGCAGCCAACAACCACAATGTGGAAGAGTTAATTAGGCAGGGTGGAGTACCAGGAATTATAAAAATATCCTGAAGCATAAACATGTTGAATGGTACTCTCTATGCATGTGTATGTGTGTGCTATTTTCCTAAAAATAGTATTTGTTAAAGATTCCACTGAAATCCAGTAAGATGTGGGGAAGGAACTTTAGGAGACTAATGTAGCAATTGCTTTGTGTTAGAATGCTACAAGATTTTTTTTTCCCTAAATAATCTAGGCTGATTTATAACTTGATACAGGGACAGATAACCCCAAATGGGTTTCAAACGTTTAACTCTTCGGTGGTTATGTGTGGAGCCGAAGGGCCCCAAAGGACTCAAAGGTGATGTTCCCTGGGGATTAGTCATGGAATCAGGGTTTCTCTAGGTTCAAAAAACCTTAACAATACTTGAGTTCAGCCCTCTCTGGGGTGTTTGAATTAGCCCACTTACCTTCTCTGGTAATGGGTGGAGCATTTTGGTCTGTGCTTGAAAATCTGTTAGGAAGAGCTCATCACATAATAGTGGGCTCAGTTTCGTATTTGTTCAGTTCTGATGGAAAGAAAGTTCTTTCTTAGGTAGAAGTAAAATCTATCTCTGACTCCCTTCCACCTTAGTCCTAGTCCTACGTTTTTTGCTTCAAAAAAGGCATATACGATGAGTACTGGTGAAGACTGTAGGCCTTGTATGAAAAAGTGCCTCTGTATATAGTTCAGCTCTGAAATCCTTAGCTGTGTGACTTTGGGCTAATTCTTTGTGTTCTATGCCTTAGTTTTTTCATCAGCAAAATGGGTAACAATATATTACTTATTCTATAGGGTTGTTGTTTGGAACAAATAATGATTGACCTGCTTATACATTTTTTTTTTTTTTTTTTGATGCCAGGGATTGAACTCAGGGGTACTCGACCACTAAGCCACATCCCAGCCCTATTTTGTGTTTTATTTAGAGGCAGGGTCTCACTGAGTTGCTTAGCACCTCGCCCTTGCTGAGGCTGGCTTTGAACTCAGCAATTTTCCTGTTTCAGCCTCCCAAAGTGCTGGGATTACAGGCGTGCGCCACCACGCCTGGCTCTGCTTATACATTTTCAGTGTTTAATGAATGCAAGCTTTTGTGGTAGTTGTCTACTTGTTACTCCTTTTCTTGTCAGTCCTTCCAGTATTTTACAAATCACGTTTCCCAGAGCTTTTCTCTTCTTTTACAAACATCTGTGTGCCTGCTATTCATGTGTTGTATTATTAACTTGCCTCAGTGCCTGTAATGGCCTCTGAACTCATACACTTGCCTTACAGCCCAGAACCTGAATGTGGAGGGTACATGTGTTTTGTGACCAGCAGAATAGGACAGAGCTAACTTTGCCTTTGTTCTTGATCTGCCTCTGTGATTGCAACCCAAAATTACATCATGCATTCATTTACAGAATTTTTTCTTACTAAAATACTTAAGAAATTTTTTTCAAGTGCTATTCTCAGGCCCAGTATCGTTTAGGATAGATAATAGAGATCTAGATGAGGAAATAGAAGGCATGATCATAATGTTTGCATTTGAAGATGTAGTGTTTGCACTTGGCAAGTTGAAGAAGTGGCAGAGATAAACAGCATGAAATTCCATCAGAATTTTTGGTGGAGCCTCTAGAAAGAAAGAAAAAACCAAAATATCAAATCCCAATAGGGTAAGTCTGGGGTTAGGGAAAGAACAAGGAACTTTGCAGAACTGTCCATTGGTCAGCATTTGCACATCGCAAGTTCAGAACCTGTCATCAAAGTAGCCATGGGGAACTTGGGACATTCAGAGCAGGGCCCTCAGGACACAAAAGTGGGTAAACTAGGGTTGAAGACACTTGCAGAGGAGAAGACTAAACTGTGTTCAGTGACATGTAAATGTGGGCTTTTAATAACTGTGCATTGTAGCTCAGGTTTAATTGCAACTTTCTAGAACACAAAAGGCTCTTAGGCAGACAATGGGAGCTATGGCTTTGGGGTTCAGACATACCTGAGTTTGAATCCTGTCTCTGGACCTGACTGGTAGATTACTTAACTTCTTGAAGTCAGTTTCCTCATCTATGAAATGGAGATAAAAATAGTACTTGCCTCAGAGGACCATTGTAGACCTCTATGAGATAATGTATTAAAGTACCGAGTACACTGCCTGGTCCATAATTAGCACTCAATAAATAGATACCATTAATATCCTTCATCCTCTTGAACAGAATAAGAGGGTGAAACTGGGTCATAGCAAATTTAGTTTGGACAAAAGTAACTTTCATGAAGGTGAATTAAGCCCTGAAATTGTTAACTGGAGGGTGCAGTGAAATTGGGTCCATTAATATCTGCCATCAAGAAAGGGCCAAAAAGCAATTTCAGCTGAGTACCCTGAGTATAACTCTCAGTATATGTGTATAGACCACATTTCACTATATTCTCAGCGCACTGCGAAGAGGCCTCCAGCAACTATAGGTGACACTTGGAAAAAAGAAGTCATGTTTCAAACAAGGCAAAACCGTGGTTTGTACTTAGTCATATTCCCTCCAGAGCCCTGCACAAGGTCCCACACAAGCAGAAGCACTCAGTAAATGTCTGATTTTTATGTTTATTGACTTTGCATTTCTAAGTATGAGGGTTATTCTCTGCTTCATTCTTTGACTAATTGTGAACACATTTGTCTGTGGGATATGTAACTAAAATGACCATAATGGAGACTGAGGGAATAACCCTTACAGTTTCTAGAACTATGCATGAAACAGTGATGAGGAGGAATCCCACCATCTGCAGCTGGATCAGGTGCTCCTTCCTGCCCTGTGGAGTAGATTTGGTAGTTTTTTATATTCCCCTTCAGCTGCTTCTGTGCTTGGTATAGCATAATGTCCTTAGATAGAAATTCAGAAATTCCTGAATTCATAATCTAAAGCCATAATATTGCTAATTCTATTATGTATGTATATTTTTATTTGTTCTAATTAGTCGCACATGACAGTAGAATGCATTTTGACACATCATACATAAATGGAGTATAACTTGTCATTCTTCTGGTTGTACATGATGTAGTTACACAGGTCATGTAATCACATGTGCACATAGGGTCATAATGTCCAATTCATTCTACTGTCATTCCTACCCCCACGCCCCCTCCTCTCCCTTCACTCCCCTCTGTCTAGTCCAAATTACCTCTATTCTCCCCGCCTCATTGTGAATTTTGCTAATTCCATTTAGAAAAAAGTAACTTTTTGAGACTATCTATCCCTTGAAAGAACACTTTAGACATTCTTGGTATGTCTTCCTGGTCATGTTTACCATGTTAATTTGTTTTCATTTTAATTATTTTCTTTTCATTTTTTTTTTCTTCTTTAGAAATGCCCACATCCTTATCACCCACATTGCTATCAGGATACAGCTCTTAATTTTTGAGTCAGCTAATTTTGTGTTTGTTTATTTTATGTTTTTCTTTGCATTGACTAGTTTTGAAAACTCTGGTTCCAAGTGTTTGCTTGATCTCAAATCCTCTGAAGTCAGGCATCATCTATGTCTTGTTCATGGCTGTCTCCTGAGGGCCAATCCCAGTGCTGGGCACATATTAGGCATGCAATAGACATTAAATGAGTAAGTGGATGAGAAATGATCCTTCCTTGAGTTTATTTATGTGGCATGGTCAAGTCATTGCTCTGGCATCACATATTGTTTTCCATAATCCTCCGTGATCCTCAGGTAATTTCCACGCTTGCTCTATGCATCATGTGTGAGTAATAGCTATGCAGACGAACAGGTTAACACATTTTAATAGAAACAAATCAACATGCAGGCACAGTGGCGACCTTTATATTCAGCCTTTGGGTCATCCTCATTATATAAATAATTTTGAAGTTCTATTTGGCAATTCATCACTCACTAGTAGATGGAAATGTGACTAGGTCTGACAAGGGACCTTTGTCTCTGTTACATGCTTTCTCTGTCTTGCTCAAGTTCTAAATATAGTCTCTGTACAGTGTTAGGATTACACACGGTGCCATTAATTTTAAATGGGGTGTGTAAGAATGCTTCTAAAATAACCAGCTTGTATTGGGTGGACAACCCTGCTGAGATTCTCACCCTCCTGCATGTTTATTTTCTCATAGGTAATCACTCCCCAGAATGGACGCTACCAAATAGACTCTGATGTTCTCCTCATCCCTTGGAAGTTGACTTACAGGAACATAGGCTCTGATTTTATTCCTCGGGGGGCTTTTGGAAAAGTGTACTTAGCACAAGATATGAAGACTAAGAAAAGAATGGCATGTAAACTGGTATGTACGTTCACATAGCATGTTTGACATTCTGGTTTTTTTTATATATATTTGCATTAATCCAAGTTTCTTACTCTTAGACTGGATTTATCTAAGTGAATCCCACCTTGAAGCATTTGTTTTTCTGGATTTACTTTCTACCTGGGGCCATTCAGTCCCCGAATATCTCCTTAGGTGTCTGACTGATTTTAATTAAATTAAAAGAATGTGTTGGTGTATTTAGCAACAACTTGGACAGCATCATCTCCCTTGAAGGAGAGTGAGGCAAGCTCTCCTGCACTGTACCAGCAATCTGTGTGCAGCTCCTTTGATCCTGTCCATAAGCAAGGGGGCCTGGTAGATAAGCAGACTGGGAAAGCAGAAGTCTTTTCGGGGCTTCAGATTTAAAGGGCTGAATTTAAATATACCAGGTATTGAAAAGACACCATGTCTCCTTATGAAGTAATAACTGCCAAGGTGCTGCCACCTGGGAACATTGGCAGATTCTACATGAGCTGAGCATTCACATATCACGTGACTCAATAATTCTACTCCTGTAGTTACACCCAAAAGAAGCATGTCCATGTGGTCATTAAAAGCTAGAACTATGTTCTAGCATATTCATACAAGTACTATTTGTAAGAGTTCCAAACTGGAAACTTCCCAAATGTTGACAGGTAGAATATTTACACTCTGGAATACGAGACTACAAAAAGAATAAATGATTTATAATCAAAGTAAGGTGGATGCTTCTCAAAAACATTGTGTTAAGCTCAAGCAGTCAGACACAAAATAAGATCTATTATATGAAATTTCTGTTTATATGAAGGACAGAAACAGGCAAAACAAACCCATGCTGCTAGACACCAGGATAGTGAGGAAACCTTGTAGAATAGTGACTGGAAGAGTTGAAGGGAGGATTTCTGGTAGAGTTCTATATTTTTATTTAGATGGGGATTGCATTTATGTATTCAGTTGATAGTTCATTGAGTTTGACATTTCACTGTTTTTACACTTTTATATATGTCTAGTTTGCTTTAAATACACTTTTAAGTGTGGTAAAATAAAATACACTGCCCTTTTCCCCATGATGTTGGGGAATCAGACCCAGAGACTCATGCATGCTAAGCTACTATTGCTACAACAGTAGCATGCTTACTCATCCATGCTAAGCATACTGTTGAGCTACAACCCCAGGCCCAACACTCTGTTATGATTTAACAAAAAATAAAATAAAACATAATAGCTGAATATTATGTTTCAATCTCTTATCATAATTAAAGGACTGACAATATGTTGTCCTGGTTTGTTCTTTGTTAAAGATTCACTAGAGTACTTGCTTTGAATTTTATACCTAGAACTGATATAATGTAGAGGCAGATCAGAGGTAAACATTATTTTAAGGTGGCAGTATCTTTTCATACAGGTCGAAGTGTCCTTGAGGTTATTTATTGGTCTCTGTTTTGTTGGTTGACCAGTGTTCTCTATTTTTCAATTATTCTCAAGTTGTTTAGAGCCTTGCTCCTATTTTTGTGTTCTAGATCCCTGTAGATCAATTTAAGCCATCTGATGTGGAAATCCAGGCCTGCTTCCGGCATGAGAACATCGCTGAATTATATGGTGCTGTCCTTTGGGGCGAAACTGTCCATCTCTTTATGGAAGCAGGCGAGGGTGGGTCTGTTCTGGAAAAATTGGAGAGCTGTGGACCCATGAGAGAATTTGAAATTATTTGGGTGACAAAGCATGTTCTCAAGGGACTTGATTTTCTACACTCAAAGAAAGTGATTCACCATGATATTAAACGTGAGTAGCTTGGGGTGTGTACCATTTTAGTGTAAGCGGGCCCATTAGAGAGGAGGCAAATGGGCTCCTTCCTTCAACCTAAAGACTCAGTGGCAAGAAGACAGCATGGTTCATCTTCCTTCTCTTTGCACCTGAGATGGGTCTTAGAATTGGGCTGGGTTGATAGAATTTTAAAAGTCAGAAGAAAGGATGATAATCCAACAGTTGGTGCGAAGATTATACCCACACATCTGTTAGATATTCTGCCTTGGCCATTGTTAACAAGGCTTTAAAATGGTAATTTAAATGTAGCTCAGTAGTAGAGATCCTTGGACTGGATTCCCCAAAACTGAAAAAAAAAAACGTAACTTCCTTAAACACATAAATCATGTGCTTTTAAAGAACAAAGTAACTTTTTAATTTTAAATTTTGAGCACCAACTAGATGATAATCTATTCAGTCAGGCTTTATTGACCCCTTTCTAGAATTAAGATATGGTGAGGAAATAGAGAAGAAATCCACTATAAACCTTTAATACCTAATGCCACGTTGGAGTAGCACAACTTTTACTGCAAAAGAAGGATATTTTACTTTCCGTTTAAGAAAAGTGACTTGATAATGGTATGCTGGTATCTTAGAATTTGAAACTCAAGCTCTTGAGCATTACTCATGGCTATAATCACTTATGCCAGCATTGGCTTAATTCTTGACAGATTTGGAGTGATTTTCAACCTAAACTCTTATCAAGATTCATCTTCCTCTTTTGAATATAGTATACCCATCTCATTAGGGAAAGTATTCAGTTTGCTCTGATTTGAGACTCACTTTTATTTTACATAATAGTTTCATTTTATATGTGTAGGGTATATAAACAATTTGTACTAAAAATTTCCTTCTCATTATAGCTAGCAACATTGTTTTCATGTCCACAAAAGCTGTGTTGGTGGATTTTGGTCTAAGTGTTCAGATGACTGAAGATATCTATTTCCCTAAGGATCTGCGAGGAACAGAGGTAATTATATTTGTATGAAAATTTTTAGTCAAAAATTAAAAAAAAGTATTCTAGAATTACTGTGAGAAAGAAGGACAAAGAAGGGGATGAAAACCATTACTTGAAAATCATTATCATCAGAACAAATTTAATGGTCACTTGCTTTGTGCCAAGTTTTTAGTTTAACACTTTAATTTTAATTATTTTTTCTTTACTATTTATAATACATGATAATATTTAGAATATGATGTATATATGAATATACATATATATTTGTGTGTTTATATGTAACATAAAATACTCAGAAACTGTCTAATGCCAAAATAGATTACCAGTTGAACAACCCCGATTCTAGTCTGAAAATCCAGAGATTAGAGTTGTTCAACTGATAAAGTTTATGCAAATATTCCCAAATCCAAAAACTCCAAAATCTGAAATGCTCTGGTCCTATGTATTTCAGATAAGAGAGATTTAACTTGCCTGTCCATAATTCAGCTTTAAAAACAATTATGGAATTACAGTTAAATTTATAACAATAGGTTTAATACTCTAAATGAATTATGTTATTTAATTCTGACAACTCTATTATGGTAATAGTATTATCATAGCCAATAATATTATTATACTATAATGAAATAAAGTTGAAGAGATTAAAATAAAATACCTGAAGTTGTTTAGCTACAGTTCTCAGACTTGAACTTGGTTCTTTCTTTAAGCCTAAATTAACTACTATGTAATTATTTTTTTTCAGTACTAGATATTGAACCTAAGGCCTTAAACACACTAGGCAAGCACTCTATCACTGAATTACACACATAGCCCTTTTAATAGAATAAATATATAGTTAAAATATACTACTAATATAACTAATACCATTATGTTTTGTTTCAATTATGGTCTTAATTGCCATGGTCATTAATATTTATTGAGAACTTCCCACAAAGCCTTATCTCTCATCCTAGGGATCTTATAATACACCTGAAGTCATTAACACAAACACATCTCATTTGAAGATGTAAAATATTTCTGGGGCAAACATTTATGGGCTTTCAAATAATATATTTAACACTCCCATTATTAGGTTGAGTGGTTGACTTATTAGCCAATGTCTGCTTAGGATCTGACGGTTAAGGGCACCAGAGAGCATGTGCCCTTGGTGGGATTTCTTGGTTACCACAGTATAGTTAATTAGATTAATTAATTTACTTTTTAGAAAGTTATTCTAACATATTATTTTATTGTCTAACTAAATTTATTTATTTTTGCAGTACTGGGGATCGAACCCAGGAGGGCTCTACCATTAGGCTATATTTCCGGTCATTTCTTTCTAATTTAATTTTTTAAGACAGGGTCTTACTAAATTGCCCAGGCCAGCCTCAAACTTGGGAATCCTTCTGCCTCAGCCTCCTAAGTAGCTGGGACTACAGGCACGCACCATCATGTGGTGCCTGACTAATTAAATTTACCTTTTAACTGGATACGTAAAGACATAAATTGTACATATCGATGAATTACCATGTGATGTTTCGATACATGTATATATCAGGTTAAGCATCTATCTTGTCAAACTTGTATCACTTCTTAATGGTGAAAACACTCAAAATCCTTTCTTCTAGCATTTCAAGAGAGACAGTACATGATCACTACCTGTAGTCACACTACCATGCAAATAGCACACCTGAACTTCTTGCTCACATTTACTACAGCTGAGCACTCCGTGATCAACCTTTCCCTATCCCTCCCTCCTCCAGAAAGATATCTTTGAGATTCACCTGAATTATTAAGAGATCAATAGTTGAGTCTACAATAGGATGTGATGGGCACAGAGCAGATGCACTTGGGAAAGGTAAAGGTGCCTCTTGGCCCCTCTCTTATACTATAAACCTCCCACACCCATAGTGGCCACTGGAAGTGGAGAGGGTCCTTAGCTGCATGTTTGCTTCAGGTTTACCATGTCAGTCTTGGTGTTCAACCGGATGACAACCCACAGTGTAGCTGGTCTATGGTCCTCATGAACTGAATTGCAGTGAGGAAAAAAAAAAAAAGATTTCATTTCCAAACTGAGATTCTGTAAGCCTCTTTTCAACTCTGTCAAAGCAAAGACTCCCTGGGCAGTGAAGGAACCCTTGTTTTGCTGACATGCCTGATATCATTTCTGGAACTTATTTGAGAAAGTTTTCTTGATCATCATCTTTGAGCAGAATAATATTCAGAAGAGAAACTGTAGAGGGTTAGAAATAACAACAACAACAACAACTATGTTTAGTCGCCAGATCTTAAGAGTACTTTGCCAGAGCAAAATCTAATAAGACTTGATGCTTACGACATGTTTTCTTTGGAAAATGTTTCAGCGTATTTTGGCATTAGTCAGGAGTTCAGATATGTGACATTCCACCCTTTTTCCCGGAGCCAGTATGAGAAATTATTTATGGAAAATACCTTTTGCTTCCTGGCAGTGCAGTCAAATTGAACATTTTGCAATGCTAGAGAAAGATGTGCCTTTTCTGGGATTCTCTAGAAGGATACTTGGATATGACATAATAGCAGATTTCACTACTGAATAGTGTTTAGATCAAGTATTTTCAGCTAATGCAAACTACTTTATATGAAGTGCAAAACTGGCTTTGGTGTTTATAAATTCTCTTTCAATCAACCTGCATTTACTATCTGTGCAGTATGCACAGACTAAAATTTGATAATAGGGAGTGTGATAATGATTGTAACTCTTTCAATAAGCCTGCTTTTACTTCTCATGGCAAATGAGATATATTTAGTCAAAGCCAACTGTACAAATATAATGGATTTGCTTTCCATTAGAACTTAGTCACTTGGCTATTGCACAGCCAGATGACTTCTGATCCCTACCATATAGCTTACAAATACCAGTTATCTGTGTTGGATTTCTGTCTGTCTCTCACTCTCAGCATTCAGAGCATTATATTATAACCATGTAAAACATATACAGAGTCAGTCTGCTTGTATTTATTTATGTATTTTTAGTTTCACTTTACATGGTAAAAAGAAAGATTGCATGAGCATAAGTAATAATTTATAAATGACTTCCATAGTGCAGTCCTTTTTAAAAGTTCTCACCTTCCTCTGAGTCTGGTTTTACCTTCTCTAAGTCGATATGTAATCATCACAGGCACATGCATACAGATAGACATACACATGCATAAGTCTTTTCCTTACTGAAAAACAAGTTGAGAGGTGAAGGACTTAACACTGATGTCAGGCTTCTTGCTCTGGGACCTTTGCCTGAGGATGTAGAACTCTCAGAAAGAGTCCCATCAGTTCTGTTCACAACTTCTAGGCAACCAGCCTGAAGAGTGCTTGCACATCATGCCCTGCTGCTCACTTATCTGCCTGTTCTGGCTCTTGTAGAGCTTGAGGGAACAGGAGCTCTGAGCTGTGAAGTTCTGGGTATCTGTCTGAGGGCCGGCATCCAGGTCACCAGGCTGGACCCTATGCTGCCGTTGCCAGATGCAGCCTCACCGCACAGTCACATAGAACCCGCAAAGCCACCAATGCATGGCCACTGTTGGTTATACCAACAGTATATAATTTGTTTAATCTTTACATTACCCTGGGGATGGGGTGCTGAAGGAGCTAGGCCTCCTCTATTGATATGAATGCCCACTCCATTTATTTCTTTTTCTTTGTTTTCCCCCTCTGTTAATTTTATTTGATTGTGGTATGAACATTTCACATGAGATCCATTCTCTTACCATATTTTTAAGCATACAACACATTATTATCGACTATAATGTACAGTGTTGTACATTTATTTTTTTAATCTGTGATTGAGAAGCTCCTTCAAGATTTAAATACTCTGTCTTTGCTGCAGGGGAAATTTGTGAACAGAGTGCTCAGTTTAGTGTGTATGCTGAGAGTGAAAGGAAGTCAGCCCGGAAGTGTGTTGTAGGGCGAAGTTGAGCAGGGCTGGGAAGGGGAAACTGGGCAATTTCCCCAGTTTTTGTAAGCTAGTTCTCTACTTACTTATTTAGAGATATATTCTGGGAACACTACCCTTTTCTCCATATTCACGTGACAGGCAACATCAAAACTTTTGTAAAAATTATTTTTACACATATATTTAGTTGTTAATGGACCTTTATTTTATTCTTTTATTTATATGTGGTGCTGAGAATTTAACCCAGTGCCTCATACATGCTAGGCAAGTGCTCTACCACTGAGCCACAGCCCCGGCCCATCAAAACTTTTTAAACCTAAATAATAGGTTTATTATTCCTCATTCAAAGTGCTCCATACCATAAATGTTAAAGATTCCTGATTTTTTTTTTTTTGGATTTTGCAACATTTGCATGTACATAATGAGATATCTTTTGAGATGGGACCCAAACCAAAACATGAAATTCATTTATATTTCATACCCACCTTATACACAGAGGCTGAAAAAAATTTAATATGCCTCTATTTCTGTAGTTTGGACTTATTTTTGTTTTGTTCTTGTTTTTGCTTTGAGTTGGGCCTCACTATGTTGTCCTGACTTGGTCTATAATTTGTGAGCTTAATTGGTTCTCCTGCCTGTGCTTTCTAAGAAGCTGGATCTGTAGGCATGTGCCACTATGCTTTGTGCACCTATGTTATGTGTTACATGACCAGTTACATGAGGTCAGGCGTGTAATTTTCTACTTGTGGTATCTTCTCAGGACTCAGAAAGCTTTGGAACCTTTAAAATTTTGGATTTCGGATTAGGGATGTTCAACCTGAATCAAAACTTAGGACGTTACCTATTATGTCTGTAACTAGCCATAAATATGGATTATTTGTTACTAGTGTTTTCTCTTTTTATCTCATAAAAGTTTAGAAATAAGCACTTCTTAGAGAATTATTTATAAAATTAGCTCTACTTACTCAGCATCTACCTGTTACTCCAGATAGAACTTATACAACATTAACATGGCAGGCATTTCATTGTTAGCCACTGGGCTTACATGGTAGGCGCAAGTAAAAGGTGGTCCACAGAAATGACTCATTAGGATCCCTTCTGCAGCATTACACTTTATTTTTTAAAGTTCTTCCTTGCTAAGCAGTTGGTGTTGATATTCTCTAAGTTTCTGCCACCTTTTAACACTACATATAATTAGAGGTTTGGCAACTAAATGACAAGTGAGGAAGTATATTTGCAACTTAGCAAGACCCTGTCTCTAAATAAAATATAAAAAAAGGCTGGGGATGTGGCTCAGTGGTTAAATGCCCCTGGGTTCAGTACCTGCTACCAAAAAAATATATAAATATATATTTTTAGGGTCTCTCTAAGTTGCTTAGGGCCTTGCTAAGTTGCTGAGGCTGGCTTTGAACTTGTGATCCCAGGTGGGTTCTTTATTCTAGACCCTTTGCTGCCTGATGAACTGTGCGTTCTGTGGAAGGTGGTGTTCTTTTCAGACTGCAGGGACACATCCATCCAAATCTGCCTGGTTCCCAAAGAATGAATGTCTGTAATATACTCCTTAGGTTAAGAGAACACAGCAGTGACATTGTGTTCTGAAAGGATGAAGCATGCAAAAAAATATGTTAAAATTGAATGAGCCAATTTCCAGAATTGGATTAGAGAAATGGAAACCCAGACAACTGAGAGGAATAGGCTGATGTTTCCCACATCTTTTCCAGATTTACATGAGCCCAGAGGTGATTCTATGCAGGGGCCATTCCACGAAGGCAGACATCTACAGCCTGGGAGCCACGCTCATCCACATGCAGACAGGGACCCCGCCTTGGGTGAAACGCTACCCCCGCTCAGCTTATCCCTCCTACCTGTACATAGTAAGTGGGGTCAACCAGGGATGGGCGTACTTCTACCTGCGGATGAGGAGGACTGTTCTACCTCCCGTGATACCTGCCCCTGAATGGGGTGATGTTGAAATAGTGATCATGAAAGGTAGCTGCAGGTTCCTCCCCTGTGGAAGTAAGCTCCATTTTTGCAAAGAAAACATGGCTATTCTAGTGGGAACATGCCAAAATGTCCATTGAGCATAAATTATATGCTATTCCATTGTGCTGTATATGTAGTAATAAAATACCACATAATAGTGCCAAAATACTATGAATCTGTCAGCCAAAGAAATTTTATATGCTCTTTGAACTTTTAAAGAAAAGATTAGATTATTGATCTTTGCGCCAACCTGGCTTATAGTGGAACGTGCAACTTCCATTTTACTATTGAGAGCAAATGTTTCCTTCTTACTGCATCGTGACCTTTGGGCTACCCATGGAAAGCTCTCATTGCTTATTCAAATCTAGCATGTACCTTTTGCAGCATTAAACCAAAAGATAGGTTTAACTTGGTGCCTTAGGAAATTAAAGGGAAGCTTCTTTAAGGGTATGAACCCTTATGAACTCTCATGAAGCTTCTTTAAGGGAATAAACCCTATTTGTTGTAAATCACATGGTGGGAAGCAAATTAATTTCCGGGTCTGGAGCACATTTCCTGTTGAGAGTCTGTTTCCATGCCATTGATACTAAGAGCTGTTTTGTTGGTAGATCCACAAGCAAGCACCTCCTTTGGAAGATATAGCTGATGACTGCAGTCCAGGCATGAGAGAGCTGATAGAAGCTGCCCTGGAGAGGAACCCCAATCACCGTCCAAGAGCAGCAGACCTGCTAAAACATGAAGCCCTGAATCCCCCCAGAGAGGATCAACCACGCTGTCAGAGCCTGGACTCTGCTCTCTTTGAACGAAAGAGACTATTGAGCAGGAAAGAGCTGGAGCTTCCTGAGAACATTGCTGGTAGGACACCCTGTGGTGTGCAGTGCCTCCTGCTTCCCTTCTTTCTCTGTTCATGTCAAATCTCTGATGTAGTTCAGGAACGTATTCTGAAAAAGGGGGAGCAGATGGGTGCAATGACACATGCCTGTATGTAGTCCCAGCTGCTCAAGAGGCTGAGGCAGGATCCCTTGAGTCCAGGAATTTAACTGGCACTGTTCTTGAATACCATGTGTTTGAGAAATTCAACAAAAACATTAACAAGAACAATTTTTTAAAAAATTAGCTAATTTACCCCCAAATGATAACAAGTTTTCAGTGAAAGTGACCTAACATAATCATTAAAAACAGCCTCTGATTATTAAAAATAATCTCTGACTTGCTTTTTAGCAACAGAGATTATTATTTGGTATTAAAAACAAATGGAGCATGACAGCTTTGCTGTTGGTAAAGTGCAGGTTCTATGTAACTTAATTAGAAGTCTCCTGACACTGCTTTGCTCTGAACAGATAACATACCAAGTTTGAAGTCAACTTGCATTTTTGTTTTCCTTTGCTTAAAATCTCTTTGTCAGCTCTGAATCGTTTCCATCTAGGAAAGTCAGAATGCATTCCAGCAGCCTGAATATGCATGGAGAGGGACTTTCATTTTTATTTATCTGCAGCATTCATAATCCATTTAGGCCCAAACCCAGATGTCAAGCCTGTAATACTTGTTTCCATTTCTCTGGATTTTTTCCCCTGATTTTTCTGTATGTAAAGAAAACCATCTGGATTATTGTAAAATGTGCCAGGATTTCTAACAAATTTCTTGTCATCATTAACTCCTGTTTGAACTCTTTGGTCTATATCATGATACATTAATTCACCCATAGTGTGTTCAAAGCACTATCTGAAATAAAACCAGAGCTTGGACACTGTTTCCTTAGGCCCCAAAGGATTATTTCTTTGCAGAAGGAATATGTGTTTGTTATTTCACATGGCTCCTTGTAATTTATTTTATTTTTGCAATGTTTCCCTTTTCAGATTCTTCATGCACAGGAAGCACTGAGGAATCTGAGATGCTCAAGAGACAGCGTTCTCTCTACATAGACCTTGGAGCCCTGGCTGGCTACTTCAATCTTGTTCGGGGTCCACCAACACTGGAATATGGCTGATGGATGGTACTATTTGCTCTCAACTAAAGACAGCATTTATCTCCTGGACTTTGGTTCTGCAGACTCTACACAGTGGCTCTGGATAGTGAATTACACCCTTTATTAAAAGCAAGCAGTGAGGGTTCCAGTGACATATGAATGTGACTCCAAGTGGCCCCTGTGGATTTGATTTGTGAAGCTACTCTGGTATATGCCAGGTCTCAAGGTTCTCATTTCTCATGTGGCAGGAATTAAAGGAAGAAAATGAAGAGTTGATAGGAGGATCATTTCTGGTGACTGATTTCATTCAGTATGCACTTTGCTCAAAATATTTAAAAATCCCAGTCACAAGGAGACTAGCCTAAAATTACTATTCTTGGTTCTTATTTAAATGTGGGCTCTTCATTTAACTCAGAATAGTTGTGTTGTATATATTGGTATATATAGTATGATAATTCTTTGAGCCTTTGTTGATAGATTCAAGTATCAATTGAATACATTATATTTTGGGTGAATAGAACAACTTGAATATTGTAGCAATAAGCTTACCTAGTGTCTTAAATATGGCTGATTAATTAGAAGCCATCAGACAGCAGGCCACTAGTGAGTCTCTTTTACGTTCCTATGGAAACACTTTGTACTGTACGTGCTATGCTTAAAGCATTTAAAACACGATGTTTTGAATGTGGATAAAACTATGTAAACCACATAATCTCTGTACATCCCAAAGGATGAGAAATGTGACCTTTAAGAAAATGAAAATTTTTGTAAATTCTTGGTGATACTACTACTTTTGTAATTCTTATGACTATTTTCTTTAAAGCATTTGTATATTAAAATAGCATACTGTGTATGTTTTATATCAAATGCCTTCATGAATCTTTCATATATGTATATATTTGTAGCATTGTAAAGTATGTAAGTATTCCTACTTAAAGTATGTTTTTACATTATGCAAAGGAAACCCAACATTTTTGTCCAGTGTGACTGGTCAAATCAACCAAATAAATTTAATACTTTGTCTTAATTATTATAAAAGTGTGCTTCTCAACAGGGATTGGGGATGAGTCATGAGTTTGGGATATATGTTGGAGGACAATTTGTATCACAAGAAGGCAAAATATACCTGGGAGTTTTGCAAGTTGTGTACTCTTCCCATCACTGCTATATAAAGCTATTGTTGTCAACTGACATGTGTTATATCCTCTGATATGTTGAAGTAGAAAAAAACATCATAAGCCACTGGTTTATGGTAAATGGGGCCCTGTTTTGTATTTTGTTTTTATACATTTATATTACCCTTGAATGGAGGCTTGCGTGTTCTTATTAATATTTGCAAACTAATAACTGACTTGTCTTTGTGTAAGGCAGATTTAAATCACACCAAATCTAATGAAAATCATTGAATGGGAATCTAATCTTTCATATTCACTGAGTGAATAGGATTCAAGACTTTTACATGTATTAAATAAAAAAATGCCATCCCTTACACATTAATCTGTTTTCTGTCACTGTGATAAAATACCTGAGATAATCACCTTTTAAGGAGCAAAGTTTTATTTTGGCTTATGGTTTCAGAGGCTTCAGTCCATGGTCACTTGGCCCTGTTGTCTTTGGGCCTGTGATGAGGTGGCATATCATGGGAGGAATGTGTAACAGAAGAAACTTTACCTCATGATAACTCTCAGTAAAAGGGAAAGAGAGAGAGAAGAGAGGTGGGGATCCTAATATCTCCTTCAAGGGGATGCCTCTAGTGGCTTAACTTCACTCCATGACGCTCTACTCTTAGAGACTTCTGCCACTTCTCAATAGCACTATAAGCTGGCAGCCAAGCTTTTAACACTTGGGCCTTTGTGGGTGGTAAACCACTGTTCCACATCCCCTAAATAAAATAAATAATATTTTATTTAGAGACAGGGTCTTGCTGAGTTGTTTAAGACCTTGCTAAGTTGCTGAGGCTGGCTTTGAACTCATGATCCTCCTGCCTCAGCCTCCCAAGCTGCTGGGATTACAGGTGTGGGCCACAGCACCTGGCTCTTACTCATTCTTTTTAAGGAGAAAATCTGAAGCATAGTGAAGCGAATGTATGCTCAAGATGACAAAGCAAGTAAAGAGGCAGAGATGGTATTTGAACCTAGACCTTCTGATTCCCATACTCAGGCTCTTATTATGCTACAAGTAGTGAGTAATCACAAGGGAGAGATCATCTTACTGCAGAGGAAACTCAGTGGCCCCTCTGGGGTTCAGTTTCCTAGGTAAGGGCAGAAGTGCATTTGTCTTGAAGCTAATACAGCACAGTCTCAGGGCTCCTCACTTGTGTGGGCCCCTTCATAGCTCCAGCCTAATTTCAAATTACCCCAGCTGAGGCCTAACAAAACTTGGACCACCCTCACCCCTTGGATAAAAGAACAGTTTTTGATATTTTTTTTTTTGGTAAAAAAAGTTATATAATCAATAGGAATTGAGTTCCACTGAATTAATTCCATTGGAATGGAGAAAACCATTCCTTTTAAATCAATTGGATCTCTGGGTCTGTTTGTTAAGAGTGGGTCTGAGGTGGTGGTGTGTGAGGAAGTGGTCATGAGAAAGAGCTAGAAGGGGAAGTTCATGGTTGAGTCCTGTGCACCAAGGATTTGCAGAGCTGTACACCTGCAAGGTCAGGAGTTCCAACCTGACATGCTCACCAAGCAGAGATTCAGCTTAAGGGAAGCAAGTGGGTTCCTAGGGAATCCATCATTTAGCTCCTCCTGAGAAGATGGGCACTGAGACAGACTGTGTGTAGCTAGGACAGAATAATCACCTCTTGACTTCGGCGCACCCTTGGTATTTTGGCTCCAAGCAGCAGGAGATGAGAGCTTTCTAGCTTAAGCAGTTAATAAGGCTGTGTAGTGTAAGCACTTTGCTAGATAGATGTGTGGTTGAACAAGCTCAGGGAGGTCATGTGGCTGATCTGGAGCTTCATCTTCTCATCTTCACTACCCACCTCATGTTTGCCTTGCAATTTATAAAATAACCAGAAGCCAAGCTTGAAGATTGCCTACCAAGAATTTGCTGGACTTAATGGGAAGTTGCCTAGCTTGGAGAAATGGTTTCTATCTGAGTATCAGCCAGTGCATCTATGCCCTTTGAGCTAAGCTTCCACTTAATGTCTGTCAGTCATTGAGCATTAGAGTGGGACCTGAAAGGGATTCTGTCAGTTCCTGGGTTTTTGGTTCTCCCCTGGTGGGATCTCACAGCAATTTGATGTTTTATGGATAGTACATTTTTGTGGTATAACTCAACATTAATTTTATGGAAAGCCTAGGGGATTTTTTTTTTCTTTTTGTAGGTCTTCAATATTTGGAAATAAGAATTGCTTGATGCCAATTCCCATGCACAGCCAGTAGAATGTACTCAGCAGGAGAGTAGATCTGTTAATGGAGAGTTGAAGCTCTATGGGAACCACTCTAGGCATAAAGAAAACAAACTGTGCTGGGCCCTGTAGGGAACACAAAAAGAGAAGATCCTGGCCACTCATTCATCCAGTTCCTGCTGAAAAGGAAGCACATCCCATTTTGGAATTATTAGAAGTTTCTTTGCTTTAATTTACATCCCCATCTATTTTCAAAAAGACCTTTGTTTGGTTAAGCATTTACTTGTAATTTTACCTTTTGCCTGAAAGCTGGCTTTTTAAACATCAATTTAACCTCAAATATATAAAAAAAATAATGCTTATAAAACATGACTGAAACCAACATCAAGTTTCAGAACTCACTTTGGACCAAAGAGAGGAAAAATGTAAAGCAGCATTTTTTTACTAATCTGTATACACAATCACCAGGATTTGTGCTTGGCTTTCTCTGGGGAGGGGAGGGTGTGCAGGTAAGAACATCAAGAAGAGAGAGAGAAAATCATGTCCTACTCAAAAGCTCTCAACTCCAGGAGCAACAGCTGGCCTTCAATAGTTGGTACTTGGACTGTGGATTTCTTCCCATATCACCTATGCTTAACCTCATTGTTGGAAATCTGTTTAGTCCGATTACCACTCACAGCTGTCACCTGTAAGAACAGAGCTTAAATTCCACTTATTTTCAATGCAGCTTAGTACTTAACCAGCTTAGAGACATCTGCTTCACCATATATTACAGAACTAGCTATGTTAATACCTGACTAGCTGGTCACCCAGAAGGCAATAAATGACTTAATGAAATTCTGTTAATTCTGGTGACCATAAAATGGAGGGCAACTGGAAATACAAATCCATGAATAATCAGTTAAGAACGGAACAGTCTTTCACTACAGGTCTACAGGGAGGTATCCTGATTTGGCCTAGTTATTATATCATCATAGGAATAACACTAAGATTAGAAGGGATATGAAATTGCTCTACAAATGTTGGCTATTATTATTATTTCTTAAATTCATTAATGCTACATGTTCTATGAAACTTAATACACTTCAGCTTTATCTTTCCCACATAAAAGTAGAATTTCAGATAGCACTTTCTTGGAACATATCTCCATAGTGGCCCACCTCTAAATCCAAATGCAATCAACTATTTGAGTTTAACATTTTTTCTAGGGCATGAAGGGAGGAGAAGAAGAAATTTTTGAGCAAAAAGAGTATTTTTCCACCAGACCATACTGCTTTTTGCTGCTTACTTTCCTTTTTAATATTGATGGTCTGGGAAATCCCAGAGCAGAAGCAAGACAGCAGTTCATACTTAGGTTAGCTTTTGGGTATGGGGAATTGATAGGAACTATCTGGCTAGATTGACCCAGTTTCCCTTTTATTGATAGCAGGACACTGAATCCTGTCTCAAGTTTATGTCATGGGATATAGTGCAGGGGGATAAGAATAGGCTCTGGGATTAAGGATGAAGAGGAGAAAAGATTTTACATTAGAGGCAAAATCAAAGTGATATTAAAGGAAAAGAACTGTTAGAGAAAAACTGATAGATTTTCTTGGTGCAAGAAAATAAAGTCATGGACCTCTCATTGAAGTTAATGATGAAGTTGCTATAGTGGCTGTGTGCCCAAGAATTCCAGGATGCAGTTGTGAAGACACAAATTCACAGTCCACAAACTGACACTGTGGGACTCAAACTACCTTTCAAGTGAGCCATGCTATGGTGTTTCTGGTTAAGAAGAACAGAATCTCAGTGAATTGTGTATTCTGCAAATGATGTCCAATGTTCTAAAAGCAAAGATCTTCCGAACTAACACTAATTTTGGAGTTGGCAGGTGTATTGGGAATGTTGGATTCCTTCATCATTTATGTTGATAACTGAAGCTCAGAAAGAGAGGGTCCAGACTGGGTCACACCTGTCACTTATAAAACAGAGCCCATGCCTGTGCAGGAAGGGCCATGCTGGGGATTTACAAAGTCTGTTCAATTAGTAGTGGTCAAAGTATGGCTTGAGCCATTGTCCCATGAGGTTTTCTTTTTTATTTATTTATTTTTGCCTAGCAGGGGAACAACCTCAGAGAAAAGGAGTTGTTTACCGAATGATTATTTGTGACAGTCGTTTTTACATATGTTAGTAAAGTAAGGAACTGAGTCTGAGAGGTCAGATAATCATATGAGCACACACCACTAGAACATGGCAGATCTGAGATCTGAATTCAGGTCCATCTGACTCCAAAGCTCATGCCGTTCCCACTAAATTCTGTTGCACAATGTCACTGGAGGGAAGGATAAAAAGAAATTTCCTATCCGAATTTACAAAAATAGGCCTTCACATTCTATGACTATTAGATTATTGCTATTTTCAGAAATGAAGTTATTGAATTATAATAGTTATTAAATTATATAATTTGTTAATGGAACGTTTTCTCTTCTTTAGTACACACAGAACTGTAGAGAATATGGTCTTTACTCATAAAGACTTAGTTATCTGGTTGGACAATAAGAGCAGGACCCATAAATGATAGCAACCAGATCATTCAATGTACTGAAAGATGTCCTTCTGTTTCATACATAGACTGCTATATGAGTATATGCAAGATACAAAGTGGAGGCAATGAGAACTGTATTAACTCATATAATTTGGAAGGATTTGCATTAGTAGTGTCTTTTTTAGTATTGGCTTCCTAGAAAACAGAGCATGAGGCAAAGCTTAAGTGAAATGTTTTATGAGAAGTACAGTTCCAGGACCCTGCAAATGAGAGATGAGAGAAATGGGAGAGGGAAGAGCAGGAGAGGAGGGAAAGCGAATAAAAGGAATGAACAACTGCACTAGCCACAGCTTCCCAGTAGTTTGCTTAATCACATGGGGGTACATTTAGAGAGGTCATAATTGTAAAGATTAGACGACCAGAAGGAGATGAATTAAAGCCACTCAGCAAGGCTTTATTGAAAATATACGCTTTCGGGGGATCCTCCCGTCCTTCAGAGTGTGTCCGGGAGAATGGCGCTGGGGCTCCGGTGCACAAAGAATTTCAAGAAAGCCCGATCAGGAAGGGGAGGGCTTGGGGCCAGGAAGAGAAGGCCAGAGTCCTTCCTGGATAGGTCAGGAAAACCCGCTGATTGACAGGAGGCATGTCTACTGGTGGCCTCAGCCTCTGGCTGGCCGCTCCCACAGCTGCTGACCGGTCCCCCTAATTGGACGTCCTGGACCCTGACCTGGCCTAACAATAATATCCTAGAAATACCCCACTGGAGGGAAAATGAAAGAGGAATTCACTTTCTTTGCCTCCCATATCTCATTTCTCATTGGTCAAGGGTTTTCCATGAACATTAACTCCCCTGCCCTTCCAGATTAGGCCTCCAGACACTTTTAGGTAGTTGCTGGAGAAACCAGTTTTCAGTGCTGCAGTCTAACACAGCATCCAAATCTGTACATGAGAGGAGGAACCAGAACTTCCAGATCCAGTTAGAGTAACTATGACTCCCAACGGAGGAGTAGCACTAGTAGCCATGTTGGAGTTGGGCACTCCCCTTGGTGGAAGCTTGGAGATCATCAATGCCTATAGAGGATGTGGTAGCAACTATGGCAATGGGCAGCAATGTGTTTGTGGGGTATGAGCAAGCAAACAAGAGCACATGGACAGCTGGGGTCAGGCAAGTCTGAGGAAGTGTATGCATTGCACCTGATATAGAATTCTAAGAGAAAAGAAATTTGACCCTCAAATTAAGATAATTTCAGAAAAATCTGTTCAAAAAGGCATTTTTCCCCCCTGGAGATAACCAAATAAGGAAACCATGGGGGTTAGTTTGGCTTCAACAGAAGAGTTGTTACCAGCTTCAGGCTGGAGAGATTCAGGGAAGGGAGTGGTTACTAGACTCAAGGCATTCATGAGAATGTCAGTGACCTTTGGTCAAGGAACACCACCAACACAATCCCACAAAGAAAAGAGTTCTAGGGGAAGAGCAGCAATAGAAGTCAGACAGTCAGAATTTATTGAGGCAGTTAGTGCAAGTAGGCCTCCCAGGGGCCAGAGCTGGGTGGAGAAGTTAGGACAGTGGATCTGGAGGGGCATAGGACAAAAGGAATTTTGTCCAGGTCTTTATCACTGCTTTCATTTTCTTTTTTTTAAGTGAGAAGGACTGGGTATTTAGCTCAGTGGTGGAGCACTTGCCTAGCATGCATGAGGCCTTGGATTCAATTCCTGGTGCCACAATAAATTAATTAATTAAATAATTAAACGAGAGATGAAGTAGCTTATTCAAGGTTATTACACCTGGAAAGACCTTTGCAGGATGCTATATAGTTTGGATCCCTCAAAGGTCTCTGTGTTAAAGACTTAGAACCCAGCCCATAGAGTTATTGGGAAGTGGTGGAACCTTTAGGAGGTGGGGCTTACTGGAAGAAAGTTAGCATATTGGGGTGTTCCCTTGAAGGGAATGTTGGAACCCTGATCCCATTCTGTCGCTGTCTGTTTCCCAGCTGCCATGAGGTAAATAGGCCTCCTCTGTCATATGCTCCTGCCATGATGTACTATGCAATCACAGACCCAAAGCAACAGGGCCAAGCAACGTGTACTGAAACTTTAGAAACTGAGAGCCAAAATAAACCTTTCCTCCTTAAAAGTTGATTACCTCAGGTACTTTGTCATAGCAACGGGAATCTGACTAACACACAGGGTGAGTATGGTATGGCTGGGCAGAAGGAGAGGAAGAAGTTTGAACAAATGACCAGAACCAGAAATGAGCAAGACAAGTTTGTGGAATATCAATGAGGTGGTCCTGACCCAATGAAAGTTTAAGGGTTGTAAGAAGTACTGGTAAGTGGGTGGGGTCACACTTTGAAGGGGCTGGAAATAATGCAGCTCACTTTCACCTGGGTGTGGCAGGAAGTAGCTTGCTATTGAGTTTTGAGAAGAAAGCACCATGAAATAAGATTACCTGAAGCAGAACAAGATTCACTTCAGTAAAAACAGAAGTTTACTTAGTTTAAAAAGTCTACCTTAAGAAGCTATTAAATAAATTCATAAGTGGAGTAGTGCAAGCCTGAATTTTGATTATGGTAGAAGAGATAGTCTAAGATGTTTTCCAAGGAAAAAATTGTAGGAGATTCATATTGCTTGATGTGGGAGTGAAAGAGAAAAATGAGTCAATGGTGAACATAAGCTTTTAAGTATTGATGAATGGATAGTGATGACTTTGACAGAAAGAGGATAGATGGTCATTCAGGACAGGATTGGGGACTGGGTGTTGATTGGTTTTGTTTGTGACATGTTGAAACTAAGGAGACCCACAATTTAATTATCTCCTCTAATCTTGCCATAGGGAACCAAGTTTCTTAACTATAGAAGGATAGGACAAGAGTGTACCAAGTGTGGGGCAGTGGGAGGTGTCTGCTAGGGTGCCAATAATAAGAGGATGCATATTTATAGATAATTCACAAACAATAATGAGGGGTTGAGGTGTAGTTCAGTGGTAGAGCATGTGCTTAGCATCATGAAACCCTGGGCTCAATCTCTGTCCACACACACACAGAAAGAAAGAAAGGGAATACCCAACTTTATAACTGGCTTTGAAATATGTCAGAAATTAATTCTTGAGGTTCTTACATGTAAGAGTACTAGATCAAATCTATCCTGCTAAGAAAAATGGACAATTTTGGCCACGGAACAGAAACTCCTAAAACCTACTGATAAAATTCATCAGGTGAAAATAAACCAAGAAACAAATAGTGAGACATTTTATAGGATTATTTGTACCTTATGTTTTTAGCCAAACAAAGCCTTTTTATTTTGTAGTCTATCATTAGCACATACAAGGATGCTTTGTTTCTTTTGGATGCTGGTGGGAATTGCCTCAAATTGTAATTTAGCTCTGAAGGAAATTCTTGTAAAAACTAAACACAATGTTATTATAGAATATGGTTTGATTTCATATAGTATTAGTTCTTAATCATGACAAATACCTGAAATAATCAAATTAAAAAGAGTAGAGCTTTATTTTGGTTCATAGTTTCAGAGCTTTTAGTACATAATCATTTGGCTCTGTTGCTTTGAGCCTGTTGAGGGACAGTTTATCATTGTGGCTAGTGTGTGATGGAGCAACCTGCTCACCTCATGGCAGTCCAGAAAGAGACAGGTGCCTAGGGCTGGGAATCCCAAAATCTCCTTCAAGGACATGCCCCAGTTACCTAGGTATCACCCCTGAAAAGTTCTGCATAGCACTATAGGCTGGTTACCAAGTCTTAACACATGGATTTTTGGGGACATTTATCCAAATCATAGCATGCACATATTTCCAAAAAAATGCAAAATTAATTTAGTCATCTTCTGGAAAATTGTCTCCACATGAGAATGGTGACACATTTTAAAAATGCAAATTATACTTGCATTTTAAAAATAATATTCCTAATATTAAATATTTGAAGTGATCAGATGTGGCCGTACTAAAGTGAGTCAAGTTAAAATAATCATTCTGAGGTATTTCTCTTGTTTATAGGAAGATTGTTGCTGAATGTACCAAACATCCACTGGAACACTGCGTATGGATGGGTTGAGCATAAACTTCTAGTGTAGTCTAATAAATAATAATCATAGAACCATGACCAGTTTTCACAGTGGTGCTTGGCATAGATGGAAGAAATTGATCAAAGTTCTCATCAGTGCTTTCTGCAAAGAATCTTCTCAATCTTTGCAGAACCTATGCTATTGGACATGTTTCTTCATGTGTGACATTTTTGGAACTACGAATTGTATTTATTCTTTGTCATCTCATTTTATCAATGTAGAAGTATTGCAATGAAGACAACCAATGAAAACGTCTTTCCAAGACAAGATAGGGTGATCAATATGACGTTGTATATTCCACAAAGACTGATTTTGAAATTTGACACTAAGATTTAAGGTTGAGAAGATGAGTTTAGATTTTGCTATTTCTTGCAATTTTAATGCTCTAAGTTACATTTTTTTTACCTGAATGAGGTTTTAGATGAGGTTAATTAGATCCAAAATTTCACAAACAGCTGGCATCAGCCTTAAGTGAGGTACATACAGTAAGCACTGAGTTTTAAAATTGTTCCTTGAAGACTGTTGCATGCAAATTATTAAGATGATCTTTACCCTTACAGTGACCAAATATTAGCAAGTGACATATGTAGAAATAAAATTTAATTCTGAAGCAGAATGCAGGAAAATGACACAAAGCAACCTGGCCTTACATTGCCAGAAGAAACTCGGAGAGTGATGTTTAAATGCCCTGTCCCTTTTCTCCAAGAACTGAAGTCTCGGCCCCAAGGGATAGATCAAATAATATCAATGTTTTATCTTATTCTGCCATTGTTGTACCTGATTTTTGCAGAAGAGAATTTTGAAAGTTTTTATCAAGCATAGAAGAAATGCATGGTGATCTTTCCAGAAAATATATTTGGAAGATAATAGGAGTTTTTGAAGGTGAAGTCTTTTGAAAAATGTTGGGATCACTCAGAGAAATAAATATATGGGCAATCTTGTGAATTCTGGAATGTATTCTGAAATGGCATTTAAGTGACTCTCTGCTAAACACTATATACCTTTCCTAACTATTTACATCTCTGTTGTCTCATATAAAGGGAACTTTTGAGTTTAAAATTAGCATAAAGTGCTCTTCATTGACTACAAGTGAAGATGGACAAATTCAAGCATAGTGTTTAGTGCTCATGAATATGCAAACACCAATTTTCACAAACTCATTGACAGATTGGCAGAAATTATAGTTGGAAAACAGACACTAACTTCTTATTCTTTCCTAACACAGATAAATATGCATAGATTTTTTTCTTCTCTTAAAATGCATTAATGCAATTAAAAATAATCATTTGCCTTTTTGATTTTTATAATATTTTTCGTCATTTATTTATTTTTATTGTCATGGTTATGTATTTGAAGTTCAATAAAAGTATTTTGTTGTCTCTTTCATTTCTGGCCACAACTATTATTTAGTTCATTTCGTGGCAATGGCTGAAAATCATTTTGTCATGGAAAGAAGGGAGATATTGGGGCTGGAATTGTAGCTCAGTGGTAGAGTGCTTGCCTTGCATGCATGAGGCACTGGGTTCGATCCTCAGCTCCACATAAAAATAAATAAATAAAATAAAGATATTGTGTCCATCTACAACCAAAAAAAGTTTTAAAAAAAGAAGGAAGATATTGGAAAATGATCTGCTCTAGGGGTTAATTATGTTAGGTGTGCCACCATGGTGGTTTTTCTTTTTTTTTAATATATTTTTTTTAGTTGGCAATGGACCTTTATTTTGTTTATTTATATGTGGTGCTGAGAATCGAACCCAGTGCCTCACACATGCTAGGCAAGCGCTGTGCCACTAAGCCACTATCCCAGCCCTGGAGTTTTCTTTATAAGTTTATAAAGAGCTCTTTTTTTCTGGTATGGTATTCAGGAAATGGAATAACTTCTTAACTCTTGAGCATGGTTTCAGTCTAGTGCTGGAACTTATCTCCTGCTTGATTTGACCTAGTTCCTGATAGAGTATATATCACAAAGCTCATGCATCATGGAGACTTTCATAAATATGTCTTGAAACAAGGAATGAATAAATAAGTTCATGGGGTATTCTCTTGTCTGGCAATACCCCTTCTGCATAAAGGAGCTTGTGCATTCTTAACAGGATTTAAGATTTAAAAACGCACTAAAAAGGAATCAAGAATGAGATGGGTTATTGGTGTGATATTTCTAAGATATTTATAAACTGTGGTATGGTTTTTTATATCTTGTTTGTACAGAGTCTGGTTAGCAAGAAATTATCAACCATGAAAACAGAGTATTTCCTTAATAAAGAAGATTAAATTTAAGAGGAAGCATATGGTCAAGAAAGATGGCAAAATAACAAGAGTTTCAGAGAGTAGAAAATACTAGAAATGGAGGGACACTACTTGTCCCAAACAGTTACAGAGCATCCAGCACACGCTTTGGCTCTTTGAAATCCACCTGAAGCTATGAGGTTTAGTGACTTATGATATTGGTGGAAAGCTTAGCAGAACAAACTTTTAGAACAAAGTTTCAATTGTGGATCCGTCACATGTGACTGAAAATAGCACAACCACTCAAGAAGGGTGTTATTTGCTTCCTTCCTCTTCTACACTCACTGATGGTAATTAAGAACTGAGTTGGGAATAACTAAAAAAGGGTCTGAGAAAAAGAGGAAGTGTTTGAAAATGCTTGGTATGTGTTCTCTGTACACTTTTTTTTTTTTTTGGTATTGGGCATTGAACTCAGGGGCACTTGACCACTGAGCCACATCCCCAGCCCTATTTTGTGTTTTATGTAGAGACAGGGTCTCACTGAGTTGCTTAGTGCCTCGCCGTAGCTGAGGCTGGCTTTGAACTTGCGATTCTTCTGCCTCAGCCTCCCTAGGTGCTGGGATTACAGGCGTGTGCCACCGCGCCCAGCTTCTCAGTGTACTTTTGGTAAGTGCATACACGGTTGATTTCGCATCAGGCTTTCTCCTACAAGGTCTCCTGACTCCTTGCAAAAACACATGCAATTCAGTCCATGGAGTCCCTCTTTTTGGTACAAAATTAAATGTTTGAGGGTTTTTCTTGCTATACTGAATGCTCCAGGGAAAGTTTGGCAGTGGATGTAGGTAGATGAACATCAGTGGTTATGTTCAAGTGGGGCTTTGTATTTTGAGGCTATTTGTTTTTATTTTATTTTAATTGACACTTAGTAGTTGGTATGTAATTATCAGTTACCATGTGATTTTGGGGGGGGGGGCAGGATGGGTTCTGGGGATTGAACTCAGGGGCACTCAACCACTAAGCCATATTTCCAGCCCTATTTTGTATGTTATTTAGAGACAGGGTCTGACTGAGTTGCTTAGCGCCTCGCTGTTGCTGAGGCTGGCTTTGAACTTGTTATGCTCCAGCCTCATCCTCCTGAGCTGCTGGGATTACAGGCCTGCGCCATGGCTCTCAGCCACGTGATGTTTTTATTTTGTGTAATGATGCTTATTTTGTGTCTTGATCAAATCTGAGTAATTAGCATATTCATCACCTTAAATATTTATCATTTCTTTGTGGTGAGAACATTCAAAATCCTCTTTTAGCTATTTTGAAATATGCAATACATTATAATTTAACTATTGTTACCCTACTGGGTGATGGAATGCTAGAGCTTATTCCTCCTAACATATTGACCTCATCTCACCTCGTCTCTCTTGCCCCAAATTCCCCCCAACCTCCGGAAACCACTATTCTACAATTTCCATGAAGTCAGCTTTTCTAGATTCCACGTGTTTGTGAGGCCATGCAAAATTTGTCTTCCTGTGCCTGACTTGTTCCACTTTACATCATGTCCTCCTCGTTCATCCACATTGATGTGAATATAAGATTTCATCCTTTTTGAAATTTGATGCTATTCTTAATGGTCCCTGCTAGATAGATCAGATTGGGTCTTGGATCAGAAGAGGTACAAACCAGAATTGGAACAAAGAAAAGATGAGTGAATTCCATAGAAAAGACTATTCAATTAGCGTCCAAAGAAGGTTTGAGTCTATATGGAGGACAGCCAAAGAGAACTATAATTCCTGCAACACTATTTATAACGGGTTAATATTAGTAACAGCAGAATATGATTAAATAAATTATGGTATATCCACCTGTGGGCTTTATGTTATTAGCAAAATATTATATCATGAAGAATGAATAATTATACAAAGGGGTTGGGATTCATGCTCCATTACTATAACTACTGTTGTTTGATCAGCAAATCTGATAATGCATAAAAGACATTCTCAGTTGCTCTTATGAGAAAATATAAACTCAACATCTGGCTTACAAGATCCTTTATTGTCTCTCTAGACTCAAAACTGCCCTTGCTCCCTTCCCCTCCAGGCTACACACAGGCTGTTCCCTTTGTCTAGAGCGGTCCTTCCTTACTGCCCAGGTAAATCCTGCAATTCTTCAGGACTTTTCTCCACTTAGGGAAGTCCTCTCTGACTACCCTCCAAGACAAGTTTGTAGGCTGCAGAACTTTGTACTTTGTGCATAATATCACCAGAGCCTGATCACTTCTGACACCACACAATAAGCTCACTTAATTCAGTTCTTCACACATAAAAATGCTCAGTAAATATTGGTTGAATGATTTTTAATGTTGAGTGAAAACAGAAGGATCAATTTATGTATAAGGTTTCCTTTTTAAAAAGTGACTTTTTAAATAACAAAGGAAATACTGTACCATAAAATGTGAGTATTTTCATCACCAGATTTGTGTTCCAGCCATGTAATTATTTTTGCAATTGCCAAGAGTCACTTTGTGATTTTAAAATGCAACAAAAAAGAGGAAACTGAATTCAGCACTGCAGTTGAGAACAGTGTTTCAAGCATAGTGCCTACACAGCCTCTTGAGAAAAAAAAAGACAAAGGCCAAAAACAGCTAGGATAATATTTGGGTGGAGGGAAGTGACATTTGTATAAACTAACCATATGCAGGCCACAGCAGAGGCAGGCTCAGAGTGAGAGGGGAAATGAAATAGGCCGGTGACATCTGTCTGTGGTGGTGGGGAAGGGGAGCAGGGGCCACCCTGTTAAAGAAGGCAAAGCTTGCAAGAAAGGTTGTAGTCAGCCAGGGACCGTGGCGCATACCTGTAATCCCAGCAGCTTAGGAGGCTGAGGCAGGAGGAGACCCTAAACTACTTAGCTAGAGACCTTGTCTCAAATTTAAAATATAGACAAAAGGGCTGGGGATGAGGCTCAGTGGTTAAGCACCCCTGGATTCAATCGCTGGTACTAAAAAAGAAAAGAAACATTTTAGTCAGGAAGAGGAATGGAGGGAGAGAAGACAGATCAGAGGATGGTGCAGACCTGGGAAGGAATTCTGAAGAAGTAGCTGGGGTTAACTCAAGAGGCAGCAAAGGACGGCCAGAAGCAGATGACCCCTACTGGGATGAGGATGGTCTTGCTCATTTAGACGAATAAGGTGAAAGAGGGAGGCAGGCAGAGAGGACTCTCTGAAAAGCAAGCAGTGGCTGTGGTGGGGTGTGCATGTGTGTGGAGGTGTGGACCAAACAGGCCCTAAAAAAAGACCCCAAGAGAAACTAAAATAAGGATGTGTGCAGCTTAACAGAAAAGAACATCAGAGTTTAACTGGAAAAATTGGAGATGTCAGAAAGAAAGGGGTCAAAGGTGAAGGAAATTTGGGAGTAGGCTAAGATGAAGAAATCTACCCATGTGGCGAAACTCAACTGAAAGTTGACACGCATGTGACTAACCCAGTGAGCAAGGATGCAGCCTGGCCTCAGGAAGAACTGGAGGAACGGGCGGGAGAGCAGGCGGACATGAGAAATTGTTTGTGGGAGAGACTGGGTGGAGGTGTGTGTCAGGGACAATTTCTGGCTTGGTTAGTGGTAAGCTGGGGGCAATAATGGAATGACAACACAACACGTAAGGACTCAAAATAACAACAACAAAGGAAGCTGGGGTGAGTTTTACTGAGAGTAAGGTCTGCCAGGCAGGAGACTGAGGATGACTTGCAGGATCAAAGGTGAGAGCACTGGATGGGTTTCCCTAATCTAGGTGGTTCTGGGGCTCCCGGAGATTCTGTGTAAAGACATCTATGGAGCCCCCAGCCCAGCAATTCTATTCTCCTTGAAACCACGGCTATACTTCTCACTGCATTTCTGATTGGTTTAGGAGAGTCAGATCCAGGTGGATTCTTGACATTGGACTTTTAGGCATTGGATTTTCCAAGAACCAGTGCACCGAAGTCAGTTATGTCTGTGTCAAATGCACTAAGTTGTTCCAGGCATTCCAGCAAGTACAATGAAGCAGAATGAGTTCTTCTTTACCCAATCATCAGCAGTAACTGACAGAAGAATTCAAACTGAGACTTCAACCCAGACTGCCAGTGTGTTTGTGTCTATCACCAAAAACCTGTTTCCTGCAGAGGCCTTGATAACCAAGTTGTCAAGGGACATCTCCCCTGTATCCGATCAGTGCATCTCATCAATGACCCGGACAGGATGTTTGCCAAGACCTACTGTGCACTCCAACCTTGGGTGACCTCAGGGGCTCCTGGTTATCATGACTGTGCATGCACGCGTACACACACACACACACACACACACACACTGCTAAGGTGCAAAACTGGGTTGCTTAGGAAAGGCAACCCCTGCCATTATGGGAGTGATGTCATCAAAGAGGGAGCCTTCAGCTGACACCCAGACAGGAAACAGGTGATACAGATAGGGACTGGGGGACACTCAGATCTCTGGTTCTAGTCTTTCCTCAAGCTCAGATGCATGCTTTTCCCTCTCCTTGTCAAATTTTTTCTTGGGTCCATGAGTTAAAGAACTCCTTTGGGTTAACCTAGTTTTGTGTTGCAGATTGTCAGATTAATAAACAAAGCCTAGCAAAATTATGGTGTGGAAAATTGCTAAGAAGAATCTAGCAGGTTGGGGAAAAGAGGCACAAACTTCAGAGGAAAAGCAGATGAGTAAAGATCTAGATGTTCAAGGCCCACAGTTTTTTCTCTTGGCTTTGGGAATATGTTGGTGAATGTTGCTGTAAGTGCCAGTGAATGGTCTTAAAAGGAGGGTACTGAGATTAAGCTGCAAGGCTGGGGCAGGATGGGTAAGGGTGGCTTCAAAGAAACCAGGACAGGACAATGAGGGGAGCCAGTGGCTGTCTCAACTGCAGCTCCACTGACCATGACCATGAACATGAGGTCAGGCTTAACCACTCAGAGAGCTTGTTATATTGAGAGCTTTAGCTGATCAAGGGGATAGACATGCAACAGATGTGATTCAAGAGACCCTCTGAGTATTATATGTAGTCACACTTAGTGCTTTGATTCTTCAGGATTAGGACATAAGTGTGCCTCATAAAACTGTGTGACACTTCAGTGGCCTGGTAGGTAGGTCATATGTCTGCAACCAGTGTGATGACCATAAGTCCTTATTTAAGAAAGTCCTAGTTTATATTTACTATTTTGTTATAATTATTACAGTACTCAGTTTCAAACTGAAAATTATCATGATTTGAATGGTAAGTTCCGTGGTTCCCCTAGTAGAACAGCTAACTTGATGTTGTGCCATAATTAAAAGGAATCTTGGATTACAAGATCCCTGCATAGAATGGGAGTGGTAATTACTGCCCAAAGGAACACAAGGAGGAGCACGAAGAGAAAATCAGCAGCTTTGAGAATAAAGAGAAAACAAATGACATTTCTGTCCAGTGCTGCTAAAAAACTAAATAAATAAAAAATAAAAAGAGGATGTTGCTGAGAATAAAAAACATGGGAGGGAAAAGAAATCACTAGCCAGAAGGAAGGTGCTGAGGCCAGAATGGGTGGATCTGCTGATGAGGCCTCTGAGCTCAGAACCACAGGATACAAGTTCCTGGGAAGAGCTAGGGTGACTTTGGAGGCTACTAAAGTGTCACAGATGGAGACCAAATGAGTCATGGAAGTAGAACCGGACTGGGTGGAACTTGGGCCTGAGTAATATGCTGCAGGCAATTGGGTCGACATGTGTCTCAGCCAGACACCAGAGCTATGCATAGGTGTTGACGAATGAGTTCGGGCTAGAAGGCCTTGTTCAAGGAGGGAGATGGACACCAGCAAACTCTCTGAGGAAGCTTTTACTCTGATGGATTTGTGATTTTTTACCTTGAGAAATTCCAGGTCATTAGTCAACCCTAACTCTGGAATCCCGAACATTTGCCCATCTTAAATGAACCCCTTGATTTGAGCAGACAAGGAAAACAAGATCCAAGGGAGTTGAGTGGCTTGGAGTGTCCACACAGAAGGCAGATCCAGATCTGGAATCCCAATACTCTATTCTTAGGGCACTTCTACGGTGACCAAGGTAGGTGTGCTGTAAAGGATACTCTTCCAACACAGTGGCAAATCCCCTTTGTGGAAAGTAACTATGAACACAGAGCAATAAAATTATTGACCGGGCCTGGTGGTGCACGCCTGTAATCCCAGTGGCTCGGGAGGCTGAGATAGGAAGATCATGGATTCAAAGCCAGCCTCAGCAATGGCGAGGCACTAAGCAACTTAGTGAGACCCTATCTCTACATAAAACACAAAATAGGGCTGGGGATATGGCCCATTGGTTGAGTGCCCCTGAGTTCAATCCCTGGTACCAAAATAAATAAATAAATAAAGGTCTCAAGAAACCTGGTAGTAAAAAATCAACTTACCCCTCAATTTTCTGGACTCGACCATGGTAGCCATTTTCCATGCAACACAGTTTTGTTTTGTGAGACACAGATAGGAACATACTTTGGAAAAGAGAACAATACAGTTCTCAGCTACTTTGACCCAATTTTGCTGGGGTTGAAAATGACTCCTCAGCCTCCAGGAACCTTTGCATTTGTGGGTCTGAACATAACAGCCACATTCTCTTGGTTAAGTTCCCACTAGGAAATTCCTTAGTATTTGTGGGTTTTACTTGGTTTTGTTGTCTGTGGGCTGTGGATTCTCCATTTACTTCTCCAGAGTCACTCTCCAGCGTCCACACTTTGCTTTCTACAGAGTGGACTCACCTGTATGGAACACATTATCA